>NJPR01000077.1:0-371241 GCA_002946385.1 Rutstroemia sp. NJR-2017a WRK4
ACCAACCTCAAACCCCAGTTGAACCCAAACTCGACGCTTACCCTCTGCACTCTCCTCAAGCTTTTCTATGTTGATACCTGTCAGGATTGGCTGTAGATGAAGAGTGGCTACAGTTGTGCATTGTGAGGCAAAGTTCCATTTTCTGATTCCACATTGGTATGTCGGAACACTTGCATTCGGTGTGCATATATCAATAGGGAATAAATCCAAAGTGGTTCTGTTCGCATCGATATCGTAGTAGATTTCAATCATCTGAACTCCACCAGGCACACAAACTCCCTAGAAAACATTAGCTGTTGATATAATATCGTACTGATGGATATAATTACTTTTGTCATAATTCTGTCAGCAGAATCATAAAAACCTTCTTGCTGGCCGTCTGCGTCGGGGATATTTTGCTTATCGCTAAGTTCTATACGTTCATGTCTAACTACGTAAGCCAGGCTCATACGAGCATACCGATTTTGGAACAAATCTCGATTGCGGCTCAAAAAGAACAAGCCTTTGACCACCGCATTTCTACTCGCGCTTCCGTATTAGCTTACACTCTGGGTTTCTATTGGGATAATACTAACGTTGAATGACCAGGATTATAAACTATTTTGCGATCACTTTTGAGAACCCCTGTACTTTTAAGCATCTTTTCCAAAGAATCCCTTAAATGCACTATTTCAGAGGTACCACCTGATAGAACGACAACATCCAGCTTTACACCAGAAAGATGGTCTGCAATACGCCGACAGATTTCAGCAATGGGCGGTTTCATAATGTGGTTCATATCCTCCCTTATCATGTTTTAGTAAATCGATGTATAAGATTAGGAGGACGCGACCAAGACTCACTCCGTCAAAACAAACTTGTCTGTGCTGTTTGGTATAGAATAAGGATATTCTTCCTCGTAATTCTTCGTAGCTTGTTCATCACAATTCTCTGTAGACCAACGGGGCTTGGAAATTTCGCGGAAATGATTTTCGAATAGAGGCCAGATCCTATGCTCTTCTTCTAGGCTCATGTCTCTGTCAAGTTTGGCACGTAAAACTCTGCCGAACCGTTCATCAAACAAATTGCCTCCAACCGCGATACCTGCAATATAAGTATCAAATATATATATTCGAGTCTTTCGCCATACCTAAGGATTCTTTCAATTCATCGATTGCCTCTAGACTCTTCCTATCGCGACTGAAGTGAATTTCGGAGACTGTTACATCCTATATAAATATTAACAAAAGTATTGGGCTTTGAACATTATCATACTAACCGTTGTACCAGCACCAAAGTCAAATACCCCTACAGCAACTTTGTTCTTCCTTGTAGCGTGCTGAATATCGCTCACATTTGCAAACGCAACACAGTCACTTTCGCCATGGATCCATATCTCCCCCTTACACCCAGCTCTCTGGACTATTTTGCGGAACTTTTCAACTTCCTGAATAGTCCAGCCTTGAGGGCCTGCAAATAGCCAACCTTTACTAGGCTGCCGCCCATAGTTTTCCTTGATAGCATGTTCGACTGCTTTCTTCATGAAATCTTCGGATATTTGTTCCACAGAGTCCAGCAGACATTCTTTTGCTGCTGTAATTTGAGAGGCATATGTATGTGAATAATTTTGGGGGTCGGGGAGAAGTGGGGTCTTCACTGCGTCGACAGATATATCATCATGTCGAACTCGAGGTTTGCAGAAGCCAAAACCCACAACTTTAGCCGGTCTATCCTCGAACTTTCGGTATACAATGTTCGATGGTGCTTGGGCAATAGTAGAGGGTCTATAACTCCCGTACGCTGCAGGATAGTTACCAATTTCTTTGAATCTCTCCTCATTTGTGTTGCCAAAACCCATACGAAGGTTGCTAGTCCCGAAGTCCACTGCAACAAGTTCAGCACATTCAGCATCTATCTTGACACGTTTGCGGGGGCGTTGCTTGGTCATGATGAAATCTCAATGAAAAAGTTGATAAATTATAGGATGCGAAACAGATACCTGATGGGAAAAACGGTTGTAGAAGTAGAAGTAGAATTAGAATATCACATAATCCTGGTCTATATCGCATTAATAGGTAGCTAGCTATCGCATCTTGGATATACTTTGCAAGATGGAGGTTCCTGGCCGACTGCGTGAAATGTTTGGTTTGATGCACTGGATTAGGATTCGCTTCGTTCGTGAACAAAAATCCATTGAACCGGTAAAATATCAGTCTGTAGGGGTCAACTATGTTGCGTTAGCGATGCAAAGTTACTACAATGTTGTAAGGATGTATATCCCTGTTAGTGACCGCAGCGCAGACGCTGGCCCAAAGGTTCAATCAGAGCCCCGATATCCAGTTAGTATGCAGATACCTAATTAACCCTTTTTGGTACCGATTGTATGTTTTCTCTCTACCAAACTTGCCTCTTCGGAGTAAGAAGTGAGCCCTTTGGAATTATTTAAGGTCGAGCTCTCAAATCCGAGCTACTCAGCAAAAACCTATCCTTTGCACACCCACTATGTTTAAAAAGCCACTAAGTTTCCGGGAGGTGGGGTCGTTCTGGTCTTGAGATAACTTCAAAACATTGAGTTCGCGAGTTGTAATGAGGAGAGGCTAGTGGGTTCTCAAAGATGTCAAAGACTATAATATTCCAGGTTCAAGGATCTTGGGACGACCAAATAAGATCTACGAAGGGGGAGACTGAATATATTTTCATCCTAGTATAGTAGCCTTCTGTAAATATTACTTGATTGATACTGCTGGACTTGCAGTAATCTCTCTATTCTACAATACTACCGGAATTCATCAGATAAGGGGAATTTCAAGTTATCCAGAGATATATCTTCTAGTATTGCTCGATACTTCTCTAGGTAAGGAGCTATTAATAATAAGTGGATAGCTTTATGGTTCTCTATTTGCTTTCGTAATTGTGACTTTTTTATTCTTTATTTTGATTAGCAGATTATAGTTATTCGTGTTACTTATAGTTGAGTATTGGTCGACTGTGGTAAGCTTGTTCTACTCTGGATAGCTATCATGGAGAACAAGTAGATAGATAAGGCGAATTTCGTGGAATAGTCTATAAGGGGTACTTGTATAATAGGTGTTTCTTTCTTGGCTGCTGTATAGTAGGATGAATTTGTATTACTGACAGCAAATCGGGGCAGAACCTCAGGTAAAGTAAATAAGACCCTGGTAGCCTGGCCAGAGTACATCACAGGGCATCTTCGTATTCTGTATCCTCCTGCAAGGTTAAGAAGTATCATGCATACGATGGGTAATCAGGAGATATCGGCAGTGTAACGAATTAGAAGAAGTAATCTAGGCTGTGATCTGTGGAGAGACGGCAACAGCGCCAAAAAGAAAAAACGTATTGTAACATAATCCTCATCTCCTGCCAACGCAACCGAAACAGAAGTGTCGAAGCCACTGAACACTAGTACCCAAATAGGCTGTCCATTCTACCCATGCTTCCTCTTCATCTTCTGGGTACCAACCGCTCTTTTTGTTTGATGTACTCATTTCGTACAATATGCTTAAACCTTCCGTGTTGGTCGACTTCTCCTCTGCCCCGTGTCCCTTCCCTAGCGTCGTACTCGGAATGCAATCGCTCTGTACCGCAATTTCTCCATCTTCATCATCTGACTTTCCACTGTTCAACCCCTGCAAACTCTCCCGATCGATGGAGGCCTCCCCTTGTATAGTATCCCAGGGCCAATCGCTCCACGATGCACTTCTTCTCATAGCAGCAAACCCTTGCGGTTTTTCTTCCATATCGTCTCTGCCGCCTATCCAGGATTGCACTTGTGGTGTCTTGATGAGCCTATCTCCTCCGGTCTGCCACTGCGTACAACTTTCAATAGTCTGAACACCATTGATCCACGAGCCCTTGAAATATTCTTTGGAAACTTTAAATGTTGTTATACCGGAATAAGGAGAGACCTGATCGTCGAGGAAACACTTATCAGTCGTAAGCTGATTGTTTTCCAAGATATCAGAAAAAAAGGAGCTGATAATATTTCGAAGATCCGGGTCTGGCTTTTCCAGTGAAGTTAGCAAAAATCGAGGTTCTGGTTTGTTGACTAGTCGTGCAATCCTCTCCCTCCATCCAGAAGTTCCTCCGAACGAGCAATCCGTATTAGCAATCCAAAGAAAGTTATATTGAGTCCGATGCTTCGGGAGCATTCTGTAGAAGGCTTCACAATTCTCAAAACTTTTTTCTGAACCACAGTGGAACATGAGAACGACATTTCTTGGAAAGTGACGATTTTCAGCCATGATTATGCTTAGTTCCCCTAAGGTCGAGCATTCTTGCAGCACAAGCTTGCGCTTCAGCGGACCACCTATCTCCGGTGTTACGGGATATGTCATAGGAGTAGAGTGGTTATCTTCAAGAGATGAAGCCAGACCAAATCATATAGTCAGATTCAGTGCATCGAGAATTTGGGGAGCAGCCGAGTAGGTACAAACTTACAATAGGAAGATCGCCGATCATTCGGCTGACCATTAGAGACTTTCCAACACCTTCATCTCCAACAACAAGCAAGTGTATGCTTTCTCTGACGTTATTGGACATACTGCATAGAGTGTAGATGGTGAAATGAGGTCTGGGAAGCGTATTTGTGTTACTCTTCCTTATAGTTGTGCAAAATACTTATACTGGTTGCCTCGTTCCATAAGCTTCTTATACTTAACATCGCGTCACTCCCCTGATCCGAAAGAGCCCCCTGTTTCATTATCATTTTCCATCTTGAAGAGCTACCTATCTGCTTTGTGAAGGAGGATTGTATCCAAAGAGGTTTAGCGTCAAAATTCTAATCTCTACCCTAAAAATCTAAATTCTCAAAATTTAGATTTTTAACGTACTTGCAGGAAACGCGTGGGTAGGATTATGAATATGTATATGGTGGGTGGCACTAATAGGCGAGCACATGACCCTAATGAACCAACCTGTTCACTAGAAAATTAATGGGTAAAAGAGGTTGATTGTAAGTAAATCCTAATCTAGCTACGGTAGAAATAAGAGAATGCTTTGGGTGCGCATATGCACCTTAGTGGCACATTTTTAACTAACTCATTTTACCTTCCTCAACATCACTCTCACGTCTTCATCTTGCTTGCGTTGCCTAATCCTTTTTCCTTCAATACAAGACAATATGAATGAGAACGAATTTTTATCTCTTTGTAAGGGAAGTGTCCAATACTGCTCTGTGAAGCAGCAAGAAGAGAGTTTGGAGCGGTCTCCAAGGCATCATATTTCTTTAACAACGATAACTTATATTCATTTGTTTGTGCAATCTGGACCTCACAGCGCCGCAGTTCAGATAGCGATCAATCCTTTTTCACTAGAAAATTATCCCAAACAGACCTTCTTCCATTCGAAGTGTCGCTACAGTCTTTGCTGTGGGAAGGCCCCGCAAGATACTATGGCAACAATCGTGAAGGAAAGGGTGCAAAAGGTGTACGATGCCTTTTATCTGCCAGGCCATTGGGACTTTTCACATGAGCAGTAGTATGTGTTAAGGTTTATATTGAAAGAAGCTTACTAAATACGATAAAGTGTTACAGCAGATCATTTCGATACGGTGCACAACATCTCGAAAGAGTCATGTTTGCTTGCGACAAATTCGATGCTCTGCGAGTATATTCAATCGATACCCGAAGGACTTGCATCGAGCCCAGCAGCACATAGAGTCAGCGAGCGCAGTCTCGTCTCTAACTATAGCCAGAGAAGCAACCAAGCCAATCTTACCCCGTCTCGTCGTACCCCGTCACGTCGTACCCCGTCGCATCGTACCCCGTCGCATCGTACCCGTACTGAAAAAGATCTATTACCAGCGAACGATAATTACGATGCAAATGGTACCCAGCTAACACAATCAACAGTTCAAGATCATTCTGATAATGACGAGATTCAGATCATAGTCAAGGCAGCTGCAGCAAAGATCCGAAAAGGATTAAAGAATCTGGAAAGTGCACGTACTTTGCCACAGCTGTCAAACGACACTGAGAATTTATACGACAAAGCAAAGTCTTTCGAAGAAAATCTTTGGGCTCAAGCTTCGAGAACAGGAGCTGTTCTCAAGGAAGTGACATGGTCCAGTCGTTTCCTGGCGTCTTGTTTTAGAATGATCCGTTTAAACTTGGGAATTGAGTATAGAGCCAACGGCCAGCCTATGGTAAGTCTCAGAAGCTGTGTTTTTGAACATTGTGATGCTTACAAAATCATAGACTGAAAGCAAAGATAAGAATGACAATGAAAAGCGAAAAGACTGGCAAGTAGCTGCTGAAATGATCAATTCCATCGTGAATCGCCTTCTGAAAACCTGGAAATGGAAAGCCTTTCTTATATATCCAGCTTTGCAGTGTATGTTGAAAAGATATCGCGAACTGAGACATATTCTAATCTGATAACAGCTACCGGTTATTATTTCAGTACTAGCGCACAATCCGCAAGGAAGAAACGGGAAAACATTGTCTCTAGTTTGGTGGAGATTTTATGCAAAGAAGTGCCTACCGTCTCCGGCCCACCGGTGCTTCTTGATCCCGCATTTTTTGTAAGTTGCGCTTTAGACTTGGAGTGAGTACTACCTACCTATCGCTTTTAGAAAGTGACTCTGATTTGATGTTTGTATAGTTACAATACTGTTTGTACTAACTTAAAGCTTGACGCGGCTCCAACAGTGAAAATCATCGCAGAAAAGTTACGTTGGGAAAGTCGTAGTTCATTTGACCGTCTTGCAGCAGGATACAAGCTTCTCCCAGAAGGTAGTTTAGAAACCGCGAGACTTATCAATATATCTAACAGTTTATACAGGTGAAGATCGTGAGCCAGAAAACGGGCGAACGGACAGCACACTTCCTTCCAGAAAACGAAAGGCGGATGTCGAATCCGAATCAGCTCCAAGCCAAACTAAAAAATCGTCTACTGGCGCATTTCCATCAGGCTCTAGTCATAGATACGAAAAGACACCGGTATCAAACCCCGAGGATCACCAGTTTCCACAGGATGTTGTACCGTCACTACCTGGTCCGCAGTTACCTATTCCTCGTCAGGAACCTACTATCGATACCAATTCGACTACGCCTCATATCAATATTTCTATAGGTGCACTGTTAAATACAGCAGATTACATTGCGGGGTCCCCGCAGAGCCAGCAGTTGTCAACGACCAGAAATTCATCCATCCAAATCCCCAGTGGAGCGGCACTCAGTGGGCATGAACAGGATTCTACCACCGATGAGCAAGCTGAAATTGGAAGTAGCAGGCTCCAAACAGGGGGTTTAGAGCCACTAGCCGAAGCGGACTGTCTGCCTAGCAAACGAAGGCAGGATGGTTCAATTCCAAGTCCCGATTCATCCCTGTCCCAACCATCCAATATCGTTACACATGGCCAAGAAGAAGCGATCAGAAGCTCGCCGTTGGGAGATACAGACATGAGCACGGTACCTCAGACGGAAAGTGCTCGCCAGCTCATAGGTGCGGTAGAGGGAAATACCCTTGGCAGCTCTAGTGGGGCCGCGAATGAACAAAGAGGTAAGTATAAATGCATATATATCTTCGAGTTGAGGCTGACAATGTTGGATGTAGAAATCGAGTTTGTATATAGTAGTCCACAAAAAGAAAACCTGGAACGACATCTTGAGGAACCATTCCGCACTCCTATAATAGCTAGATTTCAATCCGGTTTGGAGAATCATCAACAATGTATCGTGGCAATGTTCCCTCGAAACTGGGAACAAGATGTTACATTCTCTATAACTATTGACCGCAAGGCTGGATTCGAAATGATTCAAGCGTTTGATTTGCAATGCCTAACGCAAGCTCAATCTGCTCAAGGCCAGGTTCAGCAATATTCGATTGTGCCAATAGAAAAGTTATCTCTTTTAGGGTCTCCCTTCTACCAAGCTACAATGTTTAGTGAGAGTTACAAAGTGGTAGTAGGGCCACACTGTTCTTGTGTTTCTGCATTTGCCTCTGGTGGTTCAGATGATAATGTTACGTTATCTATCATGGTTGATCGAGGTTGGGGTTCGAAATTAAGCGATATGTTTGGGATGCAGAGGATTGACGCTGGCTTGTAATTATTTCCTCAGTTGATATCAGTTATCTCAGCATATCCAATGCCACGCCCATGAAGTTCACATGTATAGCCTTTCCGAATGGTACGTTCAATCTCAGCGTCAGGACTGCCCTCATCTACTGCTTTGTCTTTCGTTGTCCGGTTATAAATCATGATCCATTCCCCTTTAAACACAATTTTCCTATCGTGGTCGTCGTTTGGTTGGATAATCAAGACCTGAATACTATCATACTTAGGCATTATAACGGTGTCGCAGATATAGTAATCTCGTAGGGAGATAAGATACAGTGTATGAGGAGAAAGGCTGTTGTAGATGAATGGAAAGGTCGCTTTCCGTGCTGAGACTGTATACTGATCAGCGAAGGTGGCAAAAATGTAACAAGGGATATGTACTACCGTATACACTTCTTTGGAAACGTGGATAGATGAGGAAGGTTGAGGTCGAATTTTGATGATTTGAGGTGGAGGAGGGGTTGTTGGATTTGGTGACTACACGGTTAGCAGTACCGGCAGATATAGATAGAGGAATGCATACCACTCTGTAGATTCTTCTGATGGAGATAAAATTGATGTGAGGGGTTGAAGGCTTGAGGAAGAGAGAGATGTTCGATATGAAGCGAAAAGGGACCTAAGTAAAGATTTAGTGGAGTATGGTTTAGTGGGGTTTATCGTTATGCTCACACGATTTGCTTAGCAGCCTGACAGAGCCCGAAAAGACCGCCAGTGTAATTAGGCTATCATGTCTTAGAACACGATCATTCAGGTTAGGTATACACTCTGTAAGCCTGCATCTTCTTGGTATTATTGATGGAACTCTGATTCAACTGTTGCGGCCTGCAGGCAGAAACCAATCGGAGGCTGAAAATCTGTCCTTTACATCAGAATTTCAGCCACTTATACGGTCAAGCCACAAAAGCATGATGTCAGATAACCGTAATCCCTGGTCTATGCACGCCCCGCATCAATGCACACTTCAAAAATTACGATTTTTTAATCAACTCAACAACTATGGATTACTCTGGATTAAGCCACGATGCTCGTATAGAGCTCGCAATTACTGATCTGGATAGAGCGAACTCGGAACCTATTGCTACTGTAGCCAAGAGATATGGTTTGCAGCGTAGCACCCTCTCTCGCCGTTGGCATAGAATCACCTCCTCGAGAGCCGAAGCTACCTCCGAATATCGACAACGACTTACAATAGCTCAAGAAGAGGTTTTAATCGATCAAATCAACAAGCTGACAGTCCGGAAGATGCCTCCAACAAGTCATATTGTCAGAAATATGGCAGAGGAGATCATAAACGGCTCGGTTGGAAAGAACTGGACTGTATAGTTTGTGAAGTGTCACAATAATCGGCTTACAAGTCTATATCTCCGCAATATTGATAATATGCGTGCAAAATCTGAATACCCTCTATGTTTGTACTATTCTATGAGCTGGTTAGGCTTATTTTATATTGTTGTTGTGCTTTTTGATATCGATTTCAAGATTCTTGCTAACTGCTTCTTCTACTTTAGCTTGCCGATGCTGTTGAACGATATAACATTCTCCCAAAAAACACTTATAATTGGGATGAGAAGGGCTTTATGATTGGCATGGTACGGAGACTGAAGAGGATTATGACACAGGATGCTCTTAAAAAGGGTAAAACACTGGCAGCAAGACAAGACGGCTCACGAGAGTTTATCACCTTGCTTGCATGTATCTGTGCTGATGGGACATCACTTCCGCCTGCTCTACTCTACAAAGGCATGACGAACGAGCTACAGGATTCATGGGTTGAAGATGTAACAACAGATGATTTGGGGTAATTTACGGCATCACCGAATGGATGGAGCTCCAATGTAACTGGGACGGCATGGTTACAGCAAGTGTTCGATCGGCATACAAAAGAGAAAGCAAAACGTGACTGGCGTCTTCTTATTGTTGATGGCCACTCAAGTCATGTTAATCTCGAGTTTCTTGAAGCATGTAAGAGATTGAGGATCGTTGTGTTGATTTTGCCACTACATTCTACACATCGATTACAACCTCTTGATGTCGGTTTATTCCTACCTTTGTCGAACTACTACAGTCTGGAACTTGATCGACTTATGTATATTAGCGATGGAATCATACGCTTTATAAAGCGGAACTTCTGGAATGTGTTTAAAAAGGCTTGGATCCAGGCGTTTACTAAGAAGAATATTAAGTCGGCATTCGCAAAAACTGGTATATACCCCCAAGATTCGGAACTTATTATCGCCCAAATTAGACCTGATGATCCTCCTAAGCCTACTATACCTCTACGGAAGTCTTGCGACGAAATTAGAACACCTTATTCGGCCGTTGCATTACGGAGGGCTAAGAAGGAATTGAGGATTAATCCTAACAAAGCCCTTATAGAAAAGGTCTTAAAGGCTAACGAAAAGCTTTATGCACGTACTCAAATTGCTGAATATCGTTGCGAAGGCCTTCGAGAAGCTCTACAGGAGGAAAAGAAGAAGAGAACTAAAGGTGCAAAGCTGGATCTAAGGGGTAAACCTGATACTGGCACGGTTTTCTGGAGTCCATCCAAGATCGACAGCGCAAGGGCTTACAAGACTATAAAGGATGCTGAAATTGAGCAGGATCAGATTGATAAGGAGCTTAGAAAAGCAGCTCAAAAGGCTAAGAAGGAACTGGAGGAATTACACAAGCAGGAAAAGAGAACTCAACGGGAGCTTAAGGCTCAGATTTCGAAAGAATCCAAAGCAGCTCAGAAGAAGACAACTGTATAGCGTAAACCACGCCAAAAACCTGTTAAATCTGCAGGATCTGGGAAGAAGATGAATGTTCTTCGATCCAAGAGCACTTGTGAGAAGAACATACAGCTTGAGATGGTAGTATTAGAAGGGGAACCAGAGGAGGTGGTTAAACGTACAAATCGAGGCAGATCAACCAGGGTGCCGCTGTGCTTTCGTACTTAAATTGTCAAATTAAGTCTATTAATAGATATATCTTATCCCATCAACAATCTCGAATTTTAAAGTAAAATATTGTAACGTTGATTTTAAATAATTAACTGAATGCCTTCAAAACGAGAGCTCAAAATGCGTGCATTGATACGGGGCGTGCACAGACCAGGGATCACGGTTACTGTGATCGACGATGAAACTATAATTCATATGTGCTTGATTGTCTTTAGCTCTTTTGTCAATCCTAGAAATCGCTCGTCTGTGCTACCATATGTTGCTCAGTAATAACGTCGTACTACCAGAAGCGGCAGAATGAAGGTGCTATCAATTTGCCCGATATCCTTGCTTTGACCTCGCCTGGGTCGTGGATAAATTATGGCCTGCTTGTAGACTGGATTCTATCTTGAGATGATGGGTAGTAGGAAGGAGTAGCAAGGGACGATGAGGGTGAAGGGAATAATGCAGTACGATAGTGTTCGTCGATACAGACATACTTTCACAACCCTGCTCGGGAATCTTATTCCTCCGCATTTGGCTGCTGAAGGAGGATCTGATCGAGTTAGGATGAATAGCGGTAATCCGCGCTTAGGGCAGTCGCCAGCATGCTTAGATAAAAAATGGGCTTGAATTACATCGTCGAAGTAGAGAACTACGTCGTACGGAAGTACAAATATCGTGGCTGAAGCTCCAGTCTGTGTCGCGACTGAAGGGTATGACGATCGATGGGTTCGGTTGGGTTTCTGATCGCTCTAGAGTGGAGCCTTCGTTAGCGCCGGTAAGGCTTAGACCCTTCGTAACTCACCAGGAGGGGCATGAAAATTCACTGAACCGTTGGTTGTGCCAGCTTGGAGGCCGCGGTTGCCGTCACCAGAAAATTTCGTGGATGCCATCGCAGTAGAGTGGTTTTGCGACGAAGTGTTCACAGCTGTTGAGCGTATCGATGTAGTTCGTCATCCTTCAGCCGCAAAGGCTTTCGGTTAGAAGAATCCACCGTTCGTCGCTTTGGCGGGGTATCAGACCGGCTCCGCCACACAAAGAGGCAAGACTATGAAAAGTTAAGATCGTGAAGGTCTGGAAAGAGTATTGTGATTGATTTCTAAGCTTGGGGTTATAGGATTACTTCTGCTACTTCTTAACAAGGTCTAGAGGGGACAAGAAGACGGTTGAGGCATTGGAATGCTTTTCGTCCTCTAAATTATTTTTGATGATCGGGAACGAGGACTACACTGCGAATTATCAGTAAGTTGTAAATAATTAAATAATTTGCAAGATAAGGTATATTCGCAACTTTAAGATCATATTAAAGATATACTATTTCATAACCGTCAACGAATACCTCGATAAGTCACTAACGATACGCGAATAATGTTTATATTGCGATTCCTAGCAAATCTCCTCCTCGCCTCTACCATCAGTCGGCATAGGGAATATCTACAGAACATGATCAAGCTTTCCTCTTTTCCGTCTTCGATCACGACAGGCATAATACCACTCCATTGTGATTCGCAACATCAGGAGGAAAAACAACACGATTGCGATCCCACAGAGTAGAGTCGGTGCCACAATACTAGTGAACCGACTTATTTCCCGAATGCTTCGCCACGGAGCGCTATCAAGGGATTCTACAGCCATTTCCAATTGCAAAGCATTTAAGATAATAGACAACATTCCAAGAATGAAGAGTATAGGACCATAAAACCGCGCAAAATATGCACCATATTGGCCGTGGATCTTATGGAAGGTGTTCTTTCCAAGAATAATTTTAATGTAAAAATTCAATCTCGAAAGGCGTATCTCTCCAAAAGCATAACGTCCCGTAACATCAGTATCATCAATTTTCCGGAGATCAGAAGCAAATTTAGAGAAAGACTCCCAAGTTGTTCCTTCTAGTAATAGCTTCTTCTCCATGGCAATATTGAAATCAGACTCATAACACACCAGATATCGATATGTGCGTAGGAATCCGAGTGCTGAACGTCTGATAATCTCTCTTTCCAGGCCAAGTGTCGAAGCCGGCGACATCAGATAGATGTTCCAGAAGTCAAAGGACAGTAAATACTTGGGCAGAGGTTTGATAAAAATTCTGTCATAGTACCAGACCAGATGAAGTTCGGGATTCTCCGAGATAATGATATTCCGTAGCTTCACAGCCTGATGATGGAAGGGTCCAATATGCGCACTTGATTGGGTCGACATCCACCACAAACGAGGTGACATTTTTTCTAGTATTGGTGTGCGGAGATCTTTGGATATAAAGGTTGCCAACTCTGTTGCATCCTGAAGCAAAATTTGAGGATACCCAGGTAGTTGTTGAGCTTCATCCGGGCCACGCAATCCTTTATACAATTCGTGCTCTTTCGCGAAGGGGCATTTTAGCGATATCGAACTGATATTCATCTTGCTGATCGTTTTATTGTTGCAGCTCAGCTTAGGGGAAAGAAGAGGCGAAAATTTTTGGAGAAAGCAGGCAAATTGAATATTTTATTTATGCTGAAAATGATCTTTCGTACACACACCGAGTATATATGCATCTGCGGCTCTGCCTCGACGTTCCAAAGTGTGCCACCGTGTCAACCTGCCTAACAGATGCACCAATCACATCGACTGAAAAACATGTAGGATACAGCCTCAACACAGCCTTCTGCGACAAATTTTTCGTGGCATAAAATCTGCTCTTCTCCTCAGATATACGTACCAGTTTCTTTGTAGTTGCTCATCGTATTACATCTCGCACTATATTTTGCTAGTTACGCATCCTAAACCAAAGGCGACGAAGCACAAGAAAAAGCGAAAAAATGGAAACTTTGAAGATGCCTAGGCAGATTGATTCTCGGGATTTGGGACTTCAGGTACTTGTCGATTGCGAGAGCCCTGATGTTGAGTATGTATCATTGTGCCTTGCTCTTTAACTATTGACCATTATAATGACCTTCAATTATGATAGCAACTGGTACGGCGATGATGCTATCAAACTTCGCCTTGTTCATGTCGCGAATGATTTGAGTCGTGAGCTTGAGCGACAACAAAGGGTAAGATTAGATAAGCGTGCCCGACACTGAACCTATTTTAGTAAGGGTTACTACTAACAGTTTCAGGATTGCCCTTCACGGCGACTAATTTTCATTGGTCATTGCTTTGGTGGTCTGGTTATTGAAAAGGTATTTTATTTTATGTATGAGTTCTAAACCTTACTTGTCACTGATTACAGAAATTCAAGGCTCTGGTCAAACCGCAAATGGAACTCCGCATAATGGTACCGATAAAATTACCTCAGGTGAACTTTTGACAAGGATCATCCAGGCCGGTGCGGCGGAAGAACCCACCTCATTAGCTGCATTGAAAATTGACCATGAGATGGTGTTGGACACAGTCAAAGATTTTTCGATCGCAACTCGCAAAAATGGTATCGCAGTACATTGTTATTTTGAACAGAAAAGTTCGAAGGTATCCAAAATGTTCGGGGATAATTACAAGGTATGTATAGAATACTATTAAAATTAAACAGGTATATTGATTGATTTTATTATTAACAGGATTTTATTGTTGATGAAGATTCGGCGAACTTGGATGGCTGTGAAAGCAATGGTCAACCGCTCGACCACTATGAGCTTAACAAATTTTCTGACCCCAAGGACGGAAATTGGAGAAAGCTTTCTGGGGTAATTGCTGATCTTTGTATTAGTGCCAGTCAAGCCACTAAGGCACATAAGGATAGTCGAAGCAATTTGGAGCCTGGGGCAACAAGGTCCCAGAATCTTACCCCCCACCAGCTATGGGTGTGGTTTTCTCTGGTAGTAACAATTCTGGTATGCAAGTAGGGAACAATTCTGGATCGATAACTTGGGGAAAATAAATAGTTACTTGTATGCGATATTCATATAGAAGTTGAAGGATTATGATTTGTATTTTGAGATCATTTTTAATATAAACTCTAGATATTTATCTGTTCTATCGCTCTCTTGCAATTGATAAATAACTTTAATTTACAGCAATCAGGCTGAATTGTTTGGAGTTGCTACATTTAATTTATGTGCTTATATCTGAAAACTCACAAGGCTGTAGCTGAGGACATCATTTGGCATCTTATCATTCTATCTCTTCAGAAGTTTTTGATGAATACATAACAAGTATACAAGTCTATTATTACTACACCAAATCAGAAATACCGATAATGGACTATCGAACCTACTTCCCTGGAAGCAATAACCGCGGTATACAAGTTGGTAATAACCCTGGAACAATAAATTACCAATCCAGTATGTTCTTCAAGATATATATATATATATATATCAGTCGGCTTTCCTTAGATCCTAATATCAAATCTACAAGAAACTGATACTCTCTAGATCAAGAAAATCTGCTCAGCCGCCTACCAATTGCAACGAATGCGTCGTTCAATTCGTCCAACCGCCAATATGAACCTACCTGCCTTCCTGACACCCGGGTGGACCTTCTACAAGAGATATACGAGTGGGCTGATGGACGAGATGAGCGGTGCATTTTCTGGCTAAATGGCTTAGCTGGCACAGGGAAGTCAACAATTGCACGTACCGTCGCCCGCACATATTTCGATCAGAATCGTCTTGGAGCCAGCTTCTTCTTTTCGAGAGGCGGTGGAGATGTTGGTCATGCTAGCAAATTCTTCACGAGTCTCGCTGTACAGCTTGCATACAATATACCATCTCTCCAACATTATATCAGCGATGCTATTACGGAGCGGAGTGATATTGCGAGCCACTCCTTCCGTGACCAGTGGCGTCAGCTCGTCCTTCGTCCATTATCAAGATTAGATGGAAGTTTATCTCCATCCTCATATGTGCTTATTATAGATGCTCTTGACGAGTGCGATAATGAAAATGATATTCAGATGATTTTACAACTTCTGGCTATGGCTCGAGAACTAAAGACGATACAACTTCGAGTCTTTCTAACAAGTAGACCTGAAATTCCAATCCGATATGGGTTCAATCAGATACCAAGCACAGAGCGCCAAGGTTTTGTTCTCCACAGCATACCGCTAGAGATTGTTGACCGCGATATCTTTTTCTTTCTGAAACACCATCTAGAACTTATCGGTCAGTACAATGAACATGAGCCCGGCTGGCCAGGTTCAGAAGCTATTCAACGGCTAGTTAACGCTGCAAGTGGCTTGTTTATTTGGGCCGCAACTGCTTGCCGATTTATTCGTGGAGGCTTCATTGAAGAAAGACTTCATTTGCTTCTTGAGGGTAATGATACCTCTGCTTCTCCAGAGGAACACCTTAACAGTATCTATATTGCTATTCTACGAAACTCTATTCAACCAAGCTATATGGAACAAGAGAGACAAAATTTATATAGCATGCTGAGATATGTTCTTGGAAGTATTGTTGTTCTATCTTCTCTTCTCTCGATTAAATCTTTGAGCAGGCTACTCTATATCACAGTGCCAGAGGTAAACCGGACTTTGAAAAGCCTCCATGCAATCTTATATATTCCAGAGGACAAAAATCACTCACTACGTCTACACCATCCTTCATTTCGCGACTTCCTCCTTAACAAAAAACGATGTGGAGACTCGGATTTCTGGGTAGATGAGAAGCAGATACACCAGACCTTAGCTTTTAACTGTATACAGCTTATGTCTACCTTTCTTAAACAAGATATTTGTGGACGAAAGGCACCTGGTACACTTGTGACTGATGTAGGGATTCGAGTAGAGAACTATCTTCCTCCAGAGGTTAGATATGCATGTATCTACTGGGTTCAACATCTTCAGAAAGGCGGAATTCAGCTTCAAGACAATGACCAAGTCTATCAGTTTCTCCAAGTACATCTCCTCCACTGGCTTGAGGCTCTTAGTTGGATTGGGAAGATTTCAGAGGGTATTATTGCGATAAGTTTTTTAGAATCCTATATTTCAGTGAGTCACATTAATTTTTTGAGAATCCAACTAACGAATACTATAGGCTATTGAACAGTCCAAATTTTACACTTTTATTCATGACGCAAAACGATTTGTTCTTCATAATCGGATAGGAATTGAACAGGCTCCTCTTCAACTGTATTGCTCAGCCCTTTTTTTCGCTCCAGAGGAAAGTATTATTCGGAAAATATTTCAACAGTGTATTCCTGATTGGATTTACAAGATATCAAGAACAAGATTAAATTGGAGTCCTGTTCTACAGACGCTCGAGGGACACACGGACTCGGTTAGGTCGGTCGCCTTTTCTCCAGATGGCAAGATAGTTGCATCGAGCTCTCACGATCACACGATCCGGCTCTGGGATACAGTAACAGGCGAGCTACAGCAGACACTCGAGGGACATACGGACTCGGTTTCGTCGGTCGCCTTTTCTCCAGATGGCAAGATAGTTGCATCGGGCTCTTACGATCATACGATCCGGCTCTGGGATACAGTAACAGGCGAGCTACAGCAGACACTCGAGGGACACACGGCCTCGGTTACGTCAATCACCTTTTCTCCAGATAGCAAGATAGTTGCATCGAGCTCTCACGATCACACGATCCGGCTCTGGGATACAGTAACAGGCAAGCTGCAGCAGACACTCGAGGGACACACGGCCTCAGTTTCGTCGGTTACCTTTTCTCCAGATAGCAAGATAGTTGCATCGGGCTCTCACGATCACACGATCCGGCTCTGGGATACAGTAACAGGCGAGCTACAGCAGATACTCGAGGGACATACGGACTGGGTTACGTCGGTTACCTTTTCTCCAGATGGCAAGATAGTTGCATCGAGCTCTTACGATCATACGATCCGGCTCTGGGATACAGCAACAGGCAAGCTGCAGCAGACGCTCGAGGGACCCATAAGCGCTCTGGCGTCCTCGGCTTTCAATCAATATTTTATTTCAAATTCCTGGATAAGTGAAAATATAGATGTAGGAATGCGAAATATTCTCTGGTTACCTCCTGATTATCGACCATTTACTACATCTGTTTGCAACGGAATCATAGTTATGGGATACTCATCTGGTAGCGTTTTCTTTTTGAAACTTGGACTTGGGAATCTTATATTATCCAAATGAAAAAGAATTTCAGCATATATACTAAATGTCATATATTTTACTTTGCCTTTATAATATTTTTTCTTTTTCTTTTTCTTTTTCTCTCTCTATAATAGAGAGGTTGGGGAAAGCTTGTGATTATATAAATTTTTTATTTGCCACCTTGATTCTAGCAAGTTCCATTTATATCATATGGTTATCTCATATAAAGAAACAAGAATTCTTTCAAAGGACACATTTTCAGCCCAATATACTATTAGAATCAGAGGTTTTAAAGGATAATATATATCTACTCCGAGTTCTGTATCAAGACCCACTGAGTAGCTGCTACCATTGTCTACTTTCACCTTCTATTACTGGTAAACAATTCGTCTCTGGCTTGATTGATATATCTCCCAATATATCCTTGAGAGAGTAGAAACTAAATGTATTCGTAGTTTACTGATCTTATATATATTACATGTTTGCCCTTTATCATTTCGCAAAAATTCGAATTTGTCAAACTTATAAACAAAGGCCGATTACCTACTAGCCTCGAGAAAGGATCATATCATTATATTATAACTCTCTTCGAAAAAAGCTTGTCCTCGAATATTGGGACATTTCCTTGCTTCCATTTAGCTCATCGTAATTGTCTACCCCGTCCTCCCATTTCCTAATCCATTTCAAAAGATTCTCTGGTGGTCCAGGCAAATTCGGGTGAGCCAAATGGAAATCTCGAATTTTGTGAGGTGAATATTTGAAATCTGAGGCCGGGTAATACTTCGGGTCCTCATCGACACCTAGCCAATCCGCCCTATATTCCAGCTTATTGTACCTCTTCCGTACCGCCCGAATAGTATCCACTTCCCATTCATCTTCGCCGGTGATATTGACAGTGTTGGAAGCGTCAGTTATCACATTGTCGGCATCTAAACCCAAGGTTTTGGAAAGAATAGAAGCATGAAGATGTTCTGGAACATGATCCAACTGTAAAGTGATTTTGTACGTTGTCTCGTTTCCGAGTATAGCATATTTTAGAAGACCTTGAAAAGGCCATTCTTGATATTCAGCCATTAATACCGTTTCGATCATATCGCAGGAACTTCGAAAGGTTTGGGAAGTGTAAGAACAGTCGTTTCGAGACTGCCTATTCTTCATTTTGTGTTGCGTAGTTAAAGGCAGTGAACGGCTATGGCGCTGTCTAAGACGACTTTTGGGGTTATACTTAGATACTGGTCCTGAAGCGTCATCGAGAGGCAATGGCTGTGGCTTTCGTCGTTTTGCAGGTTGTGGATTGTTGTCATCTATGCTGTTTGTATCAGGAATGTTATGCTCGAAGGGACAGCTTTCGTCGGTCTCATCCTGATACCTCCGCTTCCGCTTTCCTCTATTCATCATATGATGATTGTTATCATCCTCCCATACAGCTTCTTCTGGTACTTCTTCATGTTGTTGCTGCTTCGGCTGATCGTCATCGTGATCTTGTTGAGGCGAGGAGCTATCCCCGAGCTCTCCCGATCCGCTTTGACTAATTCCACTCCGGTCATGCTCTGGATCATTGTGAAGCTGTGATAGCTCAATGAAGTGAGGATGAGAATATGAGGAGCCAAGAACAGTAACCGACTTTTCTTGCTTTTCAAAAGCTAAGAGCAAATCTGTTCCATTTTCAGAAATGTCCTTGTTCTCCCTTTCTTCACCGTTCTCATCCAATATCGTAAGTAAAGTGTGCGGCGATGCCATGTCAGATGCGCTTTGCTTGCCATCATTATTATCAAGCAGATTGATATGATTCTGTGATGATCCGATGGACTGCTGATAAGGGTGAGAATGGTCCAGGTCAGGCGCAGTGGCCAAGAGATCTTGCTTGGGCAGAGGATCCTCCTTTTCAAAATCGCCTTCTTCAACATCCCAAAATTTCTCATGATCAAAGAGATAGGCTGAGGTGGAAATGGAAGCAACTTGGAGATTGGGAATATCTGATTCATCATCTGCCAGAACCAGTGGTCTATCTGTGTATAGTCAGGTGACTGCTTCTTATAATGATATATGGCCGATGTGCATACCTTGAGTGCCTCTGCTATTTCGATGTCTTTCAATCAAGACTTCCTTACTCGAAGATGAATCTGTAATCTCCTTCATCCATAGGCAATCGTTGTTTCTTTTGCTCAAAGCTATATCCTCATCCCCTCGGGTTGTATTATCCGGGCTCGAGTCTTCTGGTACAATATCCTTCGTTCGTAATGCGGTATACTGCAGCTCTTCAGTTGTGGGAAGCTCGCGATTTTTGTCATCCTCTTTGTTGTTCTCGTTGTTATTGCCGCTATAGACGGTAGTAGTCCCTGCTCGGTATCCCACAAATTAGTCACCGTCGCTAAAAGCTGAAGACTTTAATATTGGAACATACCCCGAATTTCTGGCCTGTAACCTGGATCATCATCGGCTGATACTGCCGCAACTGCTACTTGTCGGATATTGTCAAATAGTGTATCGTTTGGCTTGACACACTGAATCTTGTCGGGAATGCTGGATTGTTTCTGGGCAGGTACGTGTTGAGCAGGTACGTGTTGGGCAGTTGCGCTTTTGCATCGTGGAGCAGTAGGCACATAACTATAAAAGATAGGATCAAAAGTAGCCATCTTGAACGTATAGAAATAATTGATAATATTCAGGAAATTCTCTGCTATGGTGATTACACAACTGGAATGTAAAAGGATGTTAGAAACGAGGAAATCGAAGGGGTTATATAGACTTTTGTACTATTTTCGTAGAATGAAACTACGCTTTGCGATTCGCCGTATACTCTTACCATACTATTGCTCCCCCTTTTCCAACTTCCTTGTCAAAAATGCCTCAGCGTTGATATATCATCTGTGCCACAAAAATATACCCTGTAACTGCAGAATATCGTCAATCCTACATTCTTATGTCAAAGTAGCAACTATTACCACTCTCTTTCACAACACAATCGGTCGATCTCAGCAGTGTTTCTCGATTGTCGGAGATACCGCGAATCCATACTACAGGATTCCCTATCTCAACTTCAAAGCGTGCAGACTGAGTCCGGGAGACCTTCCCCTTGCAGAAATGAGGCTATGCAGCTGCAGATGGCCGTGCATCCACTCTGGCAGCAACATGTGCTGTCCTGCCAGAAGCAGTGTATGAAGCCAAAGGTTCTCTTGCAAGTTCCCACACCATGCTTCTGATATGGCCACGACTCTGACAGAACTCCTCACAAGGTCGCATGATCTGCCTGCTTGTAACCACCCACGTCTCTCTCTGCTTGTGACCCAGCTCTCATACCGCCGGTGTTTCGTATTCGATCATCAGGAAGCTCAACCGAAGCTCTGATGATACAATCTGCAATCTATCACAGTTACATCGGTGGAAATCGGCCCTTCTCACCACAAATCAGCCTAGGTCGAGGCATACAGCGTATATCACCGTCTCCATAAAGGGAACTTGCCGAGTTTCCTTTTCTCGACACGTAATTGATCTACAGCGCAAGTAGGCAGCAGCTACCACATCGTTGCGAGGCATTTTTGCTATTGGCCATATCGCGATGTGGTGGAAGCAAAGCCAAGGCATAGCCACTGCAGCTGGAATCACCGAGGGGCGTGGCTGTAAGGTTTGTGATGATGCGACGGCGAGAAGGGGAGGCAAAACTGAGTTCATGCTCGTATTTTGACAAATATGATGCGATTGAAAAAAAGGGAATCGTCATTGCGACAATCAAGAGCATCGAGCTCAGAGTAGTAAATCGTGAATGCTAGAACTTCTCCCGAGGTCATACGACCTGTCCCCTTGTAAATACCTCCATCTCCTTGCCCGCTTGCGACCTGATACTCAGACTGTCGGCGTTTCGTATTCGGGATCAAGCAAGGATGCTCGACAGGAATAGGCCCTTCTCATTACAGATCAGCCTAGGTCGAGGCATACAGCTCATACCACTATCTTACGATGCAGGAAACTTACCAGGATCCGTCCCTCGACACGTCATTCATTCGCGGCGCAGCTAGGCGGCAGCTACACTGCCGTGAGGTATTTTTTCGATTGGCCAAATCCCAATACATGAATGCAAAGACAAGGGGAAAACATTTGCAGACGGAGTCACCGAAGGGCAGTATCGTGAGTGTTATGATAGTGCAATGTCGGGAGGAAACTGAGCTGAATTCCATACGCGCATTTCAGCCAATAAAATGAGTTTAAAAATAACAATCGACATTGCAATTAGTGAAATGTGTCGAGTTCAGAGGAGTAAACCGGGAATTCTGAGTTTAGATACATCGTATCCTCGAGGTTTTCAGCTGCGGCGAGGCCGATGTAAAGACCATTCAAAGTGGGTCTAGGTGGGAGGGGGTCGACAGGGCATAGCAGGGTATGGCGAAGTCGAATGACCAAGTAAAAGATGGTTGGAAGAGAATTGAAAAGGATGTTGGTCAAGGAGAGGAGAACGTGCGATTTTTATAGACGTTGAAAGCGGCAGCCGGTCCGTGCACGCACCTTGCCTGATGCGGCGACCGCTAAACTCGGGGGGGCCAGCACCACGACTGAGATTATAATAAATAATCTATAATAATATTATATAATTTATTTTCTAAAAAATCTCTTAATTATTTATTATATTTAATTAGTATTTAGATATTATCTAGTTATTATCTTTTTTTATTATAATTTTAAACTATTTTTCTTTTTTCTAGATATTTTTTTTTAAATTTCGCTTTTTAAAACTTTTTTCAATAATTTCTAATTTAGTATTCTGAAAATCTATATTCGAAATAAAGTTTCTTTTTATATTTATAGATTTTTTCTATTTAGAAAAAATTATTTTTTAAATTTATAATATCTAATTTTATAAAGTTATTATAAATTTTTTTTTAATATATTATTTTTTAAAATAATATAATTATTTTTTATTTAGTTAATAATATTAATTTCTAATAATAAATTATATTTTATATTGGAATTTATATATTTGATTATTAATATAAATAATTTCTTTAATTAGATTATTTATATTATTAATTAGATCTTTTCAAAATAGTTTTAATTTGATAAAATTCTTTAATTTTAATATATAATAACTAAATAATATAATATTTTTCTTATTAATTTGATTATTATATTTATAGAATTCTATAATATAATTAATTATTAATTCTATTTATCGAAGATTAAGAAATTATCTTTTTATAATTTTTATAATATTAATATTTCTAAATATTTATTTTATTTTTTATTAAAATCTATCGAAGTTTCTAAATATATTAATAATAATTATTATTATTATATTAATATCCAGATTTTTCTCGAAATAATTAATTAGGAAAGATTTAATCTATTTAGTTATTTTATCTTTAAAATAGAAAATAATTTAGAGATTTCTTATATTTTTAATAATAAAGTTATTAATATTGAATTTAAAGTATATTTTTAATTATAAAAAGAAAACCTCTAATTCTTTTTTATTATTATTATATTTATCTAGTAAAATAATTTTAAATATTTTCTAGAATATCAATTTTCTAAATTTATTATAATTATTATTATTATTTATATTATCTATATTTATATTAATATTACTAATAGATTTTAATAGAGATATAATTATAATTAGAATTATAATAAGTATTTAAATTAGAAACTAATTTATAAATCTAATTATTATAATATTATTTATAATTATTTCAATTCGGTATATAAAATAATAAAAATATTTAAAATATTATAAATATTTATTTTCTAAATTATATAAAAATAATTAGGATCTCGAATATTATTAATTATAATAATTAGTAATATTATTATAGATTTATTATTAATAATAATTATATAGAGAATCGAATAATTATAATAATAAATAAATAAATAATAATTATAATTAAATATAAAGTTCTATATATTAAAGAAACTATTTAATTATATAGATCTTTATATTCTATAAAATAATTGAATAAACTTTCTATTAAATTATTTTTTAAAAAGATTAAAAACTAGTTTCTTTTTTTATATTTCTATTTAAAATTCTATTAAGAATATTTATAATTCTCTAGATATTATTTTTCTAATAGATATTTTTCATTTTGAAATATTATATTTACTAAAGATATATTAATAATTATAAATATCTTTCTTAGTTCTATATTAGAAATAAAGATATCTAAACTTTATTTTATTATATAATCTTTATATAATAATTTTACTTTATTGAATAAAGATAATTACTTTTTGAATTTAAAATTCTTAGATTTTTATATAATCTAAATTATAATAATTTAGTAACTAATTAATTTTAATAACTAATTATATTTAATAACTAATTATATTTAATAAATAATTATATTTAATAATTAACTATATTTAATAATTATTAAAAACTTGATAAAACTTAATTTAACTATAATATAAACTTATAAATTAAAATATAAAATTTTATATATTCTAGATATTTTTAAATATTATAACTATTTAAATATATATATTTATTTAAAAGATAGAGTAAATAGATAATTTAATTAAAGTAAAAAGTATTTAATATTGAAATAAAGTAATAAAAGTAATTAAAAGTTAATTATATAAAGTTTGAATAAAATATATCGAAATAGAATTCTGATAAATTAGTATACTAATTAGTATTAATTTATAAAAGTAAATCTAGAACTATTTATAAAAGAAATTTATATAATTAGTAAAATCTAATTTATAATAACTAATCTAAATAAGAATTAAAATAAACTTAATTTTTATATAATATATTATAAAAAAAATATTAATATCTTTTAGATAAAAGAAATAAATTCTAAATAAATAGAAAGTTAAAACTTTTAATAATATTTAAATAATATATAAATAGAATCAAAATTATTAATAATAAAATATAATTAGATAATTTGATATTTGAAAATCAAGATTTAAATTTGAAAATATTATATAAAGTAATTAATTAGAAATAAAGGAAATAATAATTATTTTAATCTTTTTAATTAGAATTTATAAAAATAATTACTTTTCTCTAATTAGATTAGAAATATTAAATATAAATAGTTTTTATTATATTTCTTTATTTTCTATCTCTTTTATTTTCGCTTTTATAATTAAGATTTATATAGATTCTTCTTTATAATATTTATATTATTAACTTCAATTATAAATAAATCTAAATTAGTAGTTTTATATATAGAATAATAGATTGAAGATTTGAGAGATTATATATTTGATAAGAAGAAGTATATATTAGTTTTAATTTATTTATTATTTTATATCTAATATTAAAGAAGTATATAAATTTGTAATCTAAAGAACTAGATAGTTAATATAATAATTATTAATAATAAATTTGATAGAGCTTTTATAAAAGAAAAATAGTTAATTTATATATTCGATTTTATTATTATCTATTAATTTAATATTAATCTTCAAGATATAATAGTTTAGAATATAGGATATTATTATTATAAATAGAAAGATAATAATAATTTAAAGAACTAGTTAAATTGGAGATATTAAAAGATTAAATATAGTTATTATAAAGAAGTCTTTATTATTTAGAATAGATAATAAAATAGAATAAAGTTTTTCTTATAAATAAATATTAGGAATGAAATTTTGAATATACTATATAATCTTTATAACTATAGATATAACTAATTAGAGGAACTTAATAAAAAAGAGTAGATTTCTAAATAGAAAGATTGAATATATATAAAGTATAAATATTAAATATTGTAAAGATATAGACTTAATAGTTATTATAAATAGATAAAGAAGAGAAAGAGTAAGAGATAGAGAATATAAAATTCTTATACTCTATTATAATGATAATAAGTTTATATATATACTTTGCTCGATATAACGTTCGCGGTTTCTATATATAGATAGTTATTTACTTAGTATTTAAATATACTAACTACCAACTATTCTAAATATATAGAAATATATTATAGAGCATTTTGTAACAATAAAATATAAAGTTATTATACCAATAAAATGATATATTTGGGCATTCAATATTTCTAGCTTTTCTACAAACTTCAAATTCTCCAAAAAAAGGCTTCCCCGCGACAACCAAAATATTGCTATCTGTGACCCAACTCCTTCCTCCTTCCTCAAAGTGAGATTAACTCCAGCGGCTTCCAACAGTTTAGCCAACTCGCGTTCTGCCCTATACAAGACCACTGGGGATAAACCTAAATAGACACGTCACCGTGGTTGTCAATCAACATTAACCAGGCTTTGACTCCAGGACCACCGTCTTTGGTCTGACCGTCTCCATCAAACCGCCCTTTTCCTACTGTAATCTCCTCCACGATCTTGAAACCAAAATGCTCATACAGAGGCACAACATCGGGTGATGTTGCCTCAAGCCATACACTGTGCTGATCCTGTTTCGCTCGGTTCAAGAAAGGAGCAACAACGGCTGAGACCGCGCCTGGCACTTTCGCGACGTGAGGGTTGCGCCCAAGGAAATCAAGAACATAATGTGGTCTTATTTGTGTTGACTTCGTTTCAAGGCCGATGTGCTGCTTCTTGGCCCGTTGGACAGCCTCCTTCCACTCTTTTTTCACTGCCGCTACGTTGATATTTTCTGGACCGTGTGATCCCTGCAAGGCTGAGGCGCCGGAAGCCCGGTAAGGGAGTTCCCATAGCGCAACCGCGGAGGTATCTCCTGCCTCAACAAGGGTCCCACCTGAGCGAAGGGACTCTCGAACAGTCTTGTCAACGTATTCGTCCACTGTTTGCCCTGATTCAACACTAAAAGAAGTTGTGGCCGGCACTTTGCCGAAGGCAGAAGCTAACCCTTTTATACAACTGATAACTTTGGGATCGCTTGCATGCGAGATGAAATTTGTGTGAGGAACATGGTTCGCATATGACCGAGTCGTGATGAAAGTTGGGGCATGATGAAGGGTGGATCTTATACTAGTATAACAAAATTTTGACGACATGTTGAAACAATGATAGAGATACTTTGGCAATCTGACAGCGATAAGTGAGGATGGGCTAGAGCAATATATACATTTTTAAAGACATAAGAAATGCAAGAGATCGATTACAATTCCGAGTTGGTGCGTGAAAGCAGGGGGAAGCAGGTCGGGTGATGTTCTCACAAAGCGGTTGTCTCTTAGCTATACTAAAGAGGTATGTAGCAGCGTTAACATATGTATACATTAGCATTAATATTATCTAGCCTCTTAGAAATTGAACTTTATTAAAAAATAACACGTCACTATACAAAGATGCCAGTGATTCTGAGTAAGATTACTAGGATTTGAAGTGGTTTATAGGCTATACACCCTGTGGTATCTACTAAAGGCATAGCTTTATATATATCTTTCGCTGAGTTAGAGGGTTTTTTTGAGAAATATTCTCTTTCTAGATTCAGTAGTCTCCTAGGACGTGTATCCTAAACTATATCGCCGATCTCTTTCTCAGGCTTTATTCTTTGCTCAGATTAGATAACCTTCTATCCTTCTGCCAGTGAGAAGTGAAATATTAGATACTCGGAATTCTACTATACTGAAATCGCTTGTCAAGTAAACAATGGAGTACCTGAGAATAAGCTAGTCTTCTCTACTACTATTTATTGTATCCTTAAGCAGGAAGGCTTCAAGCAAACGAACTTAACTATCAAACGTGGGTTGTGTGAGAGAGCAATCTAGGCAGGAGTAGGAGGCAGGCAAGTGTAGAAGGCAGACGACCGGCATGGTAGATAGGATACCAGGTACGAAGGACTACCTTCACTTCTTGAGATTCCATGCTCCACCTGTCACAGGTTGGACAAGAAGAATAAGAAAGCTAGACAGCATTGTTAATAGTTTGCCAGTTCCATCGTGCATGCTCCACTTGTTTAAACCATCTGAGAAGTGGATAAGCCCGTTACAATACATTTGAACAGCCAATAGTCAGCGTTTTACAAGTATATCCTCAACCTGCGAACAGATAGATAGTGTGTTTTTTACACTAAGCAAGGTTTTATATCTGTGGGTTCGACCTCTACGACTCACATATGAGATCATTCAATATGGGTGATTATGCAGTCGTTAGTGAGGTCTGCTTCTATTCCCATAGGTGAAGGATGGATCGGCCCTTCTCAGTCAATATTAAGGTATGCTTTACGAAAGCGAAAGTCACAATATCATATTGGAAAGGTCAAAAGTGGGCTAACAAGTGCTTATATTCTTACTCACTCTGCATAAGTTAGTACTGTCTTATTAATATCTAAGAGTAGTATTAATTACATATCGGAAACCGAATTTTGAAATCGTACATCGGATTCTTTCTTGAATTCGGTACAAGCATCTTTATAGTGCTTACTTTAAATATGGAGATTACAGGGCATGTACCCTGTAACCTACTATATCGTGATTTACCACGATCTGACGCGTACTACCACCTAGCGCATTTCCCGTGAATTTTGCATCACCTATCTTCAACACGTAATTAATCAACAACTAACAATGCATTCCTATGGAGACTACTAGGGTGTACGATGTGCCGAAACAACACTACGTGTAAGGTGGAAGGAAGGAATACACTCGCGGAAATGCCGCAAGTACAGGAACATCTGACTGAATCGGAGGTAAGAGTCCGATACATATTGGACTGAGGTGCAAGAGGATTACCCTCCCGGCTGACTTCATTATAGGCTATCGCGAATGAATCGTTGCAGCTGAGGGGGTATGGCGTTACCCTGGATACTACTATAAATCCTAGAAGCCTCATCCATCATGATTGTGACCTCTGTAAAATATCATATCGTTATTAAATGTTACGTCATTGTAAAGTAGTATGTCATCATATAGTAGCCTATTATAAAATAGCAATTTTTGTAATATAAAGTAGAGCTGATACAACTAGAACTATACAGAGATAGATGATCTCAGATTTTATTTGTTTTACTTTGAAATTATCCTTTCTCCGGGGGCACAATATTGATCAATACTAGGACTCCAACCGCAGACTATTCCACAAGTGGCTATTCTTTGATACCAGGGGCTATACTACCTAAATATTAATATGAATCGATCTCGAATTCAAGATTATCCACCAAATGGAGGTTGGATAGCATGGAGTCAAGTGCTTGCATCATTTTTCATGTCGATTTGTTCATTGTAAGTTAAGATGCGTGTTCTCAGGCCAGCCTTACATTACATACACTAAATCACTACAGAGGCCTAGCCAACACCTTCGGCGCTTTCCAGTCCTACTACCAGGACAATCTTCTAGCAGAGTACTCGCCATCGGCGATAGCCTGGATTGGCACCACCCAAGGGTTCTTGGTGAATGTTGTCGGCGTCGTCAGTGGTCGAATCTACGATCTAGGCTACATCAAACCACTTTTGTACTTCGGCATGTTCTTCAATGTCCTCGGTCTGGTCACCGCTAGTTTTGCTACGACATATGTCTCCATCTTTCTGTCTCTTGGAGTCTGTGTCGGCCTTGGATCAGGTAGCTTTTACGTTCCCAGCCTAGCAATAATCTCCTCCTATTTCACGACCAAGCGACCCGTTGCCATAAGCATCAGTGCCAATGGGGCTAGTATCGGGGGGATTATCTACCCAATTCTCTTCCGTGTTCTTGTGGTGCGGATCGGGTTCGCGTGGGTTTGTCGCATTTTCGCGTGCATGAACGCTTGCTTGCTTGTTATATCCATTTTCCTCATATCGCCACGTGTCGTAACAACGACGCGACACAAGTTCTTCGACCCAACTGCCTTTCGCGACCTGCTGTACATACTATTCAGTGCAGTGCTGTTTCTTTTATGGCTTGGTGTGGACGTGCCTCTTTTCTTCATCCCGACATTTGTTCAATCATCTCTCGGCTTATCTGCACAGCTAGGAGACTATCTACTGGCTGCAATGAACGCATCCTCGATATTTGGTCGAATATTTCTTGGGCTTTTGGCAGTCTACTTCGGATCTTTCGGTGTATGGCAAATCTCTATCGGTGCTTCATGCATATTACTAGCATGCTGGGCAGCCATCAGCAGTTTGTCTGGTGTCATCGCATTCGTCGTTCTATATGGCTTTTTCATTAGCGGTGCTCAATCGCTGCCCGCGTCTGTGCTAATGGTCATCTCTTCGGAATTAGATCTTGTTGGGACCCGTCTGGGAATGAGCAGTGTATTGGCAGGACTTGGCTTCCTGATCGGTCCTCCAATTGCCGGTGCTATTCAGAATTCTCCTGCTGGTTATGCGGGACAGAGTGCGTTCGCAGGATCGGTCTATCTTGCTGCTTTTGGAGTTGTGGTTTTGATATTTTGGTTACACAAAAGACGATCGCGTCGGCAAGCAAGCAATGCGGAAGAGAATGCGGAGGAGTTAAACTCTGCTAGTGTTTAATTATATTATATAATTCCTAGTATACCGGAGCACATGATATACAGACCTTATATATAATAGATCGATATAATATAGAGTTCCATCACTATATCAAAACCAATATTAAGAGTATACTGTAAAAGATATGAAGGACGATTTCTGGTCGGTGGCTGTAATGGCTGTGACGATCATCAACATAAAAGAATTCTTAAGTGGATTCAGAGCTCAATCCCCAAGTGAATTTCTCTCGAGCTACAACAGTATCCGCTCCTATATGCACGATACCTTCAAAGAGGAGGTACCGGAATACGACTTAAGGGAACTGTCGGGGTTTGGAATCTACCCAAGAAATACTAGACTAGAAGAGGAATAGGCAGGGTAAAGAACAAGTAAGCAAGTATTTCGTGACAGTCCGCCCTGCACCTAAAAAATTAACCTTTGTTCAAGGGGAGGAGAGTAAGCTCCGGTAGCTATCGGCGATATTTCTTGCTAGGTTGCGAACAAAATGTGGGGACCGCACTCGTTCCGCGTTCCGCTTCGCTCCAGCGGGGTGCTAGCGAACCGGAGAGCGAGCGTCCCTTGCATGCGGTGTATACATGAAACTAAGAAGCTTGGCGAATACGAAGTATAGCCAGACCAAAAGTACTAGTCTTCTGTAGATCAACTCGTTTGTGGAAAATCATGTACACGCGGCCCCTGGGCCCCTATCCCGTTGACTGCCATAAGCGTCTTCCCCACATCATTTTTAGTAAAGGGCGGATAATTGCAGTCGAAGGAATATTATCCCCGACGAGCATAAAAATTGTTTCGTCATCAACGGTATACCCGTCTTCGACAGGGATATACAAAACACTAGTCCTCGGGAGAACCATACTATCCCCCCCAAGAACATACTTGGTCTCGAGGATAAATAATTGTAGTCCCTGTCGCTCCACGATCTACAGTAAGATTTAGTCACCCAGATAACACAGTAGAGGTTATTTCAACGTGCTGAATGGTTGACATACGATTGGTGCTAGAACAGGGACTACGAGATTTATACTTACCCCAAGTATACACATACTCCCTCGGCCCCCACATCTACATAAGTGGACCTTGTTATACAACTGTCCTCGCTGATCGATGAGAACAAAACACATATCGTCATCAATATTATCCTCCTCGGATATACAAAACCATTGCAAAAAAATTTGGGCTGCCAAGATAAATTCACTGCAACAGACAAGTGAATCAACAAGGTACATATGTTCAAGTAGAGTATGCCCTGTTTGTACCTATCCAATGGGGACATAAGAGAATACGAAGGCGTAGACATGGATTTGCTGAAGGGAAATGGAATTTTCATATATGTAAAACAAATTATTGTTCGTCACAACCAGTCTGGCTAGGACACCAATACCGCAAAATAGTGAGTTAGAAAAACTCATCTCAACAGCAGGAAGTTCCTCCTCCTCGGAAGCCAAATGAGGCGTAGTCACTTCCGATGTGTACTCTCTGGGCTGTACCGTATAGGCCCCTTCCCCTCATCCTTATTGTAGAATTAATATTTATTACCTTAGCCTTTAGCAACCTCTTTGCTTGCTCCACAGTAAGACACGGAACATGAACAATTATCCTAAACAACACGTCATAAAGAGGCAGATTCATTCTCAGGAGAAACAAGCCGTATCAGCAGATCATTTGACTCACGTAAATCTAACCTGACACATCCTATCTACCCAGAAATCAAAAGGACATACTTCCAGATTACATCTAGGAGACCCATACAGAACACGATCCACAACAGCACACCCCCTGCCTCCCTCACCAATAGGAAAGAAAGGATCACGTACTTCCACCTACTTCAAAATCGGCTGGTCATCCAACAACCTAGTAGCTAAATACGACGTTGCGCTGAAATTCCTCTAGCTAACGCCACTATCACCATGTAAGAAACAGTGCTATTGCATTCGCCGCATTCTCCTAACCTAAATCCGACGTCTAAAAAACATTCCCCGCCGGGACGGAATATGCACAACTATCACCCCAAATCTCGGAGGACTGATAGGCTACTATATCGAACCACAACCTCATGCTCCGAGCAATGACCTCACTATTCTCAAGTCACTATTAGGAGCAACAGAATAAGCCCTAAATGCTTTGTGCTTAAATGCCTTGCTCCTGACAGACCAGGATACGGACAACTAGAGTCAGTAGCAAGACCAATACGAGCTACTTCTCAAAAACTGCCACGAATCCCTGAATGGTTCGATGCAGTGAGAAATTGACGCGAGTTAACCTCTAATAGGAATCCACATCTAGTAGCTAATTCAGGTGATGTCAACATAAAGTGTCCGGTTACAAGTATGAAAAGGGCGTGATAGGCAGATAGGGGGCTCGTGGTCAAGAATAAAGACGCTTTGTTACCTTCTGTTTGTATTTACATCTATTTCAAAGACAATAAAGTGATGCCTTCATTTACTAAGTTCGACGGCACCCTCCGGTCCGTCGCATCGGACACTGCCCGCAAAGCATCCTTTGACGAGATCCCTATTATCTCTTTAGCCGTTCCCAAGGATCAGCTCATCAGCGAGATCCGCGACATTAGTACCCGCGTCGGTTTCTTTTACATCCGTGATCACGGAGTGCCGGAAGACCTCATCAATCGAGTGTTCGACGTCAGCAAGCAATTCTTCCATCAGCCCAAAGAACAGAAAGCGGAGGTCCATTTCAATAAAAGTAATGCATTTCGTGGCTGGGAACCGATGGCCGAAACGTGGGTGGATGACAAGCAGAAACCGGATAGAAAGGAGATTTTCTGTTGGGGTCATGAAGAATCATTGGGTCCAGAGCAGAAGGCAGTTAACCCTGATGGCAAACGTGAGTGTATCCTCTATGGTCTCATTGTTTAGCGAGTTATTCGCGAAACTAGCTATCCTATCCTCCAGCAAAAATAAACTGACCGTCACTATAGTATATACCATCAACAATGCTATGGCCGCAGAGAACATGTGGCCCAGTTCTGTGCCCGACTTTCAACCCTTGGTTTTGGAATACTATGGCGAAGTCTTGCAGTTGGCTCGGCGGCTCATCCGAATTTTTGCCGTTGCGTTAAACCTCAACGAAGACTACTTCGATGCCATGGCAGCTCAACCAGGAACTCTGGGTAATATTGTCTACTACCCACCGCAGCCGCCTACTCAGTCGGACATTGGAATCTCGCCACATACGGATTTGGTGGCGTTAACAATCCTTTGCCAGTCTGCGCAGGATGGCCTCCAGGTCCTAAACCCAAACAATGAATGGATCCTTGCTCCTTCAATCCCGGGGACTTTCGTGGTAAATATCGGTGATATGCTGGAACGCTGGTCGAATGGTTTGTTTGTTTCAACTGCTCACCGTGTAATTAATATAACGGGGAAGGAACGATTTTCCATTCCTGTCTTCTTTGGACCTAACTTCGACACCATCGTCGAGCCACTTCCGACCTGTACATCGAAGGAACGTCCAGCAAACTACAAACCTGTTCAAGCAGGCCAGTTTTTATTTGATGGGCTATCTGAATCAAATAACCGCAAGGAGAAAAAAGAGAAAGGGCAAACGGTTAAGACGATAGAAGTATAAATATGAAGTAGAATAATATAGTTATGTCAGGGGATAAGGTGTAGAAGGGAATTTCGAGGTGCGGGTGAAGGATTGCCCGTGTAAGAGGAGAAGCGGAGGCTAATCGGCCGAGAAGCGGAGACTTAGCAAGAGGCCCTCAATTATAAAAGGAAGGAGGAGTAAGGAAGATGATCGATAGTAATTAGTTTATATTCAATTACTACTCTATATTCTGACCCTGTTCACCCTCCGGCTACTAAGTGACCCGATTATAATTCTCTATCTACAAATCCTAATAAGTTAGATTTAAGTTTAGAATAAATATTATTAAATATTTTAATTATAATATTATAAGTATTTATCTTCTGAGTTATATAGAAATAATTAGAATCTCGAATACTAATAATTAGTAAGATCGATAATATTATTATAGATTTATTATTAGAAATAATTATATAAAGAATCGAATAATTATAATAATAGATAAATAAATAATTATTATTAATTAAATATAAAGTTTTATATATTAAAGAAAACTGTCTAATTATATCAACTTTTATTCTTTATTATTCTAATTATTTTAATTATTTTAGTTAGTTAAATTAACTAGAATAACTAAAATAGTTATATTATATATTTTAATAACTAAAGATTTTACTAAAAATACTATTCTTTTTCTAAATATCTTTATAATAATAAATATTATTTCTTCAAAATATTCTCTATTTTGAAGATATCTATATTATAAAGTACTCTCTATTTATAAATATCTATATTATTATAGATATATATATTATATTATCTGGATATAGTGAATTAGTTCTCTGAATATAGATAGCTACCTTCTAAGCCTAAAACCCTTAGTTTATATATAACCGTGGATATAACACTCGTGTTTGGATCCGCGCTCATAGCTCTCCTCACATTCTAGATACTTCAAGTTAAATCTAATCCACGAAGTCCATCCTCGTCTCTAACTCCAAGAAACTTTTAAGCAAGATTTACTGTTACATCCTCACCCCACCGCTTCCCACTAACCTTGAATACAAGCTCAGGAATCACAAACGTAATGAAAAACACCACAAACGCAAAAGGCAACGCCGTAGCCAAGAATCGCGCCAACTCCACCTTGCCATCCCCTGTGAAAATATCGAGATTCATACCATATATCGATGCGATGAACGTCAGTGAGAAGAGGAGATTGGTCATATATGCTATCTGATCGATTTTTGTGCGTACGTGGCTCGCGAAAGAGCGATATAGGTCTAGGCTTGGCGGATTGGAGCCTGGAGGGCCGCCACCTGCCGTACCACCACCCCCGGCACCTGCCGTACCGCCTGGTGTGGCAGTTGAGGTGAGCGTTGATCTCGGGCCTAGCGACTCCTCTCCCTTCTCAGATTGCTGAGGTGGGGTCTTTTTGGGAGGTCCATTGGACCTTTGATCTGCGAGTGAGAGAAGCATCTCCCGTTTCGAATACAGCACTTCATTCTCCCGCTCGAGTTGTTTTTGGCGCGTACCTAGAAACGAGATATCGCTCTTGATAAGCTCGGTATCAACAAGCTCTCCAGTATCAAGTCTCGCCTGAAGTGTCTCACAATCTTCTAGATATCTCAACATGGAATCGATACGCATATAAGTATCGAACCATTCGGGACGCCAAATTTTTCCTTGGCCAGCCACGTCCCGAAGCCAGGTCATTTTCTCCTCGCGAGCTTCTTCGCTTAAATTGTCCTCGGATAACTGATTGATGATTGTCCTTGCGATAGATGCGTCGGAGCTCCGCAATATGGCCATAGCAGTCCATTGCGAGACCAGAATTGGAAAGACGGAGTAGAGAACTGAAGACAATGTTCCAGAAGCTTTGGGGTCGGTATATGTCGAGTAGAGGATAGATTTGACTGTTGCTTCGAAGAGATTGGAGCTCCAGTTCTCCTGATCGCCTCTCAGATGAGATCTTAGAGCTGCCATCTGTCGCTCGGTAAGCTCGTGGTTGTTGAGCAGAATCACGCCTAAGAAGTATAATTAGTCTCTAGCACACTGAAGAGATGTTGATTTTGACTCACTCGTCCAGGTGTCCTGGGTCTTTTGTGATACGGAGAGCGATATGTGCTCCTTTTCGACATACTCCACCCCAGGTCGACAGTATTCCAATCGAAGACTTTGTCTGGACACGATGCTAGAAGGCAGAGAGAGCTCTAGAGGAAGATCCTGTCTCGTAGTATGAACCGCAAAGAAATCTGGATCCAGTTCCAGCCGGTATCCCAGCAGTCCAACGACCTCGCCTATAAGGCTCTCCTGCGACACTAGGAAGACCCGCTTTTTAGGAGCAGTATTCTCTCTGAGGTACGTCCGGAGATCGTTTACGGATAGAAGTCTTCGTTTAGTGTTGACGTCTTCAAGCTCAAGCACTAGGACATTTATTGGTGTGTCAAGACTATTCACAGTTGGGCTTCCTGAGGAGCCGCTTCCTCCGGACTTTGCAACTGCATTGGACTCGAGTATCAGTTTGAGATTCCTTGGTGTAATACCAGCCGGTTGGAACCTTTCCGTTTGTGGAATGCGACTCAAAAAGGCATTTGTCTCATCGTGCTCCTGAGGACTGATGCCGTCGTTCCGCTGGTTCGTTTCTTCATGCGGAAATCTGGTTTGTTCTCTCTGTGCAGAGCGTTGAAGAGGCTGTCGAGTAAAAGTCTGCGAGCCTGTGTAGGTTGCAGTCGTAGTCATAGTCGCCATACTGAATTACACTAGGGTAAGGATCACTGCTGTGCAGTTCGATTCAACGAAATCAAATCTGATAAATGTACACCTCTGCGACACCGATTCTATTACTGTAGACAGATTTCTTGATATAAGAAATGCCTGGAGATGAATACGAGCTTCTGCCTGATCGACGGTGGCTTAGACCCCTCGCAGAAAGGGAGACGGGCGGCAGGGCCAACGCCAAGATGAACACCCAGCATAGCCACACCACTTCCTAATCTTGCCTTCACCCGCACGAGGGAGGGGAAATGGTGTAATCTATATTGTCTTATGACCTTCCTATGACATCATGTTTCCTTCCCATGAGCCGAGACTAGAGCTCACTGCGGCTTGGTCTAGGAATCGGCGCTAGTGGACTCGAGAAGCATAAGGATACGGCGGGCTCGATCAGGTCGCTCGATCCGTCAGCGGAGGGAGCAACGGCAGGTGTCGAGCTGAAGGACACGATATTAGTACGCACCCTACATTACAACTCGGCTATCGCTCTACGGTTGGACTGTATTTCTACATATACGGCATCGCCGTGTTAAACCTGGTTCTGACGCTGGAAGTGTGTCCGCTGACTAAATAAGCACCAGGCCAAGTCATATCACTGCTCCTAATCCTAAGCCGGAATCAACGATAATCTGAACGAATGTGTAATCCGCACAGCCACAGGCCCTACAATAAATTAGCCGTGGAAGAAGTCCAGGGCTGTTTCATATAGGGTGACAAATGGGTAGCGCAGTGGAGGCAGCAACGAGCGAAGCTACGACAGTAGTATAGACGGCGATTCGGAGAGCTATGGTATATACTGAGAGAGTATTCGAATAGATAAAAGAGAGAAGAGAGTATCGATAGATCGATTGAATAGTAAAAGGTAAATATATAACTCTAAAAATATAAAAATATAAAAATAAAATTAAAAATTTAATATATATAATCTTTATCAATATAACTATATAAATTTATAATAAATATTATATATTAAAACTTTAAGTTACTATATTAATTAATTGATTTTATAATAATGTTATTAATAACTTATTTATTAATCAATTTTTTGTGACGATTCGTACCCGAATCGGCCACGCAGGCTGATGCCTTATAGCCTGATGCTCTAGGCTACCTTACCGCCCGGCAGAAATCTCTTATATTAGCTAGCTACTGAACCTATCTAGGTTCAGTACCTTAGTATTCTAAGAATGAAAATCACTTTCGTTACATTTTTCAAATCTTTTTTTCATCAAGTATTTTTATATAATCTCGTTTAAATATCTCCCCACGATAAATAGTTCTATATATATTAAATCTTCGGTTGTAGTTTCTTCTTATTAATATTATCCCACTTGGTGCACAAGCTGAAAATAGCAGAGACACCGGAAGCCCCGATAGCAATAGCGAAAGCAACCTTGATACCCCATGCGTAGGCACGAATGATTCCGTCCAATTCGGCCCCGGAGAAGTCGCGGCGCAGGTCAGTGGCACCCGTGGCCGAGACGAGATTTGGATCGACGTTTGGCGCGGTGCTCGCAAGCCTTCGCCCGAGCCGATTGGTGAACCCGGACTGCGCGGCTGCGATCATGAACGTGGCGCCGGTTGATCGAGCGACTATATACGAGGGACAAACTTAGCTGAGGGGTATAAGGGGACATGCTGGGAGAGCGCGAAGAGGATCTTACATATGATGATCGCGGACACAGGAGCCATGTCGGCTGGCGCAGCATAAGCCTGCGCGATGATAACTGGGATTTGGAGGCCAATGCCAAATCCGAAACCCGCCAAGATCTGATACCCAACCCATTTGCCTGTGGAGGTACCGACGTCGAGGGTGTACAATAGACCACACCCGATGGTAACAATCACGGAGCTAGCTGGCATATATGGAGCTGCAATTCCAGTCTTTGTGATGATTCTTCCTGAGCCCAATGTGCCAATGCTGAAGAGGGCGATGAGAGGAATATTGCGCACGCCCGAGCCAATCGCACCTGTGCCGGCGATGCTTTGGAAATAAATGGGCAGGTAATAGAGTACGGCAAAATACGAGCCAGCGAAGAAGAAGCCCCATACGGCGCTAACCCAGACGCTTCTTTGGCGCATCAGGCGTGGTGTTAGCATAGCACGTTCTCCTTGCCAGAGTTCTGCGACGACGAGTGCAGCAGTTATCAGGACAAATCCGACGAGTAAACCGATAACAACGCTAGAATCCCACGCGTAGGTTACACCGGCATACTGGAGAGCTAGGAGCAAGCAGATGGATGCACCCATAACAAGCGCCGTTCCTAAGAAGTCCATATGGAGAAGCTTGTTCTTGAAAGTAGCATCGACGGGTTTATGAGCAGCAGGAGTCTTGAAGGTGAAGAGAATGACCGCCGCGGCCATAGCACCGATTGGAAGATTGATAAAGAAGCACCTAGAGTTAACATATCAGCTCAGGTCCGGTAATAGCAGGAGTGGTCGAGCGAAAACGTTAATCCTGTGACTTTCATTGACAGAGACCAAGCAAGGGAAGACTTCCGACTCACCATCTCCAGGATGCCCGATCCGTAAGTGCACCCCCAATGAGTGGTCCAATGACTGAGGTAATGCCATACGATGCGCCAATCATCCCCGTATAGGTCGCTCTTTTCGCAGGTTCAGCAGAGAAGGCAGAAATAGTAAAGACTCCGGGTGCGATACCGGAGCCACCGAGACCAGCAATGGCACGTCCAACAATCAGAGTCGTGGAAGTCTGTGCGACACCGCAGATCAAGCTCCCAAGTTCAAAGATGAAGATCGAGACCAGGAAACTGGTTTTGAGGGGGAAGTACTTGTACACTTTGCCCCACTGGGACTGGAATGCGCCGAGCGTAAGGAAGTATGCGGAGCCGTACCACGCGATATCGTCGAGTTTCTTGAAATGGTCGGTGATTTTGGGGATAGCGGTTGCGACGATGGTCTAAAGTGGGACAGTTAGATTGTCATTTGGGAGAGGGCGTTTCTTCAAGAGTTCAGGAAGTTGGAGAGGTAGAACTTGCCGTATCAAGAGACATCATGCCGATAGTCAGTATGAGCGAGGCCATGATTCCGGCAAGTTGGATACCCTTCGGATATGTCATGGCTGGCGGCGCTGGCGTCTCGGCGACTTTTTCTTCTGTAGCAGGAGTATTGTCTTCGAAGAGCTCCGGTTTCTCCAACGTCCCATTGACAGGCGAGGAAGTCCCAGTGAACGGCTCGTGAGAGCCTGGTTTCTCTGGATTCGCTTTGAGGTTGCCATCCTCGAGCGAGGGAGGTGGAGGCGTTGATCGAGACATGTGTATCCGTCGTCTGGTTCACTAGTGACTGCACTCGTATGCTTTGAAAGCGTAGCGGCGTCTTCAAATGGCTCGAATGGCTCGAATGTACCGGCTTGTACTTAGTTAGATTATAAGTATAAGTAGTTGTTGGGAATTAGAGTGCAAAATCACATCTCAGCTGTGTTGGGCGAGGATGGCGCAGTTAAAGTCTGTAAATCCGTTAACGCCGGTCGATCATTCCTGCACCCAACCCTTGCTACAATGGACGATATGGCCTAGAATTGATATGCTGCAGCGAGCACAAGTTTGATGGGCCATGAATAGAGTATTAAATGGGGTTGAAAATCAGTGACAGCACCGCTGAGAGTGGCAGACAAATTATAGCTAGAAGTGCGCGACACCGCTGTCAAGGAACACCAATAGCAGATGGCCGCGATCACAAGTCACACCAGCGATCATTTGCCGTCGCAAATGATTCATGCTGTTCACGGTAAAGGTGAACAGTCGAAGATTGTTCGAGTTGTGTATAAGTGGCGATAAGACCTGGAGAGTTTTCACCTCAATACTTTGTCGTTGAAGGGGATCCCTTACCGGTCACTTAAGCGGTAGCCACCAAATACAGTACCATTATTCCTGAACGCTACTATGCTGGGCTATGGGAGCCTATGCTTCCGCGAGATTTGCTCTGTCAGAGAGAGACCGTTCCCCATAATCGGCGTCAATCATTCCCGCTCCGATTCTCGTCCTGGGCGTCAAGAAACGGACGCACAACATGGTTCAATCCAGCCAAATCTTTGACAACTCTAGATCTTGCAACTGTAGATGTTCAGCTATGCCACGCTGCTGCCCCCTTTATCAATGTCAAGGGAGCATCATTGTGCCTCCCGGGCTATTTGGCGCCGATGACACTGATCATGTTTGTGTCTCTACGCATACCGGAGAGTCCCTAAATTCCTCATCCTGGAATAGGGGCCGTCTTTACCCCCAGAGATAGGTTAGATAACAACACACCACGCGTGGGAGTGTTGCTCGATATGGACCCTTGAGATACTAGATGGATGCTACTGCCTCAAGATACTACGCCGAGATCGTACTGACTACGACTATGCACAATACTGGGTACCCTCCACTAGTCTTGTCCTTCGACTCGTGAATCTCACGCGCGACAAAGTTATACGTGCCGTCATGTTTGCATGGGTAGGCTTGATTACGAAACCCTTGAAATACGTTGAACATCCTGGCGTGTTGTGCGGTGTGAGTCAGGATGAATGTGTTATCCAGGGCCGGAGTCAGTACTTCGAAGACTGGCAAAAGATTGATTTTCAAATCTGTAGAGGTAATTTTTGAACAGGCTTATATAATGCAGCAGGTTGGTACTAAAAGAGTGCCTATAGGCTTAAGGGATTTAAAAGTAGTATGTAACTTAGGCTTGATTCAACTGTTCTATCTATTTTATAGTGGTAAAGGACTGCCTATTTATACCCCTGGGGGCATCGCTACAGTGTTGGCCCCAGGCCTCTATATAGGCCTAATCCTGAAGGCAAAACTCCTTTAGGTATGTACCACTTCCTTTAGGCCCTATAGGCCTATATAGGCCTATACTGGCCTCTAATTTCCAATAGTCCCCTTTCTGTCTACTTTAAATATAGGTCCTAACTTAGGCTTATCAGCCCTTTGATGCACCTTATAAATGCCGGCCTGGGTAATGGCTTAGTTAGTATATCTGCTAGCATATCCTCAGTTGGACAGTATACTATAGTAGCCTTCCTATAGGCTATAAGGTCCCTGATATAGTGGTACCGGACCTCTATATACTTCGTTCTGCTATAGGCTATAGAGTCCTTAGCTAAGGTAATATAGTCTTAATTATTACTAAGGATAGATACCTCTAGGTGGTTCCCTAAGTACTAGGGCCTATCCACCTCCCTAATTAGAGTCTATAGCTACTATCCTTGCTTACTAGCTTCGGACAGGGCTATATATTCGGCTTCAGTAGTCGATAGGCTTATATAATACTGTTTAACTGAATTCTAGATAACTGGTCTACCTAATAATAGGTACAGATATCCTGAAACTGACCTCCTATCGGTCGTATCCTCTATATAGTCAGTATCGTAGTAGCCCTGTAGTACAGGTTTCTGGCTACTTATATACCTATATTGTAGGCTATATTCTAGGGTACTACTTAGGTATCTGAGTACCCTAAGAGCTGTATTCCAGTACTTAACCTTAGGTATACTATAGTACTAGCTTAGCTGCCCCACGATATAAGTAATATCTGGCCTAGTACCCTTAGTATACTATAATAGGCCCTCTATAGTACTCTGATATAGAACTTGATCTATCTAGGGCTTGTTCTCCTTCCCCTTAGTTAGGTTGTTCCGATTAGCTATAGGGAGGTTTATAGACTTAGCTGTCTCTAGTTTGAACCTAGTAATTAGGTCTCTAATATAAGCCCCTTGAGTTAGTTTTAGTATTCTAGCCCTTCGGTCCTGGACCACTTATAGGCCTAAAATCGTACCTATATCCTCTAGATCCTTTATTTGCTATAGGTTTGAAATATCCTTGATTACTCTCTATATCTCCTATAGTACAGGACCCAATATAAGTATATTATCGATATATAAGCTTATTAGCACTTCTGATTCAGGGTTCCTGAATATACTAGGATCGCTATATAGAGGTTGGAAGTCTAGCTTCTTAAGCCCGTTATAGGCTTCAATATACTATTCTCTTCCTGACTACTTAAGTCTATATAGAGGGGCTTTTAGTTATAGCACTTTGCCTTCCGGGCACCCTTCTAGGCTTAGGGGCACCTTGGTATATATAGTAGTATATAGTTTAGCTTTAGGGTAGGTGCTGACTATATCTACCTGCTTTATTTCTAGGTCCTTATATACCCTTATAGCTAGAAGGACCCTTAGGCTTTCTTGTCTAACTATAGAGCTAAAAGTCTCTAAGAAATCATCTCTAGATACCTAGCTAAAGCCCTATATAACTAGCCTAGTCTTAAATCGATCGATTAGGTCTATAGGGATATACTTGACTATAAATACCTATTTAGTACCTATAAGCTTCTTTCCTTCAAGGAGTATAGTATATACCTAAGTGCCTAGGACCTATAATTTGGCTATTTCATCCTTAATAGCCTCCTTCCAATAGGCTCCCTATACTAGATCATTTATCGCTTTAGTATAGTTCCGGGGTAAATTCACCTTAGTAGTTACTAATAAAGTATGATTTATAAGTCTTCTAACTCTAAAACTATATCTTAATTCCGGGCTCTAAATCCCCTAGGTTTCAGTATTCTTAGGTATACTACCCCCTTCTAACTTAGGGGCCTCAGTATCCGATTCGGAGCTACTGAGCTTATCTAGTTCCAAGCTATTAGAGTCTTTTAGGTTCTTTATTTCGGGGCCTTTTAGGCTTTCAATTTCGGGGCTTCCAGAGGTATATAAGTAGCTAGTATCTATTATAATTATATCCCTTTTAGAGAGTTCAAGCTCAACTTATATCGAATTAAGCTTAGGCAGTCTAATATACTTGCTTTCGTCGAATATAAGTACTATAGCTAGTACTACCTTATTAGCTATTGGGTTGTATAGCTTGTATTATCTAGTTATAGGTATATAGCCTATAAAGACTATTTTCTTAGTATTTAGATCCAGCTTCTAATACTTCTCTTTAGAGATATAAGTATATATAATATATCTAAATATCTGTAAGTACTCTATATATAGCTTCTTATCATTATAGGTCTCTTCTAGGATGATATCCCCTAGGCCTATAAGGGTTCTATTTCTTAAATAATATACTATATTTGCAGTCTTAGTTCAAAACTTAGTAGGTAACTAGGTATCTTATAATATAGTCCTAGTTACTATAATTAGGCTCCTATTTAGCCTTTTTGATACCCCATTTTGCTCTGGTATATAGGGGGTAGTAAACTCAAATTGTATTTTTATAGTTGCTATAACCTTCTCTAAGAACTTATATTCCGGGATATTATTATATCTAATCTTCTTGATTTTCAGACTAGTTTCAGTCTCTACTCGGGTTCTAAATATTTGGAATAGCTCTCTAAACTCCCTCCTTTCTTTAGTGAAGTAAACCTATAATTTCCGGGTATAATCGTTAGTAAAAGTGAGTATATAGAGCTCTTCTGCTAGCCTAGGGATGCTATAAGGTCCCCAAAAGTTGCTAAATACCCTTTCTAGAGACTTAGTACTATACTCTGAAGTCTTCCTATTCGGTATCCTTACTGATTTAGAAGTGATATATACTTTATAAGACTCTTTTAGCCCTTTTATAAGCTCTTTCAGGTCTATAGTTATCTTATATAGATTCCGGACTATATCTAGACTTAGATAACCTAATCTCCGATACTATATCAGTGTTTTAGAACTATTAATCTTCTGAACTATTATTTTCAATATTCCTTTACCAGCTTCTAAAGTAGACTTTTGGAGGATATATACCTGGCCTACTCTATATACTAGGCCTATTGTAGTACTCTGGAACTTGATTAGAAGCTCCTTCCTAGAACCTATAATAGTCTCAATCATTAGGCTCTTATTTTGTAGTTATAGTATTGAAATAAGGAACTTAGCTAGTCTTGGAATATATAAAATATCTAGTAACCTAACTGGTCTGGTTTTGCTCTAGATAAGGGTTTATAGTCTAATTATCCCTTAGTCTATAGTCTATATTGTAGCCTCTAAGGCTGTAGTGATATCGATAAGCTTATCTAGATCTTTATAATTATCGAACTTCTACTTAATATAGATTATATACCTAGAACAATCTGAGTCTACTATCTATATAGACTCTTGGTTGCTATATCCTAGTATTTTAGAGCTTGATTGCTTTGTAGCTATTATTGATATCCAGTTGATCTTAGCCACTTTTGCTTGGACTTATTTAGGGAATAAACCTCCTTTGCTATTAGAAGTGGCTAGAGGCCCTATACTGGCCTTTTTACCTCTAGTTTCCAGGTATTTAGCTTTAAAATAACCCTATTAGTTATAATTAAAGTAGGCCTCTTTAGGCTTCTTTACCTTCCCTTTAAAGTCCTTATTATCCTTCTCTTTTGAGGAGGTTTGGATACTAAATACCCCTTCCTTAATCCCCTCTTTAGAGTCTAATCGGTATTCCTACTTAATAAGCTTAATTACTATACTCTTAAAGCCTAGTAGTATCTCTTATATCTCCAATTATAGGATTAAGAGTTCGAATTTATAATCCAGCTCTCTAGCTACTTTATATAAGGTAGCTAGCTTGAGTATATCCGATAGCTTCTCCTTAAAGTTGATTGAGCCTATTTCTGATTGAAGGGTACTAAGCTAGTTGGCTATTTTAGTTACCCCTTTTGAGCTTCCTTCAGATACCTTATAGCTTATAAAAGCCCGTATCTTGGTACTTAGTTGTTATAGTCCTAGGGGCCTATATAAGACTTCTAGTACCTCCTATTGGGCACTAGTACTATTATATAGAAGTATATAATCTAGTATCTCCCTATTATATAAGCCTATAATAAGGGAGCTTGCTTTAGCATCCTTAGCTATCAACTTCTTATCCTTAGGGGCTTCACCCCTTATACTAAACTCCCCAAATACCCCTATAGCCCCTATAGCTATAGTACTCTTGAGCCCAGCTTCAACTACCTCCTACAGGTCTAGCCCTCTAAATAGGGTTCTGACCTGAATACTCCAGAGCCTATAATTAGACTCTACAAGCTTTACAATTCTAGGCTTCTTTAGTCCAAAATCCTCCATCTTGTAGCTGAAATATAAGCCTGATTAGGCTTCTCCGAACAGTCGAAAGTTGTTTAAATCCCGGGGCTTATAGCGCTTCCGGGCTTATAACCTTTTGAACAGGCTTATATAGTACAGCAGGTTGGTACTAAAAGAGTGCCTATAGGCTTAAGGGATTTAAAAGTAGTATGTAACTTAGGCTTGATTCAACTGTTCTACCTATTTTACAGTGGTAAAGGACTGCCTATTTATACCCCTGGGGGCATCGCTACAGTATTGGCCCCAGGCCTCTATATAGGCCTAATCCTGAAGGCAAAACTCCTTCAGGCATGCACCACTTCCTTTAGGCCCTATAGGCCTATATAGGCCTATACTGGCCCCTAATTTCCAACAGTAATAGCTGGGCCAGTACTCACCACTTGCTTCATTTTCTTGATCACTCATTACTGACGGAGCCATTTTGAATAGCAGTAAATCATAGTGTTGACATCAATTGGGTGAATAGCCCACGCGCCAACGATCATACCCAGTTCGACATTGAAACACCGCCTGAAGATGATGCGAGGGTCAAAGCCCCTGGAGCTCCAGCCTTGCCACAGATTCATTTGCCTCAATTGATTACAGGCTTGTCAACGATACAAGCTGTCCTCGGTCACAAGTCCAACTTCTCTAATAATCTAATTGCCATCCCTTCACTCGCTTGCGATATTCAACCTCACCTTTTACTTTTCATATCTCTATTATTCCCAATCTAAAATGTCCCCTCATTATTCATTATCAATAACACCTCTCTCCTCTCGTTCACCTGGCTAAACTTGAAATACCGTTCGCAATTATAACTCCAATATGCCGTCCCAACAGCTAGATCCTGGCATCCAACAACATAAGTATGAATATCAGCATTGAGTTGTGCGTCATTGGTACGTGGAAGTCGTGCTTCTGCTGCCACGCAGATTTTATAGTGTTCACTGATTAAGGAGAGCATTTTCTCGATTGCTTGTTGTAAACTGAGATTGTCGTGGTACATGAAGAGAATTACCATGTTTTCGAGCTGACCGACGCGCTACGAGTTGGAGTTAGTCTCCCCTAGTAGGAACGATATGAAATGGAATAGAGAACTTACAAATTCTTTTTGGAGAGAGAGAATATCATTGATACTTTGCACAACATTATATTAGTTTTGCCATAAATTAAGATGTAGCGTGAAACCAAGAAAATTCAAAAGATTGCAACTCACAGGATAGTCAGCATTGTACACTCTCGAATGATGACCTGCATAGCTTCATGCTCATGTATCCACTGCGGCAACTCAAAGTTCATCGCGTACTCATTCTGAGTAATGCTAGGAATAACTCCCACATCGTCGCATCTCATCTTGAACAGTGCCCATGGTGTTGGAAGTTCATCCTCCTGTCTGACCTGTTGTTCGTTGCCAACTCCGTTCACGTAGTCGTGGAGTTCTTTTCGGAGTCTAATAAGAGATCCTGTTATTCAAGCATCAGCATGGATCAAAACATATGGTCTGTAATGCAGATGTGAGGTTGTGGCTCGGAGCTACCTTCTGCCATATGTTTCCGGAACTCGGCCAAGATCGGATAGAACATTTCAACTGTGCTTCGGGAGTTTGGAGGAGGGATAAAGTTCGGATTGGGACCTAGGCAATCATCGATGCAGCGGTTGGTCTCTTCAATGCACTTCAAGGTGCCTTCTCTATCTGAGGTGAGTTCTCCACCAGTATCAATCTCATCATCCCAGAAGAATATCTATCAGCTATCTATTAGCATAGCCTTGGTGGACATGTTGCACGAGTGAGCCTACCCAGTATAGAAACTGCGACAATAGAAGTATCTTATCTTTCTTTGCATCCGAGTAGTAAGCGGCAGTGAGCCATGTATAATTGCCTTTTTGTCTATGCTTGATTTTCTTGTGCTCCTCAATGGCGATTGTCTTCAACCAGACATCAAGCTGTTCGTTCACGGCATCAACGTCTGGATGAAGTCCAACTCTCCATGCCGGCATATAGGAGATACATCCGGTACCAGCACTTTCTGGCCTTGCAGCTTCTCAATGATTGCTTTTCTGTCTGTAATTGGATCCGATTTCGCAAAGGGTTTTGGTCCTTGGTGCTCGTTGTACTCTAAATCCGGGGCCATGAATGCTAAGGTGCAATGAGGAATTCTGAAGCAAATAAATTGAAAATGACAGTATGGGAACTTAAGTAGAGAAGATCAAAAGATATATATATGTCTGCAAAGGTAGACGGAGTATATATAGGATTTATTTTTTAGATGCATTTGAAAAACCTTTCGCTAGTACACTGTAATTACCTGCTAGCATGGGTTTTATAACGAACTTCAAATCTATTCCTAGAATACTAAGGCGCTGAGCTCAATCAAGCTCAGTTGGCTGACGATGTACAGACTTTTCTGCCAGAGGGTACTTCTATACGGGATTACTAGCGTACGTAGCTCCATAGTTAGTGGATGTACTGCTACGGTTTTGCAGTTGGAATAGCCTGTTTACTCGAATACGCTGCTTGTTCCTTACTTGAATACGTTGCTTGTCGCTTACTTGAATACGCTGCATGTTGCTTACTTGAATACGCTGCTTGTTGCTTACCTAAATACGCTGTAGTGCTGGGGTCATCACACTCAAGAATACATGTAGTATAATATCTTACATTGTAAGGTACGTGAACCCCACACGGGGGACCAGCTGGCAGTTGCGCGACCTCGACCTCCGGTCCCCCTACGGTATTCCTGCCCTTCCCCAGGATCACCCCTTCAACTTCCCAGGAATCAAGGCTTAAATTCGGTACCTAAATCCCCCAGCACCCATCTCACCCCTAGTGACCTTTTCCACTGCTCCTCCTGATCGTCGCGGTGAGCAGAGAGGGAGGAGGAAGGGTCGTCGGCCGCCCCCCGCACCGTCCCCTTGCAACTTAAGCAGTCTGAGCGAGCTATGCTCTAGCTCACTAATTCCGAAAACGTAACTATCCATATCAGATAACTTAGGAAGCCTAAGCTCGAAAGTATAGCTGTTTATATCTGGTGAAGGGGAACTCCAACCCATGTTGTGAAAAAGGCATAATGTTATACTTCTTTTCCTCACCAAAATTTGGATGGGAAATTTATATAGCAACCCATGATTTTTTATTGCCAACTACCTCGGGGTATATAGTATGAGAGTACTAGAAATTAATAATAAGTATAAGAAAGCCGAGGGAGGTACCAAGGAAGATAGACGGTGAGACGTTTACGGAGATAATAAAAGTGGGCTAGAGATAGTGAAGACGGAGATAAGGGAGCAATAGCTTTAGACGGATAAGACGAAGGTAACGGAAAAATAGTTCAGTGCGGGCAGGACGGGGATGAGGGGAAATGCTTATCATAGCCAAGACGGAGATAATTGAGAAACGGCTTTATATGTAGATTAGACAGTCAAATGGCCGCGGCGATCTACAGCGACACTAGTGAAGTTTCCAGCTAATATATAGTCTTGCTGTACCTTTTAACTATATTCCTTCTGTAACTTTCTTGCCTTCTTCGACAGACTTCAACAGCGACCAAATGGTCTTTGGTGCTTCTCCTGCTTCTTCTTGTCGCTTCATGAGAGCCTTTACTTTCAAATCAGCCTGCACTTGCGGCACTAGATCATCCTTCTCCCGCTCACTGGCAAACATGTCATCGACCGTAAAACCGGCACGAGTTTTGGTGATAGGCGGCGGTTATGCTGGGCTCTCTGTAATGATCAATCTCCTCAATTTGTGGCTCGGACAGCCTCAGATGCCATGCCCATTACCTCCAACCGAGCTGAAAGCCATTCCACAAGTTCCTGCACAGATCACGCTTATAGACGAGCGCGATGGTATTTGTGCGTCATAAGCCGCCAGTAAAGGTCTTTACAATATTGTTCTGGGAAACTGCTAATATGACCAGATCACTTGATGGGCGCCCCGCTGAGCCAGACTTCGCTCGATTTTGCAGATGAAGCATGGTTGCCTTTCGATGAGATACCACAACTTAGAAGAGCAAAAGAGCGTGTCTCCATCACCCGAGGGACTGCACAAAAACTGCGGATTGAAGAAAATACTCTTGATTATGTCGATCCCACCGGTACACGCAAGTCAATCGGCTATGATTACGCCGTAGTCGCCACAGGTCTAAGGCGAGAGTGGCCCGTAGCGCCTCGTGCGCTTGACAAGAAGAACTTCCTGCGAGACACAAGTGCCCAGTTAGCACGCTTCTCGAAGGCTCAAGCCATTGCTGTGATTGGTGGAGGTACGTTGTTCCATGAAGCTCACTATATATCTCCACATCTATTGACACGCCCGCAGGTGCGGTCGGCACAGAAATAGCTGCAGAGCTCAAAACTGCCTTCCCTCATACGCGTATCATCCTCATACACTCAAGGGAATTGCTTCTGAGCTCCGAGCCTCTACCAGCTCCGTTCAAACAGAAGACGATGGAGATGGTAAGTAGCTTAGATATCGAACTGAAACTTTCCTCTCGTGTTCTCGAAATCCGGAATGTGGAAGCGAGCTATGCGCAAGAAGAAAAAGAATTGACACTATCTGATGGCGAGAGGATACTTTGCAGTGAAGTTATCGACACAACCGCACGAAGCAAGAAGCTAGCTTCGAATACTACTTGTAGCCTTTTTGATGGCGTCGGTGATGTGAAGGTCTTACCAACGTAGGAGTCCATGTTATGCCACAGGTTTTGATGATTACTAACATCAACTATTCATAGTCTGCAAGTCGCGCAGGGGGGAGCTGTGCATAATGTTTTCGCCGTTGGTGATGCTGCCTCGTGGCCAGGTATCAAACGTGCTGGTAGTGCGCTCATCATGGGCCAGTACGCTGCAACAAACATATTACAGTCCATCGTGAACAAAGAGAAAGCCGACCAGGGCCATGTCGGTTCGCCTGACGAGACTTCACTTGTTACGTGCCCACAATTTCAACCGATGATGGCACTCACAATCGGGGACGAGGCGATCTGCTATACCGCCAGCACGGGCTTGTCTTGGGGCAAAGAAATTAAAGACGAGGTCGTTGGCCGTGGTATGGGAATTGATAGTAAGTTCTTGTTATCTTTCATATATGTAATAGAATAATCTACTCGATAAAATTTGATAACTAATCATAATAGGGTGTTCTGAATATTTACAAATCAAATAAACAAATAAGTTAAAGTATCTCGTGAGACGGTTAGTAGAGTGAGGCGGGGTAGATTCCCGAGGGTTCTGAATTTACAGGTACAAGATTATATAGGGGCCCAAGCATTTTTTGGTGCTATGATTCTTTCCCGCCATCGCTATTTTTCGAGTGTATTCCTATACACTATCTTTTCTCCTCTAGAGACATTCCTTTCTCCATTCCTCAATTCTTTTCCCTTTCAACAAGGAAAAAAGCACCGCATCTGAGATATTCTAGACTCGTTGACGTTGCGATATATTTCGATACCTATTTATACTCGTTTGGGTCAATAGAAGACATTGAGAGCTTTCTCCCAACCACTGGAGAGATTGAAGATCGCCTACGGAAGTAGGTATGGTATAATTTTTAGTAACTACTTGCTGTATATAAGTGAGTAGTCGGTACCTGAAGATCTTCAGTCTATTGGATGTCAATCATGTCTACTAGAAAAAGCTATTGACAATAAGATATTGTCTAGACGGTCCAAAACACTTCTGAGCTCTACCTCTTTCATTATATCATTGATATCCTCCCTTCCCAGCAAATGCAATCTCGCCAACGTTATCAAGTCCATTCGAGCCTGAGTATTCTGATATTGAAAGATCTGGCCAGCCCAAGCCCCAGCTTGGAGGAAAATTTCTATAATATAAGCACACTCGAGTGGATGTTCCTTAGCCTGAAAGCTAAGCATTCTCAAAATCCGCTCCCACAAGCTGACTCCACCGTACTTGGTATCGACTACTTCGCAATTGCTTGCTACAACGAGTTGGAGGGTATTGACTTTGGCTTGCAGCGGTGCCTTTATTCGAGGGTTGAACCACCCATCCAGAACATATAACACCAGGTGGGCTTCTTGCAGAATTTCTCTAGTGACCCAGCTGGTAGCACTGCAGCAAAGATACTCGTCCAACTGCGCTTGCGCAGCGTACGCGACCATTGCTATAGCATCAACACTAGGATTCAACCAGGAATCTATGCCAAGTTGCTTCAGTAGGACTTTCCTCCACATCGTTCTCCAATCAAGGCCCAAGCCCTGCATTATGGTGACGAATTCGTCCAAGAGCTTCATAATCACATTTTGGTCTTTCCTCGTCATAGCACCGAGAAATTCATAAAAATTCCGTTGGTGTTGCTAGCAATCTTGGCGCAGCTCTGCTGTGTCTGGGAGCTCTATAGAAAGCATGCAGAGCGACGCCGCAGCCAATTGGCCAGGCGGGTCCAGGGATTGCTCCGCCCGGTACTGGCAAATAGTGTCCCATATCGCGGGCTGCGACAAGAACTCTTCGACGGTACGATGCATATACTGAACTGTGGATTTTAGAAGGCTTCGATCCTCACAGTTCAACGAAGAGGTGCCGACAGGCATTGTGCCCACGAACCTGAAATTTTCGTAGGCCTTTGGCTGGACCTCCAGAAGCCCTCCGCACCGGCTTGCCAGCCTTCTTTCAACAAGCTTGCAGCGATCTCTTCCATCTTCTGCGGTGATTGGAAAAATGTTTGGTCTCCGCTCACAAAAGGAGAAATTCAAAGTCTGCATCGGTTGATCGGGACAGCTCAATCTCCAATGACGCATGAACTGGAACGCCTCAGAAGCTTGATGTCGAGATAGGGGATCCATTTCCCGAAAGATTTTCGAGTAGAGTCGTTCCAAAGTTTGAGGCAAGACGTTGAGCTTCCGCCGCAAGTCATCGATATCATCGCCATTGTCTGCTCCGGCAACGAGCGTGTCTACAACTAATCTAACCCATAAGAAAACACCAGATGCATTCTCCTGGATTTTCAAGGCTAATTGCGAAATGTCATTGGGCGTTTTTTGGCCAAGGACAGTGATGCATTTGCTAAAGTTTTGTTCAACATACGTAATGATATCGGACTTTGTCAGATCCTGCAGCCGCAACGACGGGCATTCCTTGAATACACTGATACACGTTGGTATTGGGCGGCTGCTTATTACGAGCTTGATGTGCGGGGAAGCCAGGGAGAAAAGAAAAGATGCCAGCTCTTGGTGATTGCCCGCGAATTCGTCAACTCCGTCAATGAAAAGGCAAATCTTCCTGGTCTTTGTAAGCTCCCCGAGTAGCTTACTAAAGGAGCGACGGAGTTCTGAAAGTGACAGCTCATGATCTAGCCGCGAGCCCTCTTTTGAGCTCCACATATCCGGAAAGGCAAATGGAATGTAATCTGGGTATGCAGATAGGATTGAATACATAATGCCCCGGATAAGACCGCCGTAGGACTTTTGTAGTGTGATACCCAGATTCCAAAAGAAAAAAGATTCTTTCAATAGAATCATTGGTCTGGCCCATATCATCAGGGCAGCATCTGTACGTGGGTCGCCACTGATGTATTTGAGGAGGACAGATTTTCCAGAGCCAGCTTTTCCGTTAATCCAGTACACGGGGGTCCGAGGGTCAATGGGTGACGATAGATATGCAATCAAGCTGTCCCAAGGCTGTTTCTCGGCCGGCTTACTAAAGATCCAGTCAAAGGTGGACTTGTAGGCCTCTGGTATCTCCTCAGGCCTATCCCGTATCTGCCTGAAGTAGGGCATGCCCAAGATGGCCTTTCTCTTCCGCCCCTCCTTTTCCTCCTGCTCTTCCGCTGTAAGTGGTATGGCGGCAAGAGAAGGTAAAGTTGCCTGCGCTGTATTTGTATCTAGATATGGTGATTGCTGTAAGACATTCTCAAGGTTCTGAACCCAAGCACGCAGATCACTATGAATCGTGTCCAGCCGCTGCTCGATTCCTTTGCTACTGATATGTGCACTGCTCTTCAGTGCGCTCATAGTGCTCAGAAGTAGGAGGTCTCGAACATTTTCGAGGCTATGCGCCATTTCCTCAATCTTGTGTATATTCACAACAATTCTCGGGATCTTTCGCCAGAGCCGAGAGCGGGACGTTGGTTCATTCGCACCTGTAAGTTTTTGGAGATATGATAGAAAGCCGGTGCCTTCGTCATGGCAGCTTCGAATCAGGTCGAGGAGTCGCTGTTACACTGAATTAGTACTCTATACCACGCTAGAGTCAGAGATCTCCATACTTGATCTTGCACAGTTAGTGCAGAGCCTATAGAGTTCTGCTCCAATTCGGACTTCATCTGTGCTGTTTGTTCCACCAAGGACGTGGTAGTAGCCTGCAACCCCTCCATCCGCGAGGTAGCCCCATGTTTACGTACTTCATTGAATAATACTATCGCTTTAGAGGTGAAATCCGCAAATTGTACGATATTTCCAGCCAGTGATAAGGCTGCTAAAGCTTCGAGCATCACGGCTGGGGGTGAAGAGAAAAAGTGACCGCAAAGAGTCCAAGGTTGAGTCTCTTACTGTATCCTTTGTGAAGAAGCGAAAGTGAAATCCTCCGAATCGAAGCGGGGGACTGAATGCTTCATGCAACGCGAAACAAGGCGCCGTATTCGGTGCTATATACTTGCGCTATATTATCTAAGATGAATCCCTATGATGGACTGGCAACGGCAACATTTTTGGTTAATATTTTCCATTAGAAAGATCGCAAGAGACTTCTGTTTCGGTCATTAACTTGGTTACGAGGTTGTTGATATGTATAGGCCTCAGTGGGGCAACCAGTTCACAATGGGGGCTGAGTGTGGGCTAAGTGTGGGCTGAGTGTGGGGCTGAGCTTGGGACTGATACAGTATTGGATCTTGAACCTCCCATATCGCTATGATTCCCATGTGCATATGGGACCCTGCGATCGATCATGTGCATTTCCGAAGAGGGAACCAAAAATACAATTTCTAAGAAATTGAGAAGCACAGCCCCGAGGTGTGAAACTAAAAGGTGACGCCACAATTGAGAATCGACAATTGTGGTCTATATGGCTTTTGGCTAGATGCTTCTCATACGAGGTCTTGAAACGCTTGGACCACCGCTTAAATTTCCCATACAAATTTGGGTAACTTAAAAGAAGTAACGTTACTGGCAGAGAGGTGGGGATCACAATCTCAGCTCAGCAGTCAGAAATGCCGATATCGAAAACATATCTCAACCTCGATTGTCAGTACTCTTCAGCCTATAAACCTTGTACAAAACAACATGGAGGGCCGCACTGACAATATATATCAATTCAAGCCATTCGTTGCAGCCGAAAATGTCCATCCAATCCGTCTCTTGACTCTGCTCCCTAGCAGGAACTTTGACGACGACCTTCGATGCGAAGTCAATCATACCAGCCTTGAAGATAAGCCAGAATTCGAAGCACTCTCATATGCGTGGGGAAATCCTAAGGATGTTGTACCATTACTTCTCCACGACCAGACTTTCCATATCACCAAGAATCTAGCCTCAGCCCTTCGGCACTTGCGGTACGCATATGAACCAAGGGTGCTGTGGGTGGATGCTCTGTGCATCAACCAGTCTGATATTTCAGAGCGAAACCAACAAATTCCACAGATGAGAGAAATCTACGACGTCGGTGGAGCGAAGAGGGTCGTAGTATGGTTAGGAGAAGTAAAGAATTCAAAGCTTGCACTGGACTTTTGCGAACGATTAAAGGAACGATCGGAGCTTATTCTACTCCCAGGTTATGATCTGGAGTGGGAGACTTGCTACGGGTTATTTGTTGAGACGCCCTGGTGGTCAAGAGCATGGGTTATTCAGGAAGTCATACATAAGAATGAAGTTATCGTTCACATCGGAAACCTAGAGCCAATGTCAATCGAATACATCTGTGACGCCTTTTTGACGTTTATGTATGGTTGGCATGCTAAAATAAGTCTCCAAAGGATCCCGGATCAAAATGCTCTTACCAATGCTACGAAATCAAAGAGCTCACTCAAGCCATTTATAACACCCCCTGGGAAAAACTGGAGGTCGTCCGTCAGAACACAAAAACTCTTGATGAAGGCTGCATTCAATATACCAGACATCCGGGCTGCGGCTAAAGGGGATGCTTCAGACTTTCTTCTGAATTTACCAGGGCTCATTGTGAAATTTAGGAACCAGGATACGATAGATTTCAGAGACAAGATATATGCATTTCTTGGTATCGCAAACAGAGGACCTATATGGCATCAAATTCCAATCGATTACAACCTCTCCAAGAAGTCGTTCTATACAACAGTTGCTCGCGCATTCATCAATAACGCTAACAACTCTCTGATACCCCTTCTTATGGTCGAATCCATTGATCGACCTGTGGTGAGAGATCAAGAACTTCCTTCGTGGGTTTCCGATTATACAATTAAACAGAACTATGTCTCCCAAATGCACAACTCAACCGCTACTTCATTCTCTGCCGATAAAGGTTTTCCATCCGTTGAACAAGAACCCCGCTTCTTGAAACCGCTCAATTGCGAAGTTTTGGTCCTGAGAGGAATTTATGTAGGAGTTATCACAGACATATACAAAACGAGGATCACAAATGATGAAGATCTCGCAGGTTTCGATGATGTGAAGCTGATACGCTATAATGAAGACCCTCAAAATCGACGGCGAGATTTTGTTGGGAGCCCTCCCTATCCATGGGATACTACTGATCCAGACATCAAGAACCCCCTCGTATCACACAGCAATACCAGCTGGGGGCCGATTCATTCGGAAATAGGCGATATCATTATTGTGGCAGCCGGCTCCCTCGTTCCTTTCGTTCTAAGGGAGTTTGAAGATGGGAAATATTTGTTTGTGGGGGCCTGTTGGTTGATCGAGCATGAGATTCAGGATAATACAAAGTTGAACGTAGACCCTGGGTTTTCTAGAGTCATGTTCGGAAGTGCTTGTGAGGGGCTGCCGGATGACTATAAAGCCGAAATGTTTTCGCTGTATTAATTGTCTTCAGCGAGGAAATATTATCCAGTCGGTGTGGGGCCAGTTACCTATAAGAGATAGTTATATAACTCTTAGGATAACTAATACATAATCTGAGGACCTTTCTTAGAATTGGATGGTGGGGAATTACTGTTTCTTATAATCAATTTACTTGGGGAGGCAAGCCCTGCTTTTCGGCCGATCAGCCCCGCTTCCCCTCTTCTACGGGTAATCAGCCCCGAGATCCAGAATCCTCCTCCTATGCCCTCTGATAATCCTTCATCACCTTTCTTCCAAAGATATCGCGACTGAAAACTATCGCTCTTTCTATACTTCACCGCGAACCCATTGTTGAATCTATATACGCCAATCACGATGTATTCATTTGCTCTCAGCAAGGACATTTCCGATGATGACTGGGAACCGTTATTCATTATCGATATGCATGCATTCAAAGATAACCCCGAGGTAATGGCCTTCTCGCCTGGTGGATTAGATCCCAAGGTCCGCGAACGCAATGTTGCAGGGTTCAAAGCCGCTGTATTCGGCGGCCCAATCGAACGCGCCTGTGCAAAAATTACGGAGACGACATCGGGGGAGATTACCTCCTTTATCTCTGCGCGAGTGTATCGAGGCTCCAAGGGTTTACTTGACGGGAACCTCGCAGCTGAGCCTCCGGCGCTGCGGTTTCCTTTCATTGATGATGCAGTTGATAGGCGCTTTTATGAATGGTACTGGAATACCAATCGAAAGGTTCTTCGCGGAAGTGAGCAGTTGCAAGTCCCGCATATCTTTATACAAGCTATCGGCACCGATCCCAAGTGGCAGAGAAATGGGGCAGCAAGCATGTTAGTTCGTTGGTTGATAGATTTTACCTCCGAGCAAAAAATAGGACGCTGCGCTTTGCAAGCTAGTCCACTGGCTATGGAATTGGGGTTTTACGAGAAACTGGGATTTCGGGTGCTCTCGAAACAAGAATTTGTTGATGAAGATCAATTCCCTGGTAGAAAAGGTACCCCGCAGGTGTTAATGATCCAAGACATAACCTTATGAACTTGTCGAATCGAGTTTCTCCGTGAAGTGTTGGAATGAACGTTTGACCAAAGGAAATGGTTCATGCGGCGCAGGCCGATATTCGTGTTGGGTGTTGTCTTGTTTAGACAATGTAGTCTTCACATTACCTTAGAAATTCGTCCCAAGTCTTCTTTTTCAGTTGTGCTGTATTCAATAGAAGATGATGCCATCTATGAATCTTCTCAAGTCATCCTTCTTCATCACCTCGTCCCATGAGAGTAGTTTGCCACCAAGTTGTCTCAGAGCCCTGAAATAATTTACCTGGAACAGCTTCGATTGTAAGGATGTAAAACTAACCAGGGTAAAGGCGCTCGAAGAACTTGCGCAGTTCTCTCACAGTGGGATATTCCATGAAAGTCGTACTATCTAGCGATAACATGAAATCGGATCGCAGTCGTCCTAAAATAGTAAGCGATATCAGGGAGTCCATGTCCATGGAAGCGAAGTCAAGATCATCTTCCAACTTCCCTTTCTCGAGCCCAAGTTCCTCGATGATCATTTTGCGGACAATTTCCCATATGCCATTCGTCAGGGTCGAAAAATCTGGTGTGCTCAGGAGACTTTGCCGCACTCGTCTGGGATTGAATTCCGACGTCTTGGTTTGGCCGCAATATCGTCTTGAGTTTACGAAATCCGCTTGTTTGGATCGGGTTTTAGCACCGAATTGTTCGTCCAGAATGCTACTGGCGGAGGACAAGTCTGTCAGATGTATACGCAGATTCTTGAACCATTTTCGCTCTTCTCTCATTTCCTTGAAAATATCTCGACGAGCAATTTCGGTGGCTCTCTGACGATTTTTGCCTTTCCCTAGTCCCCCAAAATTCTCGGTTTGAAGCTTTTCGATACAAAGCAGACGAAAGGGCCTCGGAAGCGCTGTTTGGGACTTTCCAAACCAGGTACTGCATTCGGCACTGTTCCCCCAATCAGCTTTGAAGAGAAGAAAAAGTATGGGTGTTGTTTACCAGATCAAACCTCCCGCCTTACTTTTTGTGTATAGCTTTGATTTGCAACCTGGCTTTGGACACTGATCTTTTACTCCTTCCTTGTATCTCCCAATGACCATAGCCATTGTAATAGCAGATCCAGGCCGAAGTAGAGAGAAATTTTGCTGTGTTATCAATTGTGAGCTGTTTTCCGTGCGGAATATCTCATACTCGCCAGCAAAGACGTTTTTGTTGCCGGGGCCACAGCGGAATTGATCATGGATAATAGCTTCCAGCTTCTACAAAGCGGTCAGTTATTGAAATCTCATCAAGGAAAGTGAGGCTCACACTCCATCCGTACTCCACTGGAATAGGGATGGTGCGTCCGAATGCATCAGTTAACCGCAGAGGCTCCTGAAACCAAGTGTGCTGCACATCTATTTGAGTTTGATTGTTCTGCAACTTCGTGAAAAAGGCCAGAATTTGCAGATTCGTGGTCCACACCTTCCCAACAAGATCGACCAGATTTTGCAATTGAGGTACAACCTGACTAGTAACGAGCGTATAGAGTGTTCCAACCTTTGCTGTATTTCCATTGACCATCCTCGTCTGGCCATCCAACGCATTCTGGAGCAAGTTGTCTCGTGCTGAAGCCTCCGCCTGGCCCCCTATCATCGTCGTCAACCCGAGGGTCAGCAATCGCATATTAAGGCTCCCAACATGCGCAGCGATGTAGGCGCGTAGCTTCTGCACTTCGTCTGGCATGGATATATTCCATTGCACTTTCCGGGCCCACCCTTCGACTACATTGAGCTTTCTGTGATTCCCATGCTTTGAGAGGAGTTGATAGCGCTTTAGGTTAGCTTGGAACTCCTCGAGTAGATACCTGCACATTAGTGCCGCTGCTTTCACAGAGTTCACGGCGACTTCCTGACCCGGTCCTGGCTGTAGATGCTCCAACTCATGTAGAGCGCGCTTCAGCCCGTGAAGTTCAAGTTCAAGCTCGCGATATTCCAGCTTAGCAGTACCTCTCAATGCTGAGATAATTTCCTTGATCAAAGTTGTTCCCGCAATGAAGTCGCCTATCGAAAAACCGAATGACATAATTGAGCTGATTGACTCTGCGGGTCCAAGTGGTCCTTAAACGGCCTTGGTGGCTCCAGTGCCTTGCTCTGATGTAACTGAGCGGAAAATGCAGCAAGCACAGACTCGACAGGCAACGCGCTGGATGTTCGCTTCTAGTATCCAGGCTGCTTCAAAGCTTTCAGCTACTCGTTATCGACTCAGGGGTACAGTTCCAAGAGCGTGACTTATTCACCATAGTGACTTAACCAAATTTGCAGAAATAGATTATCGATGGATATGATTAGATGGGAGTAAATCAGTAAGGCTGAAGACGCGTGTCGCGCTTTACCCCACATATAGTGAGCCTTAGGCATACCGTTTGTGCAACTTGGATTCATAAACCAGGCTAATTAACTCAACAACTGGTGTCGAGGATTTAAGCATGCTTCTTTTTTTCGCCGGAGCCTTAAAACAGATCCCAAGGGAAGAACATATGAACATCATGAGCTAATAATGTTTGTTGTTGATGCCTCGCGGCCCAGTCATCCTTTGTCGTCCCCTCCGGATGCTCTTGGGATGGGGTGCAGCAACGGTAGCCTGGTAGTCCGGGCTGTACCGCATAGGTCAATTCGGTACTAGGACCAGTGACATACGACTTTCGCTTTTGAGTAATTGGGACTTTGAGGATAGCGACTCTGCATCGTTTAAAGTTTTCATTGCATGTGCCGTCACTCTGTCAGATGCCTTATCCTCGTGTCGAGGCTCTTTGAGACTAGGCATAACTAGGCATAATGCTTGATTAGTCATTGAACAGCGACGCTGAGTGAATCTACTGAAAAAGAAGTTGCAATTCTGCATTCGGAGAGATAATACAGTAAAGAGGAACTTGATTTGGTCCTTCATCGATTTAAGATGGTCTGAATATCGAAATATATCCTTCAGGTATTGCTTTTACACATGTTGATATCGATATAGTTGTAGGCTCGTCGAACTTCTAAGGTGTCGTTCAGTTTGTTTTTCACGTTGCCAATGCGAGTATACTCCACACATTCGTACAGATACATACATACTTATATCTCTGCATGTTGTTGATGAGTGGCTTCTAAGAGCTAGTATGAAAAACCATGGACCTTTAATACTTTCATTCTCAAGAAATTCTTGAAGTCCAGATAGTAGTGCGAAGCCTGCGGTGTTTGAGACTCAGTTGCACTCAGCTCTAGAGAACAGCTGGTTAGTGGCCACCCCCAGTGTCAACTCTCACCTCTCTGATGGTACCTCTCAGTGTCAGCTTTTAGCTGGATGGATAGAGCTATCTAGCATTGCCCAATCAAGTAAAGTACTGGACCTTAGTTCTACCGATGTATCCAGCAACGGCTCGCCTCGGTTGACAGATCCAGGTTAGACACCACTCATTGGTACTTTTATTGGGTACGAAAGTAGTAGTCCACGTTTCGACCGACATATACCAGCCAGAGGCTCAGGCGGCCCGCTTTTGTTCTTGGCAGAAGTAGCTATTAGCATTATTTCAATACTTTGCATGTATATACAATTACCGAATTCAATACCGAAGTATATCTGCCAAGTTGAATAAAGGCTATTTTATTAAAAAATTTCAATTTATCCTAATATCTCCTTAACAACAAATGGCAAGAATATTGTGTCGTCACGTATCTAGTCCAATACCAACTGCCGACGACAAGTCTAATATCAACTGCCGACCCCGAGTACAATTATAACTGCCGATTACACAGCCTTTCCTTTCTAGCATAAAGGATCATCTTTTTCCCCTGTTACCCCGCGAATTGTAACGAGAATAATCCCATGGCTAAATATGGAGCCCGCAGCAAAATTTATCCGGATTGAATTAGGTGTATCCATATCGGGATCTGCTCGAAAAATTGGGTACATCAGCAGCGTTGCAAACAGATATATATACAGCAACCTTCAGCTCTTCCAAGTACTCAAGGCAGCTTCTATTAAGTAACCCACGTTACACTATGCTTCCAACAAAATCATTCGGCGTTTTCACGCCTCTGTTGCTCCTTGTGACGACGGCGAGTGGTGCTCTTGTTTCGGTTCAAAATTGGGGTTCAAATCCGACTGGTCTTCAGATGAGCATATACGTACCAAGTAAATTAGCAGCGAAGCCAGCTGTAATCTTTGCTGTAAGTTGCATGTCATCTGGCAGATATCAAATCAAAACTGATCGCTTCGCAGTTGCACCCATGTGGTGGCAGTGGCCAACAATACTACCAAACCACCAAATATCCTGCGCTCGCTGATCAGAGTGGCTTTATTGTCGTCTATCCTAGTGCACCTCACGACAACAATTGCTGGGATGTGGCTTCAACTAAAAGTTTGACTCACGATGGTGGTGGTGACAGCAATGGTCTCGCCAATATGATTAAGTACACCATCTCCAAGTACAATGCCGACCCCACAAAGATTTTTGTCACAGGTAGCTCATCTGGGGGTATGATGACCAACGTCATGGCCGCAGTTTACCCCGATCTGGTTGCCGCAACGTCCGTATACTCAGGAGTCCCGGCCGGCTGCTTAGCTGGCTCGCCTGGGTCAAGTCCATCAACTGCCAATCCAGATTGTGCGAACGGCAAAATCACCAAGACATCTGCTGCATGGGGTGCACAAGTTAGAGCTATGTATCCTGGATACAGTGGCACTTATCCCAAGACGCAGATTTGGCATGGGACAGCGGATTCATTCGTCAACTACTACTACAACTTCGGGGAGCAGGTTAAGGAGTGGTCTGGTCTGTTGGGCGTCAATTATGTGAGGAACAATACCAATGTCCCACAGTCAGGATACACACAGGAAACATTTGGGGATGGGACGAAACTTGTAGCCTACAGCGCTGCTGGAGTCGGACACACTGTTCCTGTTCACGAAACTGTTGACCTCACGTGGTTTGGTATTTAAACTAGTCTCTAAGAAGAATGAAATCCAAAAGTCTGAAACTTGATTTTGACAAAGAAAAATTTATCTTCATCAGCTTAGACCTAGGAACTGTAGGCGAAGCTGTTAACTCCAAAACCGTACAATATGCAAACGATCCTCCATATCCTGTTGTCTTCTCAGTCTTATTCCCACCTTCAGGCTTCGATCAAAAAGCACAAAAGTTTGAATTTCACGAACAGCATAACCCAACCAAGAGTGTAGCGATAAACATACTGCCGCAAATCTCTACTTTTGCTCCTAATCGCAGGCTGCCTCCGCCTCCTCATCCCGAACCGTGATCGGTAAGGCCCGCAGTAGATATGCAGATGTTGCTACTCAATCCCGCTCTGAGGCGGAGTATACGCTTCTCTCATTGGCAAGAAGAGTTCCATGTTAGCCGAGAGTGGTATAGAAAGATGTACATGATGTGTAGAGGAAGCCGGCCGCTTCTGGGTCCCCACTGCCACGTTTGCGGGACTCGCGGTTGTTAGCACACCGACAAAGAGATCCTGTTGATTGAATATCATCCTCATCTAGTGGAAGTTCTCTGGAGATATTCATCGCAATTTTAGAATGTACATATACGATCACAGAGTTATCAAGGACACAGTCAGAATTATAAAAAGTGAAATATTTCTAAGCTACGGGCCGGCCTAAGCTATACTCGTTTGCGATGCTTTGTTGAAAAGCGCTACTATAACAGAAGTCTATAACCCAAATATAAGAAAACAAAAGCCAAATAGCGAACATATCTCCTCCCCTCTCTATCGCAGCCTGAAATTCTGCTATCCTTGAACTATTATACATGGAGCTCAATATAGAAGCCATATTTCCAATTAGTTATTAGCATATGGTAGCAAACCATATTTATAACTTAGGAAATGCAAATATATGGAAACTAATTATCCTGGCCATTCTAGCTTACTAGTACTTGAGCCAGACGCATCCAGAATCGTTTCCACCGCAAACAGCCTAAGTATAACATAATAGCTATCAGTAAAAGTCTGTGTACATTTTGATATAAGAAGGAACCAGGATGCGAGTGAGAAAACTTACAACATTTGCATCAGCATAATAGTCTGATGGGCATATCCAGAGATCACACTTTCCATCATCCCCCGCGTTTAGACTATTGCAAGGGCATAGCACTTTCCCAGCAGGGGTGCCTTTATTACATAAGGGCATTTTATTTTTGCAGCCAATATATGACCCACTGCTCTCGGGTTGACGAGCTTCGAGCTGGCCAGGCAAGGCGAGAGCGCTGGTAGCGAGAAGAGCGAGGAATGGGATAGCGAGAAATTGCATTGTTGAAGACTAGTATTTGGGATATATCTATGATTTTAGATTCAGCTTTGTGTTCTCCGGTGTAGATATAGAATAGCGAGCTGGTAGTATAAGTTAAGTGGTGATTGAAAAGAGTGTGATGTTGATGATGAAGAAACAGGAGAACAGAGATCATACAAGGCTTCATATATTCCATTCTTTCCATAGTCGTCGTGAAATCCTCTCTCTGTTGAGGTCTGAAGAATAGTGTGAAACAGCCAGCCAGCCATCCATATAGACCACAACTGTCACTTGGCCGTCGCTTTTGAAAATCTCATACTTGGTCCCAAGGATAAATAATTCCCCCCCTAGTCGTTCGCAAGTTAGCCGCAGCCAGGGCAATGAGCGTATAGAAATATCAGGATTGCCCTATTTGTGGAGTAGAAAGTACTAGAAGTGGATTACTAGGGGGGGAATTATTTATCCTCGAGACCAAGTAGTTATGGGTCCCTTGTTCCAAGTCTGTATTCATGGCCCAGTTGCTCGACCTGCAGATTTCAGTCTCCAATCAAATGGCTACAAAATCGGGGAAGTGGAACCGATGACCGAGGAGGTTGCCTCCTACATTATGAAGTCGGAAACGTTGGCCCGGTCAACCACTCCATCCTGATGGTTACAACCCAAACACCTTGGCAGAACTCTGTCCAGTCTGAGGAGGGTGTCTGAAACAGCCTGCTAGCCATCTATATAGATCACAATTGTGGCTTCTCGGAAGTGGCGTCGCTTTTGAAAATCCCCTAGATTGGCTGAGAGGAGATCTGGATTCTCTTGTATCAGAGATCCCAAATCTCACAGAACTTGAGCCAGGAAAATGTGGAGTGCCGACGGCATCCAATAAGCATAATTGCTATTTCCCTGAAACTTGAGGACTGTATACACGACTCATCACTTGATTGAGATTAGGGCGTCAGTAGCACAAATACGAAAGTTGGGTTAGTGGAGAAGAGTGGCTAAAGGGTTACAACTCGGAGAATCCATACATTCTTGGCGGGTTGATACTCTTTCGTCCCAAGAACAAAGGTCATTCGGCGGGTCTATACTTGGCAAGTACTATCTTGGCAAGAAGGATCTGATCTGAGTAGTTAACCCCCTTACTAATGACCTTGCCAGTACCCAACTCGACCTAATTTAGCTGGCTGGGGTGTGGGTAGCTAGGTTCGGGGCGCTTAGTATCTGAATCTCGGCATACAGGATGTCGCAACATTCCCTCCAAGGTATCCAAAGAAAAAACTATGCATCCCTCAAAATAAAGATTGTTTGATACGCTAGACCCACAATATAAAGATATATCTGGTCTGAGTCGGAGGAATCACTATCATCTAGATCTAGATTAGTTGATGTACAGACGGTTGATGAAACAGCCTTACCTGACAGACGCAGCGATTTTAATAGCTATACGCCCTTGTCGCTAAACTTTGAGAAGGATAGTAATCGTCGGCATTCGCTTAAGCCTGGACAGCGAAGCGTTCCGTAGGAGGCCACCTTAAAAGCCGATAATTAGTGGGGTAATTTTGTTGTAAGTCCCGGGCCCTAGCGGAGTCAACCTACTACGCGCTAGGCCACAGCTCAAGCCGTCTCGCTCGGTTCATCCTAAGTGATAAATGGTCTCTGCCCCGCATTCGTCTATTCCTGAGAGATAGATAGACTTTGTTATGGTGCAAACTTCCACTGAAAGGAATCTCACCGGCCTTGTCTGTGATTATCAGGGAGTATAAGAGGGGGTTCCAGGTCTCGGGCGCTAATTAGAGGGGGAGTGGAGGCTAATCGAGCGAGGAGTAAAGCTCCTGCCCCGAGGAATCCCATTCATAAGGAATAGGAATAACGAGAAAGAAATTGGTACTATTGACAAGTTCTTTCTGAGCAGATTTGGCATCCTTCTCTATGGCATTGGTCCGCCTACCACGTTCTCCCCTCTACGAACCGGCCCGATTGAGGCAGCCTCATTTAGAAATTAGGAGATTCTGGGGCTCAGATGAAGTCAAATTGGACGTGTTTATGTTATTTGGTTGAAATGATTCGTTATTAAGATATTACAAGAATCTCCTGGTGAAAACATCACGACAAGAATCAAGACAAGAAGCAAGACGATCCTGAGTCAATGGATGGAACATGCCGAACCAGCTCTATCAGAAGAGCGACCGAACGATATGGCAAGTACTTTCAATAAGTTTATTTGAAAGGACAGGTCAATCACCCACGAGTAAACATTACCTATGGGTAGATGGTAGCGGTTCCTAGATCTTTGCTAGTATCCACTCACGAGTCTGCGCGTCGCCTCTAGCTCCGCGCAGCTCGCTGACGCTCGCTGGTTAGGAAATATCACGTGGTGTATTTTTTTTCTTGAGGTGGTCTGTGCCTACGTCAACATAATATAGATATAGACAAGCTGAGTACTGAGTATATGATAAAAACATGTTGGACGGGTACAGACCGTGAGACATAGCATCTCAATCGCGGAACAAATAAATCATGTGACGTAGAACTTGCCCTCCTCCGATAACCATGAGTCCTGATGATATGGAAACGTCCAAGATATTTTGATGGCCTCCACTACCCTCGATATGTTGGAGCTGGTGATGCATACAAACCAACATATCCTTGTTTCATCCTTGTCTACTGAGTACGGCCCATATTATCATTCCAACAGTTGGATTCAGTTCCATTCAGTTGGACTCGTTTGGAATTTTCCAACCTCTTTAATTCCATTTCAGAGATCTTTCGGATTCTTTCCTGAACTGCTCGATTTCGCATTTCTTGTCGTACCGATTTTTGTGTGTAAACTTAACTTGTTCTTCCTCTAGCGAAATCGTCTACCCATCATGAATTCCTACGTCGCAAGTGGTTTTGCCCTCATCACTGGGGTATGTTGCCACAGCCAGAACACGTTCTCTATGAAAACATTCTACTGACCCAATGCCTAGGCTGGCAGCGGCATTGGAAAGAACTCAGCGTTCTCCTTTGCACAAGCTGGTGCGGCAGGTGTAATGTTTGCGGACATCAACGAGAAAAGTGCCCAGGATTCAGCAGCGGAAAGCAAAAAGTACGCGTCCAACCCGGACTACCGCGCAGTCGCTATTCATGTAGACGTTACAAACGAGACAAGTGTACAAGCTATGGTAGAAGCTGCAATCAGAGGGTTCGGGCGAATCGACTACAGCATAAACAGTGCTGGTGTAAGTCTTGCCGCCCAGGAAACGGCGCGTCTCTCATTGCTGACGAGTAACGACTCTGCTTTAGATCGGTACTTCTACAATGAACGGGATCGCAGACATTCCCATTGACGAATTCTACCACATACTCAATGTCAACATGAAGGGAACAATGCTCTGTACCAGAGCCGTATCAAAGGCAATGTTACTCCAAGAAGCCTCCGAGTTTCAAGGACGTTACGGTACTCGATCTGTCGGCCGTGGCTCCATCGTGAATCTAGGGTCTTTAAACTCGTGCGTCGTTGTTCCTGGAAAGACCTCTTACACTACAGCCAAACATGCGGTGATCGGAATCACGAAAACAGCAGGTAGGTTGAAAGGTCCTTCGATTGTATGCTGGCATGCTTACCAATGAATTCTTGCTTCGAGCGGTTGACTACGCTGGCCAAGGAATCCGCGTTAATGCTGTTTGTCCAATCTGGGTTGAAAGTCCTATGACTGAGCATGAGGCTCAAGTAAATCCGCATCTGGACCATATCGTCAAGGCAGCTGTTCCATTGAAGAGAATGGCCCAGCCGGACGAAGTGGCTGATAGTATCGTTTTTCTTTGCAGTCCTGCTGCGAGCTTCATCACTGGAGTGAGCTTAGTGATTGACGCTGGGACTGCCTTGACTGTGCGTCTACTTTAGTTATGATGTTCGAAAAGACGGAACCACTCGGATGCCAAGGAAAAATATGCTTGGGATGTGGTGGAGAACCGGAGGTATAGCTCACATGATGGAATGAATCCGAATGATAGGCTTTAAGTTTTCTCTAATCATATTAGGTATTCTATACTATCTCAGTTTCATCATGATTGAGAAAAACCACGCATAGCGACTCATAATTCCAATCATGCTCAATCTAGTCTTCGTGCTGGATTAAAAATTGTCTTTTTACATAGACCCGGACCTCACACCCCTCAGCGAGATACTAGCCCTCACTCTCACTCCATCACCAACGTCAAAGTTATCTTGTAGCGTCATGTCCGGTGCCTTCTGCAGATCTTCAAAGGGTATCTCTACAGCGCCAATCTCTGTGTCTTTATCCATGCATATAATCCGCAAATTTCCAGCTGACACATCTGCGGCGGCAACTGGAATACGGAAGTGTTGATCGAAGGTCGGGTTGTTGATATCTGTGCCCGGTGCATCTGTTTGCACAGCCGTTTGGAAACGGTGTTTGCTTCCCCAGGTAACAACGACACTCGGCTTCAATGTTTCTCGCTGACCCTTGATGCCGAAAGCACCAGCGATAAGTACGGTGACAATTCCGCACATGAGACCATCGCCACTATGACTTGAGGCCGAGAAGCTGCTGGTGTCCTCAGCAGTAAACTGGAAGAACTCGCAGGAGAGCGCAACTTTGCCGTCGGTCTCGGCACCCTTATGCACCATTGCAAGCTCTTGCTTACCGCTAGCCACGAGGATCTCCTTGACGGTGGTGACGGCTTCACCGACCTCATCGTCAGAATTCAGGTCATGATCTGACACAACAACTTTGATGCGCTGATCGAAATCGGTTACCACGAAATCATGAGTCTCGCCCCACACCGGAGTGGTGGTATTATCCTTAGTCGTCGTCCTCCATGCTGGTTCAGCACCAACTTCGATCTCAGCATAGCAATCGGGACTCGCCCTTGTCAGCTTAGAAAATAGCTTCTTCGTCTTGGACTGTGATTCCTCGGCAAAGCCCCATGCCTTTTCTGCGGTAATCCGGACGATGCCAAGTGGCTGATGATACGTCTTGAAATAATCGTTATTCGTGTCGAGCTTGACCATGATGCGGTTTGGCAGGACAACTATGCTGTTAATGATGCCCATTAGCACCTTGCGAACGGCGTCATCGATTAGGGACAAGTCGGCGACGTTAGCTGCGCCAGTGAAGTTTAATTTGAGGTTGGGTGGGTTTATGAAGGATATTTGGGCGGCACCAATCTGAGGGGAGGTTTAGCACGAGGAAGCTATAGTGCTCAGCTTGGTGCGTTAGGATGTGCCACTTACTAATGGAATGATATTCGTAAGAGGACATAGCAGAATTGAGAGTCTACCGTTTAGTACAACTTCTTTCACTCCCTGTTGAACAATGAGCCAATGTATTTAACATCTGAAGTTGTGTCGATGGCGTGTATATACGTACGACTTTAGGCATCATGTTTCCGTCGAGCTCAATATCACACTGGCCATTCCAGTCGACATTTAGGTCGAGCTTGATACCATCGTGAGCAGTTTTTGTGACCTTGACATTTGAAAGCACGATTGGTGTGGCGCCGAGCTCGATCTTTGTGAAATGTAACGTTGCAAGCGGACCAGGAAGCATGGTCTTGAACATAGGCTCAACAATGTCCTTGACCATTTTGCTGCCAGCAACCTGGATATTGGGCCATAGCTGGGCAACGATGTCGTTCAGGAAGCCTACAAGTATATGGTGAGCGAAATTTCATTGGTTTATCCTCTAGCAGGACGGTAGATGGTGTGATATGGAGCCACTGTCGACGTACCGGCAGATTCTCCGCCTCCTTCAGTGGTCAGCTTGTCGATGAGTGTTGACATCTTCGCGCAAGAGTGGTTAACAATTTAGGTTTCGAGAGCAAAGTTGAAGGGGTGATGAAGCTCTTTCCGGTTATGAAACTGGATGCTTTGCGCAGGAGATCCAAGAAGGCTGGCCTTTATATACTGTATACAGTATACTGTAGCAGAAGTGAATGTGGTCATTTCATGCATGATTCCTGGCTGGTGTATGCCAAAACAGGGCAAACACGGGAGTCGTCCATGGCCGTCATCAGCGTGCTCCACTCCACGTCGGTTCTTTTGGGCCACGTCGTGTGGGGGAGATCCAATAGGAAGCAAGCCAAGCCGACCACCGAAACTATAATCATGACAGGAATCAGGAAAATCCTCAGTACGGGATCGAGGGGTTAACCATAAGTTACTAGCACGACTCGTAGACTTAAGCATAGACCCATAAAAGCCCTAAGGACATGGACTGTGCGACCGTGCCACGCGTGCCTGCGCGTACCCCCGCCGTACTCAAATATACCATCGCGCGCTAACATCTCCAGCTCACCAACTCGACGGGACACTAATCTTGCGGAGCATAGAATATTCTCAGTGAACCTCAGTGAGGATTCCCGTATCAGGAACAATCGCTTGAGCATGACAGCAATCGGAGGAAAAGACGAGAGCAAGCATGTCTATGCAGGAGATGTTGGGCTCGCGGGTCACATGACTATGCCCCGTAAGTTCACAGAGCTGGGTTAGGCTATGAACAGTATGCTGTCATTCTCATCACGCAGTATATGGAAGCCGACACACCCAATAGCACATACTATTTCTACAAACGCGCGTGGAAACCGTGAGATAGTCTGCCATCGCGCAAGGCCAAAAGCCACATAAGCAAAAGGAAACGCTTCGTCTCGGCGGTGATGAGCTCCAACTTTACAGCAGCAACGAGTCGTCGGGGAGCACCAAGGCCATGATTCTGTCCACAGAAGCATCGGGAAATACTTCAAGCATCTCGGTATCGATGTCAGCGATCTTAGAGGAGATTCATGCACACCTTCCTCACAAAGCGACCGGCATCAACTTCACGCAATTCGATATGGGCGACTAGAATGTCCTCATAGATACTAACAAGCAATTTATGGATGAGTTGAAACCGGAGATGTATCAGTTTCTGAAGAATAATCCCTAAAACTCTCCAGCTTCCAGATCCCATCTCTCATTACTCCCACCTTCCGACTGCTGGTATCCTGTTCCTAGCTTCCAGTTCCCAGTAGCCACTTTGGCGCCCACATCCTAGTCCGATTGTACTCCCAGTTCTAGCTTCTAGCGTTTCCTGCTCGAGAGTGCCAACGTAAACAAGCTTCAGCCAGAGCGCTGATCTAATGATAACCAAAGCTCCTATCTCTTTTAAGAAGTGGTGATATCAGCATATTTATACAACATTCTACAGGCTCTTTGTCGCATGCTCCCTTGTCTGGGTAACAACAAGATCGATCCGAGATTGCCTTCTGTGTCCTCGGATGTGCGCGGAGCCCTTAGGATTAGACTGCAAAGCTTTGGTGGATACAGGCTGTAGCATCGGCAAACATACACAAATGATATCTAGTGCTAGTTCGAAGACTGATAAAGCATTCTCCAAAATAACTGAGTATGTAACATCCGTTTCATCTGATCTTTTCGTCGAAATGACTCTCCCTACAGACAAGACACAGATCCTGTCGTGTACTATTAGTCAAATGTTGGAAGTCCCCAAGTTGTGGGAGAGATTCATAACCTACAGAGATCCTAGCCCGAAGATCAACGTCAATGCTAACTGTCTTGACAATCTCATCTGTGATCCCCATAGCATTGGCACTGGGAGTGTTACGATACCGACATCAATGATAAGATTTATGATCACAGTCGATAGATGATAAGCTGCTTTATCTTCGCAGTTTGCTGGCCCTGGTGTTCTTTTCTCCCAGTTGGATACCAATGGACGGCAGATTTGAAAGGCTGTGATGATAATAGACCCACAGTACAATACAGCTGCAGAGCTTAGAATCCGAGCAGCGATCCTCAGTCTGCGATTGGGGAAAGTTTGGACGTAAAAGTCTAAAATCGAAAGTTTAGCCAAGGTATGGAGGGTTGGCCGGAAGATTGTCACAACGAAGTTTGTCTGTGGAGATTAGAATTTGCGGCACTCTTGACTGGCATCGAGCCACACACCTTTAAAAAGACCAGTATTATCTCCGCTAAGCTCAAATTCGTTACATATTCGCCGACCCTTCCTTTGCTGGTCGCTAAGTGTTGTCAATGTGATGATTTCGAAGAAGTGCGCTCTTTCAAACCTGTCATGGCGTTGATCCCGTACCCGAGGGTAAATATCTTTACGAGAAATGCCGTTAGAGAGCAAGTAAGACCAAGCTAAATGATATATACACAAGGCATAACTACCTACCAATACCAGCAAAATGCAATAATCCTTTCGACTTAGATCGGTGTGGTTGATTCGTCTTGCCCAGAGACGCAATGCTACAAGGATTGCTGCGATTGTTGCAAATTTGATGCTCATATAAAGAAGACCAACGGGTTTGGGACATTGAAGACTCGGGAGGGGGGCCATTGGTGCTACCAGTCAGTTCGCGGACAGTAACAGATAGAAGGTTAGGGGCAACCAAATCGTAAATGTTGACAACAGACTCTGCAGAATAGATTGACTTTATTCTTAAAGCGATCTCTTCAAGGACCCTCGAGAAGGATGAGGCCAAGACTTTACACCCCTGTAGACAGTGTGGCAATCTTGCCAAACCAGCAACTGCAAATCATTAAAAAGGGATGTTCAAGGGCCAATGTGAGAATGAATTTCATTGTAGTGCCACCAAGACCAGGTTCGAAAAAGCAAACTTAAAACAACAGCCCACCGGCAGCACTTCAATGCACTGGTTGATTGCAATGTTAATTTCTTGGGATCCATCCCAGGATCCATCTTGTCTACGACCGGACTTTGACACTGGCAATGGACACAGAAGTTCTGGTTGCAATTATGAACATAGATGATCTGTACGACATTTTCCGAAGGATGCGGCACCGTAAGCCAGCATCTCACTGTGATAAGTTCCAAATCTGACAATATTTGCTGCGGGTTTTGCACATTGCATGTTCTCAATCAACATTGTGCCACCAACAGTTGTTAGAATGTTGGTAATGAGCCATTTAGGTTAGCAGTTTGCGCACGCCCCAGTCATACATTAGCATATTACTGGATAGTTCCGGATCTTTCGCAACACTGCACCAACAATTCCGCTGTTGGTTAGGTGTCAGTCTTCATGCCCTAGAATGTGGCCCAATAGCGTCTGCTGGTTACTCTTCAAAGGCTAGAAAACACAGATATGAACCGTTTCTTCGCACGCAAATTCCTTCACCCTCAGAACGATCTTACTTACTTTCTTACCCTTTCTTACCAATCTCCCAACTACAGCAATATGCCAAAGCCAACTATCGTCATGGTCCCTGGTGCGTGGCATAAGGCTGACATCTACTCTGACGTTGCATCAAACCTGAAAAAGCATGGATATCCAACGGTTAGTTTGCCTCTACCATCTGTCGGTGCTACACCGCCCCACCAGAATTTTGACGGTGATGTTGCTGCCATCCGGAAAACACTTGAAGACCTTGTTTCTGAAGGCAAAGAGGTTGTTCTTGTCGTTCATTCTTACACAGGCCTTCCAGGGGGTGATGCTCCTAAGGGTCTTGGAAGGAAAGAGCGCGAAGCAAGTGGGCTCGAAGGAGGGGTCATTCGATATGTAGTTATCAATGGGTTCACTACCCCAGAAGGGTTTCGTCCTGCAGCAGAAGGGGATTATTCTCAGATACCAGATTGGATGAAGATGGATCTTGAGGTATGTATATTGTACCACGCACGATCAACTCGATTTGAAGCTCGTCTAAAACTTCTTATCCAGAAAGGCGTTGTCAATGTACTCCCGGAAGACGCTAAGAAGATCTTCTACAACGATCTTTCTTCCGAAAAGGGGGACGAGTTGGCAGCGAATCTTCTTCCCCAGAGCCTTGGAGTCTACTCTAGCACTGCAACCTACGCAGCTTGGAAAGACATTCCATCTACCTATCTGATGGGTGATATTGATCAGAGTTCTTTCGTCCCAGAATTTGCAGAATTGATGATCAAAGGGGCTCAGCAAGCAGAACCTACGGCTTTTGACGTTGTTGAACATTGCAAAGAAGGGGGTCATTGTCTGATGATTAGCTTCCCTGAGTGGACAGCGGACGCGCTCCGACGGGCGGCAGGGGAAAGCTTCTAGGTCTAGATTTAAGCGTCAATGCGTCTCATGAAGCAGGATGGACTCGGAAGATCACCCTGTCCACGAGGAAGGGGGTATTATGATGCTGTGTCAATTTTAGAGATAGTCGTACTCCGGAAATGAAAGGATAATTCAGCCCATGAACGCAGATACGTGTAGTGAAGTTTCATGCCGAACAAATGAACCCATGTGACTGTCCCCCGACCATACCACCACATACCAGTGGTGGTTTCAGGATAGAGTGTATACTCTTTGAGCTCCCTAGTCGTAAGCTTATCTCTACGTTAGGGAATGCAGTATTTACGTATCTCTTGATTCAATGTGTTCGATACCCACAATACTCCTTGTTTCGATTACCGTTACAATTTGAATAAATAGTTTCTCCCACCAGGGAGTATACTCACTCACCGACCAACTTCTGATTATTCAAGTAATATTTGAACATTATAAACTTAGATAAATTAAATATAATTATATATATCTGATCGTTCAAGTGAAATTTAAAGACTAATATAGTTATATATCTGAGTGTTTAAATAAGACTTGGATATTGAGAATATTGAAGTTGGAGTTGGTCGGTGAGTGAGTACACCCCCTGGTGTCCCTCGTGGTAACGCTGCTAGCACCTCGAAACTGATACCACCCACCAGCTTCAAGACAAAACACAACCTGCAAGACCGGCTGCATTGTAAGTAGCGTTTCGCCGACTCCTCTCAATGATGGTCAAAATGGTCATCACCACAACAAGCGGATCCAATACATTTGGGCCAATAAACCTCAACTTGCCTGCAACTCTTTGGGGGTTCTGAACCTTTGAATGCTTCCCACCACAGTATAATGCAAGCATCTGTCTGTAAAGAAATTAGCATACCGAAACAAAAGCTATCGATACGAACGTCGAGATACAGAGGCTTTGATATGAGCTACTGTGGAGTTGCTAGGCTCCTGAGTCCTAGTCAATTCTGGCTGGAGGAGATTGGAATTGAGGAAGAAACGTTTCTAACCCCGTGCTCACTCGAACAAGTTTGAGCCCCCTGTTTTCCTGCGTAATGTTCTCTCCAGGAATGTTTTCTGTCGCGAATGCCTTCACTTCAGGGTCACCACTGTGTCTCCACTCGAATTTCTCTCGGGCGAGTGTTCCACCAGTGGACATAATCATATGTTGGAACACATGTACATCCTTCATCGCAATGCTCTTCTTAGATAATTCGATGTTCGTCTCAGATGAGGCATTCGCTCTGGCGTCGTACGTGGAAGTTTCATTACTGGTGGAGGTAGGATCATGCCAGATGGTGATATCTGAGGTAGCGTTGAAGCGGAAACTGGCTGTTCCTATGACAGGATAGGTATTATCAGGGCCAAAATGTAATCTTATTTGAGGTACGCTGCTGTTGTTGGTCCAGCGGTTATCCATATGAACAGAAACATAGAAGAGAGTTAGAGGATGTGATTCATTCGCTTTATAAGGAGGACCCAGTATGAGCGAGATGTAATCCTCGCGGTATATAAAGATGTCCTTGGGAAAGATAGAGTATACGAATGGAGGTACTGTACTCTCAGGAAAGGGATAAGTGGTCGGGTCTTGGTAGCGCGGCAATGACTGTTCATCGTTGCTGATAGCCTCCGTGACTGCTCGCTCGCCCTGGGATTCGTTTGCTCTGTTCATCCTGGTGGTCCTGGTGGTCCTGGTAAATCAATTTAGTTGAAGCAAAACCGAAGAAAGATTGTTTTAATACTTGTAAGGCACGGGAAAGCGTACCGATGTACCGGAAACAACAGGGTATAATAATGATCACCGAGTACCTAACATATACTCTTTTCACGTAGCCTGGAACCAACTGGCCTACGGTTGGTATATTTCTCACAGCCACTCCGCGTAGAATAAAGGGCCAGCCACCACTACTGACATTAAGCTTAATTCCTGCACGGCTAGGCAGTTGATGAACTATTCCAAAAACAAGTATCATCGACTCGTTCGGGAATTTCACAGATCTTCGCCCTGCTGGTCGCGTTGGAAGAGGACATCGAAGTATAGACTTGCGCATTCTAAATGGTCCTGGCTGAGACGTAATTAAAGTCCTCGTCAAAATATGCACAGGCCTGTAAGAAGAAGTAACAGCGGGGGCCGGCCGGTGGAGATTCGCTTTGGGACTGTAAGAATAGTGCAGCTAGAGCAAATAGCTGAGAGGTCGAGGTGAAACTTAAACCTTAGACAACAGACGAACGGAGCAACTCGAGAAGATCTAGTCTGATGTACTTAGTATACTCTGCCCAGACCAAATCATCCAGCTCGGAAGATAAGACTAGTAATTATATAAGTACAAAGGAACTGGTAAGTTACTGTATGTTATGGAATATAGAACTTAGGTACTATTTCGTACCGCTCCGACGATTGTCGGTCGTGCAGAACATGGTGCAGAACACCAATTGGCGTGCTGCCTTGCTACATTATTTTATCCAACAGAAACTCTGAGAACTAACCGGTGGAAGGCTGTCTCCCTGGAACATAAACAGATTAACAATAACGATACGTCTAGACCAATCCGACAGCGGGTCGACGATTAGGAGACCCTGAGCTCATCATAGTCACGTGATCCCTACTGAGGGAGCCAAATGCCCACAAGTAGAATAAACTAAGCTCCTTTTTACTGTACCTTCCCCCATTCCCCAAAAATTATCCTCAAACCTGCTTTTCGTCTATGTTAGTTGGTCAATCTCCTCCAATCAAGCCGCTCATACTACTTTCCCCTGGTAGAGTACAAGTAATCCTATTCCAAGGTTCTGGTGGTTATCTGAAATAGTATAGTTGGCAAGCCGCCGCAATTTTATTCTGCAAAATGACATCGACAAGCTCAAAACAGGGTTGGACCCCTGCGGAGTCTGATATGTGTACCGATATTTCTTCATATCAATAAGCGCATTCTCTACGAAGTAAGTAGTGACTGCTTTCTCCACGTTTTCCTTGGGTGTTCTTTACTATCAATCTAGAATTTGACGATCTCATAACTAGCCTATGGATTGACAGACGAACACTCCCAACACAGATCTCCGCAATGGCTAGAGCAAGCCCATTAGAACCTTCTTCGCCGTCTCCAACAACTGAAAATCCGGTGGTCGCCGTTGCTCGAAAGGTAAAAGCGGATCTGAGGAAACATCAACAACCTACTATACGAATTTATCGCGATTCTTCATCAAATGACAAGCGTGCGCCTCTGCCTCGGGGATCTGCTCAGCAAATTCACACAGGACAACATGGAGATTCTGCCACTCAACCAGCGGCCGATTCTCCCCCATCGAACAACACCTCATTTTCCAATCGCATGCGATCACTATTCGGTTCTAGCAAGGGTTCCACTAGTAACGAGTCCGATAGCCATGAGTATGATAATGACATGGTCGACTTGCTAGATGTTGTTGGCATGTATGACTAAAGACAACCTTAAAGTAACGACTCTAACTTTTCACAGATCCGGAAGTCTCCACACTCTCCACTCTCACCAATGTTCAAAATTCCCTATTCGTCCCTTCCATGGGCAAAATTGTCAACCGTCAACCTACCTATAGACTTTCGGATCGTCCTAACGAGGCACGAACGCTTGATAGGCTTAAAATAAAATTGAGGAATCTTCGAAGCACGGAAAAAGAAGCCGACAGAGAGATACCTCTGCCGAAGCTGGAATATGCTGTGTTGCCAGACGGTGAAACTCTGGCGGGTTGGACAATTGAGGAGATAAACGAGTTGGACGATCGAGTTAGGCATGAGCTTCACTCACGACGAGCGAAGATGAGGCGTGCACTGAAAGGCTTCGGCCAGTATGTTCGCCGGCGTAAGTAGATCTCTATTCCTGATAGTGCTGTTGCTGACGGATCCCATACAGCTCTTGGACTGTTCATAACGGTTTATGCTACGCTGATCACACTGTTTGGCGCCGCTTGGGTACTTTTCCTAATTGGCTGGATTTCTATCGGCTCAAGAAAAGCTTACGTTGTCAATGTCGTCGATAATGTACTGGTCGCTCTCTTCGCAATCATTGGTGATGGCTTGGCCCCCTTTCGGGCAGTGGATACGTATCACATGGCTTACATTGTCCATTACCACCGCAAGACCTGGAAACAGCGCGAAAAGCTTGGGCTTCCAGAATTATGGGATCATAATGATTTACCAGACCAACGGAAAGAACATATTGTGCCGCCCCCTGAACTCGATCTCGAAAGTTTGGTCGCTAGAAAAATGCCCCGTGGTCTCGCACGTGTAGTTGCACCTCGAATACCAAAGAGATATGCCGACAGAATGATGGCTCGGAACAAGATCGATATTGCTCCAAACTACGATTACACTGTGTTAACCGAAGAAGAGCAAAACAAACTCGAATTTCATGAGCGCAAGTTCTCTAAAAGCCATACTTTCTACAAACCTCACGAGACTGAAACGCACTACGCTTTTCCCCTGAAGCTTCTTTTCGCTGTTGTCATTCTACTAGATTTGCACTCTTGCCTACAAATCTCACTTGGCGCATGCACATGGGGCATCTCATATAAAACTCGGCCCTTTGCTCTTACAACTGTCATCCTTTGCTTTAGTATCACATGCAATATTATGGGTGGTGTACTTATCTCGATTGGCGATAAGCGTACACGCAAGCACGACGTTATAGAGCGAATGATGAAGCAGGAACTGACTGGAGAAGTGATCGAAGACATTAATACTAGGAGGCTCAAAGAAGCAGAAGAAAGAGGGGAAATTGATCCGATAGTAAGAAAGAGAATGGAGGAGGAGAAGGAACAGGCTGAAAATGAGGAGGTGAAGAAGTCTTGGAAAAGTGTGCCGTCGTTGCCAAAAACATTGCTGGGAAAGGGGGAAGATCACAGGCAACCGAGTTTACCACAAGAAGCAAGGACAAGGACAAGAGGAGAAAAGGTTCTTGCAGGGTTTAGGAAGGCTGACCTGGACAGAAGCTAGGTGTCGGGTTGGGGTCCGTTGATACCGTGATGTTATCTGCATCTAATTCATTAACTATGATATACGTTGTAATGGCAATGGCGTTTGGCTTTGAGGATCTTGGAGTGTTCTACGCACTTTAGATTCATGAATTTCTAGTTGTTAATGATGATTGATGATTGACAAGATGTGTCCCGCAGCTGCAGTTCGTTTGATCAGGTGGTTCAGAACGACGAGACACTCCACTTGGAAGAAAAAGACTCACTCCTCGGATACAGAGCAGCTGGTAGTAGGGCTATCAGAATTGAGTGGGTGCGTCACAGAAAGGTTCCAGGTGGAGGTCGAGAACGAGAAATAACATAGGCCGGGTTTCGAGGATGGGAACGTAGCTCTTTACTACCAACTTGGTGAGCCCAGGCGACAAACAGCGCGTCAAGTTTTACTTGCCATCCTGGATAGGGGTGATACCGGAATCAATCAACTATACAACATTGCTTTCCAAATGGAGGGCAGGAATTATGAAGCAGAGAAGCTTCAAATGCAGGGGTGGAAAAACAAGCTTACGAGAGTCCATTATCGATGACTTCGAAGTCAAATGGACTTCGGTTGTTTTAATAACCCTCTGTCTCCGCCCATGTGTATCGAGCGGGGAGAGATACCAACTTTCCAAAACTTATTCAGGCGAAGTTAACCTCAGTGTAATTCAGCTGCTCACCAAGGGGGAGATGTGGCTGACGTTGATGGGATGGCTAGAGTGCGGGGAGGATTATGGGTCCCGTTCACCCTGGTACTCCACCCGGTGGGGTTTTGGTCATGGTCATAGCATAGCATACGAACCAAAATCGGAGTTGAGATTGGTTTCATCTCTAAATAAATGCACTATTTTTTTCAAAGACATTCAATGTTTTTGAGAGTACTTTTAAGGTAGATTAACACTTAAGTAGATACTAATAGCTCAATTTGATGATTTGGAGCAATTGGAGAGTAGCAGAGAGCAGGAATTCAGATGTGCTACAACTTAACCCTACCGGGCAATGCAGGTGCCTTCGAACGGGCCAGAATACAACCCATTACAGGGGGCTTCGAACTAAAGAACGGTTGCCGCTACTGATCGACCGCATGCTTCAATTATAATCGATAAATCATTCGAAGTATGCAGTGATGAACCACCAACCCACCTGTTATTCCTCCTACACCACTCACGCCCCCTTCATTATCGCAGTGGAATCGAACAAGAGCCGAAATCGCGGACGTTCGGTCGCGAAGCCCGCAGAAACCTCGTCGCGTTATGCCAGATGAGAGGATGTGCCTACCCGATTTGACATTGGCAGATAGAACACGACTTACCTAGCTATCGCAGTTTGCTGAATCAAGCCAAGCCAAAAGCGGTTGGCAAGCCCTGCGCAGATTCTCCTAAGAGATCTGCCCAGCACAAAACCTTCGAGTTTCTCTCAGTTACCGTCGGTAGCAGCATTACTGTATGCGATTTTGAATCTCCAGCGGTGCCTTACGAGTGACCTGGAGAAAGATCAATACCGGTACGATTAGAGGTATGTATTTCAAAGCTTCGGCTTGGGTTTATTGAAGATGTCTGATTGACAATTACAGGCTCGGATCGCTGCAACTTATTCGTTCCTAGAAACAGATATTTCGACGTCTGTACACGATTACTCATACAAACGGTCGGAACTAGAGCTGGATATAATTTGGGATCAGTTGAAAAGATTACCATGACTGCGGAATTTACCAGTGAGATGAGAGTGCCTGGTGCTGGTGCTCCCGAGTGGTTCTACCAGTATTGAATCTAGCACTCGGTGGAAACAACAAACTTGATGTCCATGGAGAACTGCCACTGCTGATACCCGGGAAATCTACGCACTCTGGGATTGATCCGAGTTTTGAAAAGAACAATTGAGTTTGCTACTGGGGTTTACTGGCTGTGGTTGAGAGACGAAGTATCAATTTCATGTGCCAGTGGAGACAATCTACTAGGCTAGATGATTTAGAAGTTTTCAATCATCGAAGTTCGTAGGACGTTTCTACGACGCAAAACATTTTTTCAGCCATTCCAGGTTGGCTAGTGTTTTCACAACTGCTTATGGGTGTGAAACAGTAAATCGACTACGGTTTGCAGATCCTGTAAGTCGCCTGTTATCTATGATCGACTGAGAGATCTCAATGTCCCAAACGTGGTGGATCAATAGCCTTGATACATTCTACAAGCAAACGATAAGTGCTGATTCTCAAAACTGTCATGCTTCGAATTATTAGTTCATCTAAAACTATCCAATGAGGAGTTGGGCCACGAGTCCAGAGCAGAGTTGCAGAAATTCTGCAGCTTCAAGTAGTCGCCCCCCAATGTGGAAGAGTAGGCACCTGGGTTTACATCTTGGGATTCCAAGAAGACAACCATTATATGAAACAGCCACCATATAATTCTCGCCCTGGTAACGCATAGCCTAAATCATGCCTGACCTCGGCAGTTGATTCTTTTCCAACCGCAAATACCGATGAACTCAAACACCCAAGTGTCTACCCTTTGGCTTGTTTCCTGGCTGAGGAGATTGAACCGAGGGTTGCAGTGCAGACGTTGTACAACACGAAATGTTGTCACATACATTTCTTGCGGGTAGGGTTACCCTAGATTGTTCCCGCTATCGATCTACACTCAAGGGTTCAGATGCAGAGCGCTTACTCATCTTCAGTTCTTCTTCCGTCATTTCATTTTATTCTATTGGATACAAGATGTGTGTTATTGATAAGTAATGCACACCTGTACGTATATACCCATTTCTGAGTATTGAGCCTAAACTGCGGGTCACGTTCCGTTCCATTGCAGTATCTTTGAGGTTGATTTTATTGGCAAGCATTGCATATATGCCCCCCATATCCCGCGCGGGCTTGGGGTTGAACCGCATAACATGAGGTCGTAAGCAGCCTATCATCTATATCTCTTTGCAATTAGAAGATAATAAAATGCGAGTATATTCCCTCATGTTCATTGCAATCTTTGTTGTGTAAGCGGCAGTGTTTGAAAATCATATTCTCGCCTCTGTCATTCAACATCAAGGAAGCTCATATCGAATTTCACGGGTTCTTTTATCATTTGAACCTCCCGTACTCAAAATGTCAGATCACAAGAGAGACGATGGCATTCTGTTTCATTGGAAGTCTCTCCTCGCATGTTTGGTTGTTTCCATGTGCCAATTTCAATTTGGTTTAGATGCTACTCTCATTGGTGGTTTCCAGGCCATGCCGGGCTTCTTGGAGGTAGCACTTCAGCCTTATGATAAGGGACAGGAAGCATATACTTATCTTAATTGTAGGTATTTGGATATCGAGACCCCTTGTCGCCGATAGGGTATAACATCTCAACCGTGCGCCAACAATTGATTTCATCGTTGATGACTCTTGGTGCCTTCCTCACTTCACCAAGTGCAGGTAATTCTATCCACTCCTCATTCTAAAAAGAACATGCTAACCTAGGAAGGCTTGCTCACAAAAATCATTGGACGCACGACAGCATTACGGATCGGTTGTATTCTATGCCTTGTTGGTGATGTTATCATGATGACTACATCAAGCATTGGAGCGCTGTACGTTGGAAGGTTTATAATGGGTGTCTCGAATGCCCTTTTCAGTGTATTTGGACTGCTTTATATCCAAGTATATCTTCATCAATCCATGCCAGAGGCTTCCACTCATGGATTTATAGGAATGTGCGCCAGCAAAGTATAGAGGTACAATGGTTGGAGTTTCAACCTACTGGATCACATTTGGTTAGTTACCAACTTTACTCGTACACTTACTGCAACAATAAGTTGATTACTTGCCTAGGAGCATTAATCGGCAACATCATCGACAATTTCACAGTTTCTCTGAGTGGTAGAAAGTCTTATATCATCCCTCTTGGGGTCATATTGATCATGCCCGGTATCATAGCAATCGGTCTTCTCTTCATACCAGAATCTCCCAGATGGTTATTACAAACAAACAAACCAAAAAAAGCACAAGCCGCGCTCAAACGTCTTCGACCTCATCAGGAAGCTATTGATGAAGAACTAGCGTACATGGCAGTGGGAATCAATACCGAAGCTGAATTTTCACGAAATGCACGGTTTGTTGACCTTTGGAGAGATCCGATTGAGCGTCGACGAGCCCTTCTTGCGATTGGGGCCCTCTGCATTCAGCCTGCTTCTGGGGCAACTTATATTATCAGTGAGTGAAAGCACAAAGACTCGGCGACATTGCAGCTGATTGTACTAGTCTACAGCACATACTTCTTCGAAATGGCCGGCATCGGTACTCCATTTGGCGATACCTGCATCATGGCAGGTATCGGGTCATTTGTTCTGATATTGAACAGTATGATAATCAGAAAGTATGGACGACGAAGAATGTTTCTGGGCTGGGGAATGACATTTTGCGGCTTGTCACAGTTGATCATGGCTGCCGTGTATACTGCACACCCAAACACAAATTTGACTGGAAAGGTAAATTCCTTGATCCGAGTGTACCACTAGCGTTAATTTATTCATCTCAATTAGATCATCGTTGGCTGCACGATCATCTATCTCACGTTTTACAATGGGACAATATCGACCTACTCTTACCTTTGCTGCGGAGAGTTCCCATCTCAACACTTTCGCACTTATACCTTCGGTATTGCGGCATCGATATCTTATGTCCTTGGATGGCTCATTACATTCACTGCACCGTACTTCATTAATCCAGGCTCTCTCAACTGGGGTAAGTGCCTCTCTTTGGATACACCAAGAAACTTCTCTAAAACTGTATAGGTCCCAAATACGGATACATATGGGCAGGAAGCTGTTTCATAGGTGCACTATGGGTTTGGTTGTACTTACCGGAAGTGAAAAATCGAACTTTCGAGGAAATTGATGAGATGGTAAATTTTTCACCCTCCACAATACCTCTGATTGTACTAATATGAGCCCCAAATCAGTTCAAGGCTGGACTTCCAGCTCGACGTTTCCGAAAATATGAATGCTTGATTTCAGCGACTTCGACAGCGATGACGAACGAATCCAAGGATGTGGACGTCACAACTAAAGAAGTCGATCCAAGTCTGACCACTAAAAGAACAACATCCCTCTGATGGGAGATTCCACGGAAAAAAAAGTGTAAATGCTTCCGTATCACGTACGGATGGAGATAGTTGGACATGTCGTGGAAGTCCACGTAAGTGTGGAGGATAACTAGGCAGCGAGCCAGATACTCATCATCCGATCTCAATATTTAGTGACCGCAGTCAAGTTCAATGTACGAAGGTTGAATTGGCAGGGGGTTGGAAAGGCATTGCCAGTTCAGCATATTGGCATTCGATAATGACCGCGGGGTATAAGTCGGGGTCCCCAAACTAGTCATTAACCTTTTCTAACTACTGTTTATCTCCCTAACTGCTCTCTCCCAACTGTCTCTTGGTGAGGAATACCTTTGACATGCAATTGAAGAATCAGCGACGCGAAATCTCCCAGTCAACCCCAGGTTCGGTCCCGCAAACATGGATAGCTCCTTGACTTCTCGTCTTCATCGGACTCCGTCCTACTGCAAGAACCTTCTTGTCTTTACTTAGCGCTGCCATCTTTTCATTGCCTTCAGCTGTGCTTACCGATAATCTCTATCGATCAGATTCAGTCTCCAGCATGTAGTATTACAGCTGCAGGTCGATACCGAGAACAATATTTCGGACCTTTGCGCCTGTGATTTGCGGTTTCCCGAGAACAAAAACGAACACTTTGCAAAATGATTAAGTCCGGGCAAATCTTTTCCCCGACTAATCAGCTTCCTCTATGAAATGCTCGATTAAAATCACTAAGAAGTACACAGAGACGCGCGAAATAAACGAATATACCGATAGTGAAAACGATCAGGGCTTGGTAGTGAGACGACGGGGAGGCGATAGGTGTCACAACACAGTGTCGCAAGCTCACAGGCTTATATTACATGTCGGAGTTCTAGTCCAGCATCACGAGAACAATTTTCACGGCAATGGGGTTATCTGAAATCAAAGATCGTCCTCGTTCATGATATCCTGTTCTTCCTCCACAAACCCCAAGTCCCCAGCCCCACGAGACTGCGACTTTCCAGGTCTGCTTCTGGAGACGATAATATGGACTGTACATAGTGGTGATCTGGTGCGACAGCTCAGTAAAAGGCCCAAAGTCTCAACTCAACTTCACTGGCTGATTGGAAGTTCTGCTCAACCACCATGTCCAATCCTGTGTTGCTAAACCTAAACTTTCACAAACTCCCAAATAACCACCTCTCCATCCTTCTCACCATTCTTGACGAACCCACCATCCTCCCCTTCCGCAATCTTTGCTAACTTTTCCTCCTTAAACCCGATCTTCCACAGTCTGTCCCAATGTGTTATCATCAAATAATATCCACCCTCTGGTCTAAGCCTGACTGAGAACTTCTCCCATTCCATATGATGCCTAGCGGAACAGACGATATCGCCGTGAACATTGTGACCGAGATAACAACCCGATACAGGATTTTGAAAATGGAGCCAGCCTCTTCTTTCAGTGCATTTCCACTACAGGCGAGAAGTATTTAGTGTGGAGAAGACAAGAAGTTGGAGTAGGGCAGTGAGAAAGTGTAGAATAAGATACTTACGTGGATACTACCTTCACGACCACCTGGTCGAGCTAGGACGACTTTTCCAGAGTCTAGAGTAAGAAGTCCCCCAGACGACGAGGCGCGGATCATAAATGTGGAACCTGGCCAGGGCACAGAGCTTGTGGATTCCGGCCGGAGAACAAAGCTTTGGTTATGACTATCACTAAGGGACGTATTAGCTTCCATCGCGGGGCGCAAAGTTGAGCGCTGGATATATGGAGAAGTGAAGGACGGTAAGACTTATAGGGCATACCTTAGACCAGACGTATGAGAAAATGCAACTGAAGAAGACGGAGTTGAACGCCAGTACAACACTACAGCCATAACAATCCATATTGCAATATTAATGTAAATAAAGGGCGAGATTGTGCGGGCCGCGGGGTGGGGAAGCGGGCGAACTTGAGGAGCGGAAGGCGCGACCGAGGGGCGAGGACATGAACGAGGGCGTTTGATATCGTTATCGTAATTGTCGTGGTTGGTCGTGCTGGAGCTGGAAATGATAGTGGGCGGAGGGGTCGAGCATGTGTCGATGGTAGAGATATCGGAGTCGGGAATTGAGTTGGTGTCCCAGATATCTTTACTAGAGACGATCATTTTGATGGGTAAGTGATGTTGGCTTTGTTGTGAAAAGTTATTTGTGTCGCTGCGGTCAAGTAGAAAGCTCCCTTTTAAATTTCACATCCTTAGTTGAGATGGCTTTATCTTACTGATTTGATTATTTGTGATAGGTAAACCGTTTCCCTTAAGTGAATGAAAATGTTGTTCAATGTTGGTTCTATATATAGATGGACAAAAAGGGCATCTTCAAGCTTCTAATCAGAGCCAATCGTTTCTATTCTACCACTTTCGGCCATGAGAAAACATATATGGTAATTTGATTGGTCCAGCGGTACGAGTTAGCTGGGATAGAATTATATGATAAGAGCAAGCAAACTATTTCGATTCAATCCAATATTCCTATGTGAGATCAAAAATGACAGCCTCAAGCCATCCAGCAGTAGGGACACTTCATGACCACCTCATTCTCTCTGTCTTCAGGATGAGCCCCGAGTCTCCAGCAGACCGAACTAACGTCGGCCGTCACGGAAAAGATCGGAGAGTAGACTGTGCACAAATTATCCGTAGCTATGGATATCCAGCAGTACTTCTCATGATGGTGGACAGTAGATCATGATTTCATGGCAATCAGTGCCAATCACTGCTCTCGTGGCTCCAAAACCTACAATTTCTAATCTGGCATTGGTGATCCAAGTGGCTCTATGGACTAAACAATCAGGTGCCTATACAAGAAAAAGATACAAATCTCTTGGTGTCATCTTAGCTGTCTTGCCAAAACTTTGGAGGCTGATGAGGAGAAATATCAAGCTTGGATGTTCCCAAGTCCGTTCTCGATACGGCGACAGTTTTCTATCCTCTCCTACAATCTCGGCGCAGCAAATTACTTTTCAATCTCCACTCAAGTTCTTCCCTCGCAAATTCACACCTCCGGCCTGCGGCTCGATCTTTCTCACAAATCTTCGTCGTCTGGAATGACGCCTCGAAGCCACGGCACGCCTAGAGTGGGGGAATCGGTGGCGCTTATCAGGCTCTTATCGTCACCGCCTCATCTTCTTCTACGTCCAACGACCTCAATGACCTGTGATACCATCGCAAAACTCAAGAGGTCAATAACATGTCAGATCCAGGACACGAGCAGCATTCTCCCGTCGGGAAAACCACGGTTGTTCCCCCACCTAGCATGTCATACCACCCCGACATAGAGGTCGACTCAAACTACATCGTACGAGCATTTCCTCTCTCAGCAGCTCTATGGTGAACAAGCTAACGATTTTCGCAGCTATCGGATGATTCAGATGTTGATTCTGCTGTAGGCTCCATGCCGTGAGTAGATTCATTTATGCGGGTCTAAGATCGAGGTGGGCAAGATATTGACGCTAGATGCGTTAGGAGTTCGACAGTTTCTCTTCGTGAAAGCATTTATGACTACGTGGAAGGTAATGAATGAAGTTCATTGAAGTATTTCGCATGGAGAGACTGCTAATCAACCTACAGAAAATGGTCGCACTTACCATGCGTTCAATGCCGGAAGTCAGTTTACCCCGCCATGTTACCACCCTATTACCGTATCTGGACTGAAAGCTTCAAGAATACATCGGACCGAATGATGAAATTGAACAAGCACGATTAGGTATGAGGTCTTGTCGCCAGCCACAGGTTCACGAGACTAACCAGCTCTTCAGACCTCCAACATCATCTCTTCATGATAACGCTAGACAACAAGCTACACCTCGCACCAATCAAAGATCCACAAAATGTCCTTGACATCGCCACCGGCACAGGAATATGGGCGATGGAGTTTGGTATGTATAATATCTTCCATCTTCCTATGGTGTTCATTGCGTTACCTCCAGCCACGAACATTTTCTCTTAACTAACGCTTTCTAGCACAACAGTATCCAAACTCCACCGTCTTGGGCACAGATTTAAGTCCCATCCAGCCTACATAGCAAGTCATCTCCTTCTATAACCCTTATATCACCTTTCCTAACCTCTACTTACAAATATTTCGTTCTCACAATCTCTCCTCCATCCCCCCCCCTCACTTATCCCACCACCAGCACTAACATCCTCCAGCGTCCCGTCAAACTGCACCTTCGTCATCGAAGACGCCGAAGAACCCTGGACCTACCCCTCCCAATTCGACTACATCCACGGCCGCGCCCTCGTCTCCTGTTTCCGGGACCCCCCCTCCGTAATCCAATCCATCTACGCCGCGCTCCTCCCCGGCGGCTACTTCGAGCTGCAAGACCCGATCATGCCGCTCCGCTCCATCGACTCCTCACTCACAGGAACCGCTCTCGACGAATTCCAAAAACAATGCATGGCTGCGGCGGAAAAGCTCGGGCGGCCCTGGACGAATGGTAAAAACTACGGGCGCTGGCTCCGCGAAGCGGGGTTTGAGGATGTGGTGGAGAAGAGCTATTACTGGGCGACGAATCAGTGGGTGAGAGGGGAGAAACAGAAGGTGCAGGCGGTGTGGTTGCAGGAGAATTTGAGGGAGGGATTGCCGGCTTGGGGGTTGAGTACCCTGAGTAGAGGGTTTGGGTGGAGTAAGGAGAGGATTGAGGGGTTGATTGAGGAGGCGAGGAAGGATTTGAAGGATCCGAAGGTGCATGCTTATGCGGAGTGTTATGTTGTTTATGGGAGGAAGCCGTTGGGGAAGAAGGATGAGAGTGTGTAGTTGGTGGAGGTGAGGTAGTGCGGACAGTACGTGGTGGTGATAAACAATGATGTGGATGTCGTTAATCCAGTTTTGATAGTATATGTATGGAAGCCGTTACAATCTCCTATTTTAACTGGTCTAAGTACGCCAATTCGTTTCTCATGCTTAACTCCAAGTCCAGTCTGTTTCATGATCCTTCCCTCAACTTGGGTCTGCCCTTCGCAGTGCCGTCTGTCTCATACTTATCCCAATCGATGCCTAGAAAGAACACATGCGCGATGCAGCTCATACCATTCTAGCATATAGATACAGGAAGGCAGGCGGGAGATGAAGCCCATCCTACATTTTAACAGAGAGAAAAGACCTACCTGTAGATCTTGCGTAGCGCTCCTGATGTAATCCGCATCTGAATGTACAAGATTCCACCGGATATTGAGGCAAACTGGATGCGCTCTCCAGCTTGCGAGTCTGGATGACTTCTACAGCCTGGGGGGGGGAATAACGGCCAGTGGACAGTAACTCTTCGTCTCCTGGGCAATTTTCCTGTATTATCGTACAGAGCACCACTGATGTACCAAAGGTTGATATCCCGCCAGAACATTGGTCACAAAAGTCCAAGAGCAAGCAGATCTAGCCCAGACGGTGCAAGCCTTCTTCGAGAAAACCCAGCACGCCGACGTTCTCCCCTCTATCTCCTTATTTTGAGTTTCTATCATCAATTCCGAACAAACCTCTCATCCGCGTTAGCAAGAAAGGAAAAGAAGGTACGGTGAAGGTACCGTGGAGGTTGTTTCATGATCCCTTTGCTTCTGGGATGATGCTTTTCTTTCCTCCTGTTAGGAGGATAGGTTCATGCAGTGGAAGGAGTTGCTTTCATTCTTTTCGGGAATATTGAGGGGACAGTATATATTCGAGCGATTGGTGCGATTCTGTTGAGAGAAATCATTTCGCGGAACGAAGCAGAGATGAAGACTTGATGAGAGGTATGGTATGGGAGTGAGAATGAGAATCACGTGTTCTCATGTCCACCCGGGTTCTCATTCATAGCCATGCCATAAACCCCCCAGGAGCAGCATGAAAGACAATGAAGTTAGTGAACAGCGATATTTATCTCCGGCAAGCAGGAGTAGGAGCCGCGCCTGCACATCATAGAAGCTTTCCTATCATCCAAACATACCGAAAAATCCGACCGAGCAAAGGATTAGGATATGCCAAAACTTTAAGCATATATCAAGGACATTAACTACGAACCTGCAGCCCTGTGATTCGTTTGGATGCTTTCTCTGTGCGCAATGTAGGATTGGGTTTGTTCGCCTTGGAGTTTGTTTAGTATGGATGGCACTGCAGTACTGATGAAATAAGACGAGCGACTGAGTTCGAAATAGAGGGGTTCTCCGTGGTCAGTCTGTCCATGTGAAATGCTCGAGATCCGAATAGAAAACAGTGGCCAGTTACATGGTGAGAGGTTCGGATTGGTGCAGTGAATGCTCCCGTTCCACTCTATCAACTTCTGACGGTATTACTGCACTGTACGGCACTGTACTACTCCGGGTTGTTGTACCCCAATGCTTGTTTCCGTCCCTGGTGTAACCTACGGTACAGGGAAGGGCTTGATGCTATTTTGAGCACCGTATCCGATATTCGTTTGGTCTGAGACAGATTGCGTATGAGGATGAGTGGCCATCTTCTTGATTTTATTTTTGCCTGGGGATATCCGTGGGAGTGAGGGATGACAGGTGGTCGGCGAGAAAGGCTGCCGGAGATATGCCCAGTGGAGTGGTGAGGGGAGGCGACGACATGATATTCGTGCAAAGGGAATGTAGAGCGGTCTTCTTTCTTCAGAACGAGCTGCGGGTTTCTGTAACGGGATCTTCTTACCGTTTGATTAGGGATTGAGATCAGCCGATCTACACAGGAAATAACTTGGGTATCCAATAACTTTTATACTTCCCGATGTCGTGGATCGTCAATGTGGCTTGCTGCTTCCTGCTTGCGTCATGTTACAAACTTACAGGAGGGAGCGGGAAGGGGAGGAATATTGTACAAGTTTAGGGAGTTTGTTTCTGCACTTTGGATAAGAGATGTGCATTTCCACGAGGAAAAAGGTATGGTTAGCTAGCTGTACGAGCAGACTCAGCAGAGGACAGACAGATCTACTGTCGATGCGCACCGTACGTATACGCGGATGGACATGTTCAAAGGGTCAAAATACGTTGTCTAAAAAAGGAGACGTAAGCCTCCGATTGTAGCTGCTCTGTGATTGGCCAGTTTATATCGGTCTAGTGCATCAAAGCAAAACACTGCCGGAATACCAATCAGATTTTGCGTTGCATTGCAGGAGATGAGAGATGAGAGATGAATTGAAAGCCGCACCCCACAACGCCTTGTTTCTTGGCACGATCCATAAGATTACGCCTCTAGGAGAACTAGGAGGAGTGCAATGCGGTCTTATGTTTCAATGTTTCAATAATTCGCATTCACGATTTCGATATTTCTGAGCCGATGCTGTGTGCGCACGAGAGGGGAGACTTGGGTACCGGCGGGATGAAGGAGAAGTACAGTACTTCCATACAGCTATTCCCTAGGCCAGGAGGTGTTTACTTTCCAGGCAATGTCCCTGCTTTGTCCCTGCTTTGTCCCTGCTTTCTCCAAAAATTCTCGTCGTCTTCAAGACTCAAGTTTCCCCGTTTCCCCTTATCAACCCCTGGCTCCCAAAGTTTCACAGTTTCACAGGGATAGGATGGCACAAGCTTTTCGAAGGCCACTTTAGAACGATTGATCGAAGAAAACGACGATCCTAGCGATTTTGGTGTTTGAACGTCTCCACTATGAGCGCAGCGAACCTCTTTTCTTCTCCATTCACCATAGGAATTGGGGCTTGGGGGCTCGGTAGTTAGACGACACGCGGCGATACTGCGTGGGCAGTGGGCAGGTGGGCAGATGAATGGAGATAAATGGACGAACTTATAGCAACCTCCTGAGTCTTCAATGACGGTGGACCATTACAAGTACAGCTACTGTAAGTCTCCTTGGCCATACAATATATCAATCATCACCAAGCACTAGTAGAAAGCATAGACGTCGAAGACTCAAAGTCTCAAAGTCTCAAAGATAGACAAGCGAGGAAGCGTCCTCTTCCATACAGTACAGCTAATTAATTTTATATTAAACTTATCAAATTCAAGCAGCTCTTTCACCCTGTGTCCCTGTGTCCCTGTGTCCCTGTGTCCCTACAGAAACTTCATCATCGTCCGAAGATCCCCTCTCCCCTTACCATGGAACGTACTCGGACCTATCTCTGACCAAAGATCCAAGACTAGAGATCCAAAACCAAAGATACCCTCCAAACCCAAATTGACTCCATTGACTCTTATCCTTCTTTTCCAACCTTCAATATCAGTCCCAGTAGCGTCCACATCTTTCTCGAACTATCCCGCCGATAAGATAGAACTTAGAACGATGCCACAATGGAACTATTAAGCCATTGAACCACTAACGCACAACGACCACTTCGATTTCCTATTTCCTCCGCTGTACCTCCGCCTTTCCTCCTCATCCTCCGCCTCCACCACGAAAAGTCCCACTGGTCTCAAACGCCTCTCCCAGACCATTCTTTTCCTCTTTCTCTTTCATCCAACGTCTTTACTTCCTTTACGATACCCTTCTTTTCATTTTCTGGATTGTCTTGACTGACACAAATTCATTGCCCCACGCTTCACTCCACGCTCCTTACCCTTTTCACCATACCATTGCGTACCCATCCGTCGTACATATGGTTGCGCCTTCATTTTCGTACTCACGATAACTTTAATTGACCCTGTGTCATACCTTCCCTTTTGTCTTTCTTGTTTGTCGTACCATGGATTGTCGATACCCTTTACTTTGCATCTCCCAGTTCAACATTTCACCTATCAACATCTGCCAACGAGAAGCTCAGCCCTTCTGTGAATATTCTACCATTCTAACTTGAGCTTTGAATGCCGGCATTTCATGGCTCAATCTTAACACATTCTCTTGACGAACGAGAGACAGCGACACATTCATAAAACATATTCAATTAAACGGAAGACCGCGACCTACTTGCATAAAATTCCTTCTTTCTTCTTTGGGTCCTCCGTACTCGAACCTGTACCCCATTCCCCAAGCTTCTCTGGCTTCGAACTTCGAAGCATGCAGCTATCTTCCCCACTCACCATGGCCTATCCAGGACCTCCAAGAAGGCCTGGGGGTTTTCTGCGATATATACTTGCGGCTGCAATCATCGTCTTACTTATCTTTTATTTCAGAGGTTCCTCAGAGTCATCAACATATAAATACACAACCTCACCTGTACCGAATACGGCAACTACCAAGTACCCGGTCGAAAATTCCCCAACTTACGAAATCCCCCTCTCAAAACCCAAATCTGAAGAACATCCAATCGATACCTTGATCGCGAATGCGGAAAAGACGTTTGAGGACTTGTTGAAGAAGGAAAGTCATGATATCAATGCCGCCGCCGCAGAATACCGCAAACGAAGAGGAAGACACCCACCACCTGGATTCGATGCATGGTTTAAGTATGCTCAAAAACACAATGCAGTTATGGTGGAGGATTTCTTTGACCAGATCTACCACGATCTAGGTCCATACTGGGGAGTTAATCCCAGTCATATGCGAACGCAAGCCCGCGATGGTGGAATGGTGATCAGTATTCGGAATGGAAATGCGACAGCAGACAGCGATTGGTTCTGGACTCAGCTGTGGTTGCAGCTTATCGGCACAATTCAATATGCGCTGCCAGATATGGATATACCCCTCAATGCCATGGACGAGCCGAGAATGGTCGTGCAATGGGAGACGATCAACTCATTGATGGAGGTAGAAAAAGCCACGAGGAAGCTCGCCGATCCGAAAAATGTTGTGCAGGAATACGCACATTTACCACCACCCCGACATGCTAGCGATAAAGACAAACCACCGGAGAGACAATGGGAGGAAAAAGGTATGTTCGAGCGAAGGCATCAAAAATATGGCTGACAGGTTTAGGTCCATACTGGGAAATCGCTGCGCGCGGTTGCCATCCTGAAAGTCTGGGTCGCAGAGCAGAGGTCATGACGGATTTCTCCAAAACTCCTACCATTTCCATGGCCCATAGTAAAGCGCATACCTTTCGCGGATACGTTTCGAATTATTCCCTATCAGCGGATTTCTGCCATCAGCCGGATCTTCAGTCGCTGCATGGAATGATGATTCAACCGCTTTCGATTTCTTCGACCGATGAATTATACCCTCTTTTCGGCGGCTCCAAACTTTCAACAAATAACGAAATCTTACTTCCGGCACCTATGTATTGGGCGAAGGAGGAGCGGTTTTCAGGCGGTGATAATCACGGAGTACCATGGCATGAAAAGTTGAATAAGGCTATTTGGAGAGGTGTTGCGACAGGAGGTAGAAATACAGCGAATAATTGGAAGGGGTTCCAACGACATCGCTTCATCGCAATGACCAATCACACCCAAGTCTCACGCGCCGAATCCTGGGAAGAAATCCCCCAGAACTTCGCCCTCCCTACCTCAATCTACAACATCGCAGCGCAACAAGAAAACCGCCTGGGAGAATGGATCGAAGAATGGTCCGACACAGGTTTCATCGATCTCATGTGCTACCCCGCACGTGATGATGGGTCATGTCCGTACACTTCCCCCTACTTCTCTCTTAAAGAAGGCGAGAAAATGTCCAAACAGTTCAATAGTAAATACATCCCGGACATCGACGGGAACTCCTTTTCGGGCCGGTACCGCGGGTTTTTGCTTTCGTCCTCGTTGCCTATAAAAGCGACTATTTTCCGGGAGTGGCACGACGCGCGGCTGGTGGCGTGGAAACACTTTGTGCCGATGGATAATCGGTATATGGATTTCTACGGCATTATGCAGTATTTTGTGGGCTATGAGGGGGAGGGGTATAGAGTGGAGGGACATGATGCGGCGGCGGAGAGGATTGCGAAAGCGGGCCAGGAGTGGGCGAATAGGGTGTTGAGGAGGGAGGATATGCAGATTTATGTGTGGAGGTTGTTGTTGGAGTATGCGAGGGTGTCGAATGATGGGAGGGAGAGGTTGGGGTTTGTGGGGGATTTGGTGTAGGGGGGTGAAGAAGTTATAAAGTAGAAAAGCAAAGGGGGGAAAGTTAAATGTGGAAAATAGGAAAGTAGAGGGAGAGGAAAAAGAGTTGAGTAAGTACTTTGGGAGGATAGCAGGCAGGAGGTTCTGAAGGGCTACTTCACTACAACTACCCAGCCAAATAGCAGGAAATACCTCTAAAAAGAACTACAAAACAGTAGTCACAATAGCAATTGCAGTTGCAATCACACAAAAAATGTATATATGGATATCAATCAATCAATCAATCAATCAATTTTTCTTGTTTCATCGATAAATCTCATATTGCGTCATGTCATGTCATCTCATCCGTATCCCTTGCCCTTCCTGTGCCAATTCTCCAAAGGCAGATAACATATAAACGCCTCGTCTTCTTCCATATTCCTGACTCCGTGCCCCCTTTTTCTCTCGTGACTTGACTTGCCTTTATCCCCATCCGCGTGGCTAATAATACATACATACATGTATAGTACGGCGCGGTACCTTACGTTGCGTTGCGTTACTTTTGCGTTGGTATATTTCATTCATTCATTCATTTACCCATCCGTCGACCTATGCATCGACCGATCCATCCACCTATGCATCCGTCCATCCATCCATCCATCCATCCATCCAAACCACAACTCCGCAAACGCAATTAATCAATCAAAATCGCTCGACTCAACTCCCCAAACTCCGCTTTAAATCCCCGCCCAGCCCAGTCCTGCCCCTTTCTTTCCCTCCCAACTCCATATCCCTACCCCCCCCCCCTCTATCTTCCCATTCCCCACACCCCCCAGCATGCCATCACGTCCCCCTCCCCCCCTCCATCTCCCCCCTCACCCTCCCCCTCTCCACCTCCGCCACCAACTCCGCATTCTCCCTATCCTTCTCCCGCAACCTCTGCGCCGCACTACTGCGATCCAACTTCCTCGCCTCCCTTTCCGCCTTCAACTTATACTCCAGCTCCTGCAGCCTCACCTGCCAGCGCAAGTCCGGCTTGTAGTCTTCTTCTGCGACCGAGGATACGGGGACATTCATCATGGTTTCCGCGCGCGAGAGCGCTTGCCGGGAGCCGGAGCGGGAGGAGGATTCTCCTGTAGACCGGTTGACGGTTTCGACGGCCGAGGCAGAGGAATGCCGCGTCATGGTTGAGGCGCGCGAATGGGAGTTATCGATTTTTCTCCTCGGGCCGGTCGGCACCGATGGAGAAGGGGAAGTAGATGTCTCGTACGCATTATTCCTAACATCGTTCCCCGCGCGCAAAGTCGAGATCTCGGCTTTCAGATTCCGATTAAGATCTTTGAGCTTGACGATTTCGGCTCGGCTGTCTACATTGCTAAAGGGGATGGCGCTGCGAGCCATGGTTTCGAGGCGGTCGAGTTTCTTGGATTGTACTTCGTAGCGGTTTTCGAGGTTTTGGTATTCTTTCCATAGTCTGCGGTCGAGGTCTTTAACGCGGCCGCGGAAATCGCCGACGAGGGTTTCGATGGTTTTGACGGCGGCGAGAAGGTTTTTGGAGAATCCGGGGAGCATGGTTGATACTGCTTCGAGAGAAGGTAGCGCACGACCATTGATGAGACTGTTGTTGTGAGTCCAGTCAGTCCCGCAAAGGGCGGCAAGCCGGTTCCACAATGCCAGAAGGAGATTGTTGCGCTCGGTAAGTTGTTCCTTGAAGTTGCTCTCGAGTTGAGCAATCTTGCGACGATCTTGTTGGCGCGAGGTTTCCAATTCCAAAACACGGGATTCTTGCTGCGATAAAGTGCGAGTGGTGTGCGAGTTCGTCTTTTGGAATGTTTCGTATTGATGCTTGGTGACGCGATGGGTTTGGCGCTCCTTGTCCAGCATGTCGGCGAGTTTCCGGGACTCAAGAGCATGGCTTTCGAGCAGGGAATCACGTTGTTTTATCATGCGTTCTTTCTCAGCGAGTGATGCTTTCGTAGTATCGAGTTCGCGAATTGTATTTTCGAGTTCCCTTTGGAGTTTCGCGATAGACTGTAAACATTAGCAGACGATAGTTAATATAGGTAGAACAACATACGTTGAGTAGACTTGACCTGGTACCATTGAGATCGCCAAGTGCTTCTCTCAAGTTATTCTCGAGCTCCATCAATCTCTGCTTCCACTCCGCAGCCTCCACTTCCCTCGAGGTCAAGTTCTTCCTCAACTTTCGAGCTTCATCCTTGGCAGTCGATGCTTCACGATTAAGGTCATTAACAAACTGTTGAACCTCCTGCTTTTCCCGACTAGCAACAACTTCTCTTTGATGCCTTTCCTCTGCAAGACGTTCCTCAAGTTCGCGTGATCTTTCTTGCTCCTCGTGAAGACCTTGCTCCAGATTTCGTATAGCTGCTTCGAGGTCGCCAATCTTAATCTTGTCTCCATCTTGCTCTTCGCGAAGGAAAGCAATTTCATTTTGACTTGACTCTTGTTGAACATTGAGGCGGTTCACCTTCTCGTTGGCATCAACGTAATTCTTCTCAATTTCCTCAAGTTCGTGGTTTGCTTCATCGAGGTCTTTCTCCAGCTCCTGAACTCTCTTGGTCTTCTGTTCATGATCGTCCTCCAACCTGACCACACTATCACTCATTTCTCGCATCTCAGCCTGCAACGAGTGGAAATTGTCCGTGGTGACTGCTAACTCGTTCTGAAGACGTTCTATTTCAGCATTAGCTTCCTCGGCTTCAGTAGCGAATCCGTCAAGCTCCTCCTGTGCTTCCTTTCGAAGAGACTCAAACATTAACTCGGCCTCTTCCTGCCCATGGAGAGCTTCATCACGATCGGCTTGCATTGTGAGCAAATCAGCTTCTGCCATGTCCAAAGCTTCTTGAAGTTCCTGAGCGAGAGCTTCCGCCTCTTTCTTTTGTTCCACGGCAGTCTCGAAATCCTCCATGCAAGAGTCCAGTTCTCGTTGTAAATCTTGGTTGTGAATTTTGAGGGCGTTAATTCTGTCGCGCAATTCTGCTTGTTTGTTCTCGAACTCTTCACGGTCGGCCTCGTTCATGTTCGTTTGACGAGTACCAGCACTTGTCCGGGATAGCGACCTTTCATGCGCTCTAGATGCTGATCGTTCAAAAATGCTCTCGCCTGCGACTGAGGTACCTCTCCTCTGCCCAAGTTTCAGATCTTCGATTTCCTGGTAGAGACGTTCCTTCTCTCGATTTCGAGATGTTAACATGGATGTCTGTGCCCCTACCTCTCGTCGAAGCTCGGCATTCTCATGTCTCAATTGCTCATTGTCGCGTCGGATCTCCTCTACCAAGGTGCTGGCTGAACTGTAAGCACCGTTTCGGTCTTCGGTCTGATCTGACAACTCCGATTTGGGTCGAGATGGTGATATTTGACGGTTCTTCTTTGTGATATTGTAGATGTTGGTGGTATGGTTCAATCCATGACCACCAGCTGTAGCCTCCGATCTCAACCGGAAAATCTCTTCTCGGAGCTTTTTGTTCTCATCGTCACTTTGTTCTCTGCGAGCAGTCTCTTGCTCCAGAAGGTCTTTCCAAACATCCATTTCCTCGCGGGTCTCGATATTCTGGCCACGTCTTTCACCCATCGTCCGTACAAGTTCGGCCAGGTTCCTTTTCTCATTCTCACGAGCAATGCTATCATTCCTTAGTTTCTCGATTTCCGTCACGTATTCCTCCACTTTCTCACGCAGATAAAGGAGCTCCTCTTCCCGTTCGAAAGCGCCCTCCTGGTACCACCTGGGACTTGCTTGAGAAGATGTACCAGATCGAGCTGTAGAAGGCCGGTCTTCGTCCTCTTTCAATTGCTTTTCGAGCTCCTTGATTCTCTTTTTTAAAGCTTTGTTATCTCTCTGCATAACCGCAAGACCTGTCTTCAGTTCGACATTCTCAGAAATCATTTCCTTTACACCTTCCTCAGAAACCTTGTCTAACCGGTCACTGAGAAACATAACCTTGAGTTTCAGGTCAAAGTTCTCCTTCGACAGTCGTTCGATGGTACTGCTTTGTTCTTTCAAGGTGAGGTTCTTTGCATTTCGAGGGCCCAACGCAGAAGCTGCGAAACTAGCCGATTTGCTAGGTGAATGCACAGTATTCTTGTTGCGCAACTCCTTTGCGATTGACTCCGGTACATGGACGTTGCGCACATGTCGAGCGATTACCGTGTCGGTTGGGGCATCTAGTGGTCGACCAACTGCTCGAGGGGTTTCTGGCGCCGGATCTTCACTCTTTCGATCCAACCGGCTCAAGTCCTCTTCGGCAAGTGTAGCTAAAGGACCCTCCACCCGACCAGCAGAATCCAAACTTTCATCAATACCAGATGCCATGCTTCCCAAGCTCATAGTCCTAGACAAAGTCATGCTAGCATTTCGTGATAAGCCTCTAGGTGGTGCCGCCCCTCCAGTTTGTAAAGCGTAATCCGCGCCCAATGTAATATCACTGCGATCATCTGCGTGGTCGGGATTGGTGATAAAGGATGATATCGAAGACGTCTGACTGGAATGCCGACTTCTTAAAAATTTGGGTCTCCTACCATTCGAAAGAGTGGATCCAGGGGTAGCTCCAGCGTCAACGGTGAGATGATTCTGGGTCAAACTGCGATTGGATGATTCACGGTGCAACTTCGACTGATCTTCTGTCGACTCAACAAAAGCTCTTAGGTTCTGGCTAGACCTTGTAGGAGTAGCGTCCTGATCCTCATCTGTACCTGCCCTAGATTGTGATGCAGTCTCATAATCATTCACGCTTGCCATTGACATGGCTCGGGAAATGGTCCTGGCAGCGGCCGCAGCTGTTGGAGACGAAGAAAGAGTCTCAAGAGCAGATGTATTGTCCTCCCCAGAATGTCCAGAGTCTTCATTTTCCACGTTGACGGCATATCGAGCTTGAGGTGGCCCTGGGGTTTTATATGCGCCATCAGGCGTCGGGGGAGAACCGAATTCCTGCTCCTTTTTAGGTCCAGCGGGCTTCCTTGGGGTTTGCGTTTCCTTCGCAGGCGTGTCCTCATCGTCCGCATCGTCCCTACCACTGTCGAAAAGATATGTATCATCCTCCCCAGTTTTCCCCCGTAGGCCGATTGGTGAGACAGCGGGCATGAAACTTGACTCCACATTATCCAAATGTCGTCGCATAGCTTTCTCATCCACGAGACTCAGCACACTTTCGCTTCTATTGTCATCAATGTCGCTGTGAGGGTATAGTACACTACTACTATCGCTCGGTGGGGCCAACGACGGTAAGTTCGCAGGGTGGAGAGGGTCGAGATGATTGTTCTGTTCAAGATGAGCGTTGAAGGATATCGAGTCGTCGTTTTGACTTCCGTTCGAGGCCAAATCATGGAAGTTGTGAAAGGTAAATTGCTCGCTTTCGATGTCGGAGTCTCTGCGCGCAGTTCGGGGTCGCGAATCAGTTGTTGACACCGTTGACATGGTCGACAGAGTATTATCTTCCCCTTCCGCCATATTGTATTATTTCCACACGTCGCATCCGTTGGGGGGAAATTCGTCCGTGGACGTCAGGGCTTCGTTTCTGTATGGTGGTGTTTCCTTTTCCCAGATAAACGCGCTCGGTCCTCGAAGGAGATAGTGAATATTGTATTGAACGGGAGTAACGAACGGCCTTTAGGGGTTGAATGAATCTAAAACTACAAGAAATAGATTAAATAGTTCGTAAGAGCATATTAAAGTCGTCGCAATAAAGGCAATATTCGGTCAATTGAAATTTGAAGCTGTTGATAATTAATTGGTGCAGTAGAAAGTTAAAAAAAAACGTTTGGAAGATCTACAAACAAATCAGTGTCAACAATGCATTTCGAGGTTGCCCAGGCCAGCTATGATGAGTGATGTTTCACAGCTGGTGCGGCATTTGGTCTCACATGTTGGGGCCTGTTGGGGCCTGTTGCGGCCTGAGTTTGAGCTTGAGTTTGAGCCTTGTATTTTGGGCATGAGACTTCCCCTCCACTTCTGATCTCCGTCCCCTCACAATCGTCTTACGAGGGTCTGACCTTCTTCGTCATCAACCTCAATCCATTTTCCAATACCTTCTGACCTTACTTCCCATGGTCGAAAAGCTGCTTATATGTCAGAGTTTTCTCCAGCAAGAACCATCTCTACCATATTATCAACTCTTGTTCACCACGCGGCACCACATGCCTGAGATCCGAGGTCTACGGTCTAGAGTCTGAGGTCTGAGGTCTGAGGTACTATGAGCTGGAGTGGGTGCGACAAAAGTCATGATGGTCTTTACGTACATACAAAACCGCGCAACCGCGCAAACCCCGTCTTTACTCAAATACTCCCGGAAGTACGACTCAGTCACATTATCCCGTACTCCGATGGAAAGCGATAATCCATCGGGGCAAGTAGAAGGATCTCACACCTCTCCTTCTCGCTGATTGGATACTGCTCTCATAGGACTCCGCGACAGACTCAGTCTTCGTGTAATTTATCACTTAGGGGAAACTGTGGTAAACGAGCTTCCGTTAAGTGTTAGAGGCATCGCGACAACCTGCGCTTAGGGGATCAAAAGTGTCAAAAAATGGAACCATTACCTTATGATTACTTTCTAAGCACAGATAAATACCCTCATTCTTTTCCTTGTGTTCATTTTACTTTTCTTTCATTTCGCGTTCGTTTTCATTCACCCATCTTGCTTACTTGACTCGAGAGATCCGAACTTCTTCGTTCACTAACGACCAAGCCCAACTTCACTGACCCTTTTGGTACACAAAACCCCCACTAGCACCCCGCCATCAAGATCCAACCAAACCCACCAACGCCGCACATCCAAATAGCTTGTGATAGACATTCCAATAAAATCATAAGTCCTTACCTCATCAGCAACCATGACTACCACATCAATGATCAAACCAAAGTTCTTGTCCAAGGGCGATGAACTCGGTGTTGTTGCTGTTGGCTTCTCTGGCGGTCAAGTAAGTTGTCCTCACTGAAATGCGCCGCTTACCCAACTAACCAACAAAAAAGTGTAAACCAGGAGTTGATGCAGCACCATCTGCCCTCATTCAGAGTGGACTTCTTACCCAACTTTCCGAAGAATTGGGCTACAAGCTCCATCATGACGATACCGTGCATTCCTACAAAGAACTTATGCCTGCCGACGACCCCCCTTACAGAAACATGAAGAACCCACTTGCTGTTTCTGCCGTCACTCAAAAACTCTCGGAACAAGTCTACAACCATGCGCGAGAAGGCAGATGTGTTCTGACACTTGGTGGTGACCATTCTATTGCTATTGGGACAGTTTCTGGATCGGCGAAAGCTATCCGGGAACGCCTGGGACGAGAAATGGCTTTGATCTGGGTAGACGCACACGCGGATATCAATACCCCTGAATCCAGTGACAGCGGGAACATCCACGGCATGCCCGTTGCTTTCTTGGCTGGTCTAGCAAAAGAGAAGAGGGAAGATATCTTCGGATGGTTGAAAGAAGATCATCTCATCAGTGTGAACAAGATCGTTTACATCGGATTGAGGGACGTGGATAGAGGGGAGAAAGTGATCTTAAGGGAGAACGGGATCAAAGCATTCAGTATGCATGACATTGACAGGTTTGTGCACCCATCATACTCCTTTCCGTACAACCAACTAACTCCATCTACCTTCAGACACGGAATCGGAAGAGTCATGGAAATGGCTTTGGCACATATTGGAAACGATACCCCAATCCATCTGTCCTTCGATGTCGATGGTCTAGATCCTATGTGGGCGCCATCTACCGGTACGCCGGTTCGTGGAGGTTTGACTTTGAGAGAAGGAGATTATATTTGTGAATGCGTACACGAAACAGGCTCATTGGTAGCTATTGACTTGGTAGAAGTCAATCCCACTTTGGAGCCGGGTATCAATGATATCGGCGCTCATGAAACCGTCAGAGCAGGATGCTCTTTGGTTAGATGTGCATTGGGCGAAAGCTTACTTTGAGATGGGGTTTTAGTCGCAAATTGGGGATGACCGGGGGCACAAGATGCTAAGATTTCTTTTGCAGAATTGGTACAGATACCCGGACGCTTTTGTCCTTGTCGTCGAAGAGGGCGCAGGGGAGTGAGCATTTCGTACAAAGGTCCTTATTTCCCTGGTTACAGTTACCTAGGTACGGATGGGCGGCTAGCCATCAATGGTTGTATTCGACCAGGGTAGGAAATAGAAAAACATTCACACGTGCATTTCCATGACCATGAAGCATCCCGTCCCGCATCAACAAGGTTAGAGACCTCGGAATAATGATCGTCAAGATCATGTAACGCAGAATTCCAAGAAATGGACAAATCTGCAATTGCCATAACTTAATGGGAATCTGCAACTTCGTCATTGTATTTATTCCATCGAAACAAAACCGAGGACTGTACGAAGTACACGAGGACTGTACTGAGTAGTAAGTACATCCGCGTCGCGCCGTTCCCTGCATCCACCTACCACTCCTACTTGCCCATACCAGCCTCATGAATTTCTAGGGCAGATTTGCAGATTTTCTGCCCTTCAAGGCTCTTTAAATTTGTGTCGTCACCCCCAGCCATCACAAATATGGACTTGTGTTATTATTATCCTCTTCCCACAGGGCGCCTAATCTTTTAACTCACACCGCAAAGGTGTAATTCCTTCTTGTTTCTTGGAAAATACTTCTAACCTTACTTCTACACCACACCCCGCTGCACCACCCTCTTTACTCGGTGTCTCTCTTTCTGTATTCTGTACATTGTACATCTTCAATCCTAGGAGATCTACAGAGAACAATCGCTCTCCCATCACCTATCATTGTACGACTCCCCGCCGCGATTTATTTTCCGAAGACCCGGACAGTACCTGAATTGAAAAGCACGTACCCGTCTGTACCTTGTGCTCACTACCTATCACTCACCTACTTATCGCCCGCCCCAAGAGCCGATTCGACCCCGTCCGCGTTCCAAACAAAGACAATTGTGGAGTTTTCCAGTGAGGCAAGACAAAAAGACAACAAACCAGCGCGCAAAACGTGGACACGTCCATTCGGTGAAGCGCAAAGGTTGCATTAGAGACCGAGCAGAGAAGGAAAGGAAAGACAGAAAAAGAGGGGAGAGAGTTTTATTGTTATATTTATCTTTGGAGACTCGGTCGCAGATTTGAGAATTTTGGAGGGATTAAGTTTGGACGAGCTGCGATTACTCGACGACGATAACAACGAGCACGACGAAGGACGGAATTACTTTCGAAGGACGGCGAATTTGAGAAGCGCGATTACTTTCTGCAATTCGGAAAGTCTCGCGACGATATAAAAGCAAGCATTGGGTAGTTTCTTTTGGCACAAGAGGCAGGACGAATAAGTTGACGAATCGCACGATTTGACTCTCTTCATAATCGAAACCAAACCACCACACGCAATCTGAGTCGAGAACCATCACATTCACAACCCATAAACCTCGACACACCCAACCTCTCACCTCCAACTCTCCAACCAAACCGCCAAAATGGTCTCCACAATCAGCAGCTCCTCGCCCACCATGATCCTCCAACGCGTCCGCACCAAATACCGCTGGCCCCCCATGCAGCTCAACTTCTGGCTCTTCATCTTCCTCGTCGCCTCCTCCACCGTCCTCGGCATCACCGCCAACTTCCTCAGCATCCAAGACCAAATGCATCTGGGCGTACCCTGGTACTTCCCCTACTGGGTAACCGTCGGTTCGCTGAGCGTCTTCTTCGTCATCGTCATGCTGTATCTGATCTCCAAACGGCAGTTGCTTCCCGGGATTGTGATTCTGGGGAGCTTTATCCTTTTCGTGTTGTGGATGGTGGGCTTGATTGTTTTTAGTGTGCAGCTTTGGGGCACCGGGGGGGTTAATGCTATGTGTAATTTGTATGTTAATAATGATGCGCAGAGCAGTGCGGATCAGGCGACGTTGGCGTGGTTGGAGCAGAGGAGTATTTGTCAGAGTTGGCAGGCGGCGTGGTCGTTTGAGTTGATTGGGTGTATTTTTTTGTTGTGGATGATTATTATGGCGTATCAGGTTTATAAGGATGATGAGTAGGTGTGGAAAGTCTGGAGGCGGCAGCTGGGTTGGTTGCGAGGAGGTTTATGAGTAGGATGAGATGGGATGAGCGAAGAATGAGGGGGAAGCTTGTTGCATATATTTATACCTTTGGTTTGGAGGGGCAGGTGGTCGGATTTAGGCATGGATGGGGATATGAGATATGATTTAAACTATATATGTGGTATATGATGGAAGGGATACTTGACGAACGGGGTATGAGCTATGTTATGCCTGCCATGAAAGCTGAGCTGGATGGAAGGACGATTTATATATCATATTAGCTGGCGTTGGTGGTGAGGGGGAACATTTCTGGATAGGATTGAGGTTGGCGGGAGAGGGGAAAGGAAAGGAAAGGTAAAAGGAGGACAAGATATCATTTTAAATTCTACTCAATTTGATTGAATGTAATGTATATATACTCCTTTGTGCATATTGGATAGTTAGTCACTTAGAAAGAAAGGAAAGTCAAGAAATAGATGGGACTGATTGTTGCTGTATGAACACATCAGTATTTCGTTCCTGCCCTACTCCAGTGAGATCTATTCGATTGATGAAAATACATCCCGCTACACTACTGATAATATATAAGTTTCAAGAACTCGAACCTCCTGATCGAAGCGCATATCGCTAATTTGAACTTCCCGATTGGGCACTCGTGAAGACTGAATTCATTCTGACGAGTATATACACAGCGGTGGTAAGTGATATTCACGGTTTCTGGAGGAGAAGCTCGGGAATATACGGGACGCTGCTTTGAATCATATAAGGTCCTTCCATGCTCATATACCCAGATATTTCATATTTTCTAGTAGGATGTTACTTAAACATTTGGAGCTAGGGGGTAGGTTGCTGTGGCTTGATTTTTCAACTGTGGGTATGAGAATCACACGAAATACGAAGTAGATGAATCGGTACTTGGTGAAGGAAGGTCTAGTCCTACGGAATCCTAATTCAACAGTTGTGGATAGAAGAGGGTGGTAAGGAGTAGTTCGTAGAAAGATCGTATACTATTCCCGTCAGTGTAATGGTGATGGGAGGCTCTTGGATTTCCATAAAGATTGCATACGAACAACTGAACTTCACTCAAGGTTGACCAGGCAGTTGTTATTATGTGTAATCAGCTTCTTTCATAACTTGCTAAGGTAAACTACTTCTGATAAACATCATGAGACAGACCACTGCCAGTTGTCGCAGCTCGAAGCTTCGGAACGTTGACCCACTGACTGACCTGACCTCCAACTCTCCAGACATAAACATAAGACAAACATTAAGAAAAGACATTACTTCCCACAATCATTCTTCCATCCAACTATCATAAACCCAGATCATTATGCATACATATCTCCCAGCTGGATACGATGCTCCCACACCGCAACCCTTTACTTAGGCTGTCCATAGAAATTGTCGGATCGGAAGTACACCTTGTTTCCATTGAAAGGCTTCGCCTTGTTGCAACCATCCCGAAGAACCTCTTCCACATTCGCAAAGTTATCCTTCGTCGTCTTGCACTTAATGCTAAGCCCACCATACCCACTATTCCCCTCATCATCATCATTCGTAGTCGTGCATCCCTCCGTCGCATCCGCAGCCTGTTTCGCCAGAGCCTTAGCATTTGCATAGTCCGAGTCACGACAATACATCTGCTTGTAGCCTTGTACCAAGGGATCGTATATCGCAGCAGCGAAATCATCCCCAAGCCCGAGACGCAATGGAAGTGCCATGCGCGAGGTGGCGGTCTTGCCTTTGGGGATGCAGAGGTTCTTGTCGCTGTCGAAGGTCACTTGGACGTGCATTTTCAGAGCGGTGCAGATGGATTTAACCATAGCGATGGGCCCATCGCACCAGCTCATGGCCTTGGCGCAGAGTCCGTCGCTTTTGGGATATATGTTGCACTGCTGCTCGTAGTATGAGCATTTTTGCGCAGTGCAATCGGTGCGTTCCTGTGTGTTGCACTTTCGCTCGCAGTAGCTGCCGTCGGCGAATCCCGGGGCAGTTGCGTGTGTTCGCGTGTATCCGCTGGAGCATTGGGCGGAGCCGGTGAGGTACCAGTTGACGCACTTTTGGGGAGAGTCGCATTTGATGCCTGAGTCGTCGCGGGCTTGGAGGAGGTGTGGGCTGGCGAGAGCTGCTTGCGCGGTGGCGAGGATGGCGATGATGACTGAGGACTTCATTTTGCTGAGTTGGGTTGATTTGGAGTGTTGTGAATACTGGGAAGTTGGGAGAAGAACAAGTGTGCAAGAGTAGTCTGAATGCTCGAGAGGATTTGGAGATGTTCGAAGAGTGGTGAGTGGATAGGGAAGAGAGGACTGCAGCAACGAGGGAAGAATGTGAAGCTCTTATACTTGAATTCTGGGGATAGGCATGATCACAACTTCTCAGTGTTAGGAGCATGGAGTGATCGCGCTGGCGGTTACTTGGCCTAGCATTCTCAGTATTCTGTATATGCCCCACCGTAGTAAGACAGATGCGACAGATGCGATTCATGAGGATATATTCCAATAACCACTAGGCCATGGGGAGGTTCCTAATCAGGAAAATGGCAGTCGATCCATCAGGAAACCCAGAGGTTGAGGGATTTGAACCTTCTAGGCAAATCATCCTGACTTATTCCGTCGAGAAATCCAGTGCATCAGCATATCCTCAGTATTATCCCCTGCGGCCTTTCTGTAGGACATGGGCGATACTGGCGATTCTACATAGGTACACGATTAGTATATACCTTTGATACTAGACACCATATCACGGCCTTACACCACTCCCATCACTTCAACCTCTTGCTATGGCAACAAACAAACCGAACAGAGAGTAATCATGTGATTTCACTCACAGTACACCGTCTTTCCACCATCTTCTCGCTGGGCTGACTCGACACCCTCTCTACTTTACCCTCATAATGTACAGATCATGATTTCCGCAAGACAACTGGGGAAATAACCATGACATTAAGGTTAACATGTCGCGGTCTTGCCAGGTGTTGGATTGCGCCAAGCACTGCCTTAGACCCTGGAATGTCACTGTAAATCATGCAGAGCGGAAGGTGCGTGCTCATCCCGAACAATATAGGAGAACTAGAGCTCGAAAGGTAGGATCGCTATCCACGCTGATGAGATGGATGGCTTCTCAAGCCATCGGTCGGTTCGTTGTTGGTGTTGTTGTTGCTGGTGTTGTTGTTGTTGTTATTATTTTAGGTGAGTTTAGTTTGAGATTCGAAGTCTATACCGAATGAAAAACGAATACATACTACCTAACCCATTCCTTCCCCCTCTAAGCTTACAACACCACACACACCACTGTAGATGTTCAAAACAACGGCACGTCGACAACATAAGCTTAAAATTGATAGATCCAGTGGATCCATCAATGACCTATCTAAGCAGACGATTTACGATCCAAGTCCTAGGGCTCTGGGTTCGATGCTTCCGAAACAGATACACCGAGTTTGCGTGCCAGATCAGCTTGCTTCGTGGTTGAGGATCTGCAGGAGATCTTAATCTTGGAGATCGTGCTTTTGAAACATGTGGTTTTGCGGGACGGGAAGACGGGGAGGCGGGGAGTTTGGGGTTTTACCTATGATGTGAGTATGAGACATTGAGAGTGAAAGAGAATTCTATATAATTATTTAATTTTTCATCCCACCAGTGCTTTGATTTTACCTTGTATGACCGCTAGATTCGATCAATCTGCTCACATGGAGCAGCGTCACAGCTGGTTGAAAGCATTATTCATCACCACGAAACAATCCAAGAATATCACAACGTCAAGATGAAAAATGGTCTTGTCATTCATTTAAGTGTCATCCATTTATCCAGTCCCATAAAAAGGTCCGTATCCGTACCCGTACCCACAAGTTTACCCCGTCGTGCCATTCATTATAAAAGATGATATCATATCTCATACACAAAGAGAATCCAAAGCACACCTTCGTTTCGTTCCTTCAGCCCCGCGTCTAACCTATCATGTATATTCTCGCGCATTGAATAGGTAGGTAGGTAAGCGACTTAGTTGGACCATTTGGGATCGACTTTGGATCTATTAGAGTGATAGGTTAGTGTGGGTGTTCTGGTAAAGTGGGATTGAATTGAATGACGAGGGAGGGAGGAGACATGGGAGGATGGGTAGTATTAGGCAAAGAGCACGAGGTGATGCGAAGGAGGATAACATACCCAGTCTGCTTCTCATATGCACCTCGGAGACCATCAGTGATCTTCTCGTTGGTTCCGGCACCCATTGAGTGGCCGGTCTTCTTCTCAAGCATATCGAGGGCTAGATTCATTGTCAGCTTTCGTGTTCCCATTATCGTTCTTCTCCCCGTTCGTCGTGAATGATTGATCCGCATCCGTATCTTCTGCCTTTGTCTCCTCATCCACAACCGGAAGTAATTGACGCCGGCAACGACGAACGATAGAGGGCGCAAGAAACATAAGAAGAGAAGAAAACATACCCTTATCACCGTAGTCCTGTCCAGGAGCATTGGTGCCAGTGTTGGCGTTCCCTTGGTTTGTGCTTGGTCCAGTGGCAGTACCGCTTGAGCCGCTCATGGCACCCTTAGCTTTGTTGATGATGGAGTCCATATTTGCGATGTGTTTGTTTGGTGGTTGATTGTTGAAGTTGTTGATAGTTTGTTTGTTTGATTGTTTGTTTGTTATGAAGAAGAGGGGAAGAGAGAAGAGCAGACTTTAAGGGTCCTTTATACCCCTCCTTTTAGAAGCTGACGTTTACGACATGGAAGTACAGTGTAAGTATTCTTGGTTGTGAAACTATCACATTCCAAGCTTTTTAGCTTTGCCGAGTCGTAATGCTCAGCTTGCTCAGCTTGCTCAGCTCTGGGAAGAGAGAGAGAGAGGAAAGTGGGGCCGGAAAACGTGGGGTAGAAATGATGTACGCCAAGAGATCGGTGGCTCGGTGCTTACAGTACAGTAGCATGAAAGCAGGATACTCTCCTATTTTCTTAATCACCGGAGGCTGGTAGTTACAGTCACAGGAAATTAGAAATGAAGCTGTGATGGACTATGAATGAGTAAATCTGCTGCTGAACCAAGAAACAAGATATTTGCCTTGGTATCAATGGCACTGGGTCAGTTGTGAAAGGGACGAGACAATCCAATCATAGCTTTTTCGATTATTCCATCCCCGATCTATACAACCTATGAACCGAGTAACAAAACAAGAGAGATATCATAACAGCAAACAATCTAATGATATCAAACAGACCCAAAATTCCAATTTCCAGACCCAATGAACGCCGTCAAGAAACGCCAATAACCCACCTACTCTATATGCAATTCAATCCTCACAAAGAGCCGCACGTCCATGGCTGCCTCAACAAGTACCGGCATTCCCATCCTCAACCACCACTTCATCACATGCTCATGTTGGACAAGCCATCGGAGATTGAACTTCCACTCCTGCGTTCTTCTCCGCTAGTGCTCGGATTGCGACGTCTTGGGGCTCCTCCCGCTTTCGAACCCGGGTCTCCTCTCGAGCGCGAACGTCTTCTTTCTTTATCTCCAGCAGTGGACGATTTCTTTCTCGGCATTCTCTCTGCGCCCTTACCAGACGGCTTCTGGATGGGAATTGCTCCACTTGCACCATATCTAGGAGGGGCACCTCTCGAGTCACTATCAGTGGATGATATGCTCTCTTGAGCTTTATGACCTCGCTGTGTTCTGGTGGTCGATGGAATTTTACTGGAGCTCGCTTTTCCTGGGTTTTCTCCAGCTACGGCTCTGCTCTTTCCCTTCCGTGCCTTGTTTCTCGTCTCCTCGTCTGTTGAATATGGGAACACTCCCCGCTCACCACTACTGGATGCGGATGGATCGCCTCTCGAACTATATCCAGTTGAGTCGTGTGCGTCGCTGCGATCATCCAGCGTCTCATCTATGCTCCGAAACCCGTGTGGTTTACGAGGGCCGTGGCCTAGCTTGGGAGTTTTCCCAGTTGGTTGATCGAGATTTTGTAGTTTGTTATCGTAAGAGGGTGCATCTCTTTGATGTGGGTAGTCTCCCAAGTCTGTTTCCCCTTGTACTCGAACGTGTCGTGTACCGTGAAGGTTTCCGTATGATGGTGGGGGTGAACCAGCTATTCTCATTGCAGCCTCGTTGTCTTCCCGCGTTTGACGTGCAATACGTTCTCGTTCTGCCTCTGTTCTAGCAGCTGGTGTCAAGGTGTTGGCTGATGATGGTGCATTTCTACTCGAACCACCAGAATGCTCCAAGCCCTCTGTAATTTGTGAACGAGGTACTCCATTCTTATTGAGGCCGCCATGGGGTCTGCGCTTTATATTTTCACCGTTTGCGCCTTGAGCGTAGTGTTTGCTCTTAACGTACGCTTTAATTTCCTTTTTATTTTTGTCGAGTGGTCCTTCAGGGTCAAGCACTAATTCACCATGCTGTAATGAATATGTCCGAATTTCATCACCATCCGCGTCATACTGTCCCTTGTGATTGGGCTCTAGCTTCACCCGTCCGTTAACTTCGATCTTTCTGTACCGTTGTCCAAAAGCCATCTTGGCAGTATTCTATGCGAGCGGAGATAGGTAGAAGAATCGATTGTTTCGCTAAATTAAATTAAGGAAATGCTGAGCGAAACTGAGATTTGACTAGTTCAATCAGTCTCAAATGGATGGATGGAATGTTGTGATATGTTGATGCACAGTGAAACTGCCACGAATCGTATATTTGTATTCAATCCCATGACTATGCCAGAGACATTCAACACAAACACTCGTTGTATTTGGAGTGGGACATGGTCGTTTCTGGGTCTCAATACAGTTGGATATTGTAGACTACCAGGTTGAAGTATACAAAAATAGCACTCGTCCTCATAGGTGATGCGGCCTGCCTAAAGCTGGGAGGCATCCGTTATCACGAATCCTGATGCGGCTAAATGAAGGAATAACACTCTGTGTTTGATACATGGCGCGCCCAGGGCCCGCCGACTGACTAGAGGTGTGTTTCAACGAAATCCTGTACTTTGGACATAGTGAATATTTTCTTGCGGAGGTCAAATGGCTAGGGGTGTCAAGGCATATAATTTTCCGATAAACACACTCACTTGAGTAGAAAAACCTTCAGCGTTCTATGGGTTCAACAGCCGTGGAGTGGATAGACAACCATCTTCCCAGATCATTCTCGAGCGACAGTATATCATCCCCTTCCTATTTGGCACTTTCTATAATATGGTTTCCTGTTTATTCCGCGCTCGACCAGAAATCCAACCCGCTTGGTGGGTACTACCAACGATACTGAAATGACTCACGTACAGTCTACCCCATAACCACTCCTAATTAGACAGCTCAGAGCGTAGGCCTAATAGCGGTTGCTTTTTTCATGTGGAAAATAGTTTGAAGACGAATTCCTTATCAGGCTAACCGAATGTTGGGGCCGGCAGGCTTGACGTTTTTGGAAGGTATCTTAAATCGGTGAGCAGCACTAGATCTCATTGTATCTAATGAATGGATTGTGAGGCTCCACATCGCGGTCCCTAAGTACGGTCAAGCCCAAGATAGAAGTTGTATGTTTGCGCCATCCGGGATAAATCTCGGAGAGCATGGCTACGCCCGAGCCGTAGGATTCAGGTACCTGGGGCCTTCGATGACGAATAGGCCTAGGACGGCTACCGACCGCTTGTATTGCTACAGCGAATAGTGCTGCCTGTTATTTCTGCACTTGGAGAGCCATCATGAGGCCACACCTTAAGCTTTACAGATCTGACACCGACTTCAAATCCATCGATGCTTATGTTGACCATTCAAGCCATACAAAATATAGAAAATAAAGACTGATTATGACGTAATAGAGAGATTTGTATGGAATAATCAAAAACAAAAACAGCTGTAAGCGTAATCTAGTCCGAGTAGCGACGAGGAAGCCAACGTAAGGAAAGGATTTCTCTCCATAGTCCGCCCGAATACACCACTGGATGCACCGAACCGGATGGCCTGGCATGTAGAAAGCAGCGGTTGATACTGTACGCGGATTGATCCTGATGAGGATCTCTGTGAATAGGCTTCAACCAAATCGAGTGGGTCACGCAGTTACAGGACCAACACAAGTGGTCGGCAAGTTGGCCTCTCCCGAACCTGTTGTGTTGCTGAGAACTGTGAACCGACTTCGCGTTTTTCACGTTCGTTTCCTCTGTTCTGTGGCGCAAAATGGTGGCGCATGAAAGTGTGGCTCAAAATTGCTTTGAGCTTCGACTTTAGGTGGTGTTCCTCCTGCAACACCGACCGAGAAAAGCATAGTTGTGCTCTTCGCGGAGTAACCTCACTTGCAGAGATGGCACTCCCCATCGGTGTTCCCCGCAATGGCATTCGTTTTGTCACTATCGCGACTGTTGTTGATAAGAATGCGATAAACCCCATTCTTCAACGCCCGATAACTACCCCGATCTGCCCCTCCATGCCCTCATAATCATAGCGAGTGAGCAGACACTATCTCAATCTCTCAGATATTCACATTCTCACAGTCTCATAGCCGGAATCATGGCGGCAGTATCCACCACCAAGTCAGCAGATCCCAGCACCTACTCTTCATTGACCGCAGCCCACGAAGTCCAAGAGTATCTACGCTCCCGCCTCGAAACCACATCTGGACCTCCATCTATTCGAACCATTCCCATAATCGATCTCACGCCATCATTCTCCGCCAACCTGTCCGACCGCCAGGCCGTCGCGGACAAAATACATGAAGCCTGTACCACAATTGGATTCTTCTATATCACCGGCCATGGAATCCCTCAAAGCGTTTGCGACAATGTATTCAAGCTAGCAGAGCGCTTCTTCAATCATCTACCACAGGCCGAGAAAGATGCTATTCATATGAAACATTCAGATCACTTCCGTGGGTATGAGCCAGCTTCGTACTCTTCGGTGAACAACTTCACGAGCAAGGAGACGAAAGAAGCGTTCAATTGGGGTTATGAAGCTGGCCTGGATCCTACCGGTGGAGATGGAAAGTATGTCGAGCTGGACGGGACTTCTGTGGGTGGTAAAAATCAGTGGCCCAAGGAGGAGAATATACCAGGCTTCTACGAGGGTATTGCGGATTACTATGGAAGGGTGAGCCAAACTACAATTCCTCTTAACATTTCAGTTTTCTAACTTCGCTCCCAGGTCATACATCTATGCCGACATTTGTTCCGACTATTCGCTCTTTCGTTGGCCCTTCCAGAAGACTACTTCGAACCTCTTGTCACTCATCCGGGAGGCATTGGACGACTTATCAAATACCGACCCAGCTCAAACCCGAAACCACTTTCAGAAATAGACGATAATGAAGAGATTGGTCTAGGCGCACACACAGATTATGAATGTTTCACCCTCCTTTTACAAGATTCTACACCGGGTCTCGAAGTGCTAAGTCCAGACGGGCGATGGATCAATGCTCAACCTGTGGAGGGTGGGATTGTGGTTAATGTTGCTGACTTCCTCATGAGATGGACAAACTCCAAGTACAAGAGTACGATTCATAGAGTGGTGAATAGGACTGATAAGGAGAGGTACAGTGTGCCGCTTTTCTTCTCGATCAATTATGATGAGAAGGTTGAAACATTGCCTTCTTGTGTCGATGAGGAACACCCGTCGAAATATCCTCCGATTACTGCGGGCAGATATGTACTAGATCGGCTAGCTATGACAGTGGGGAAGTATTGAATATAGCAGAGTTTATTTGTGCAAATATACCCAGACAAAGTCCCTTTGAGCCCAAGCAATGAAGTTCTCTCTCACTAGCATTCCTTCCATTGTATAAGTTTAAGTACAAGCGCATGTCTTGAGTTTTATCTTGATTGGAGCTTGCTTCTAGCTCTATGAGCACCTTCGCACAACTCTTTTGCTTTTAGACATTAACCGTCTGTGGATTCATGAAAACCAAATGTGGATCCACAGCCCTCTTGATCTGCGACAGCCTTTCATAGTTGAAAAGCCAGTACCGCTCATGAGCATCTGCGGCGCTCAAACTGGGATCCGCGTAATTGTAGTACATTCCCAAGGTAGCATGACTCTCCGCTGCCTCAATATCCCCAACAATGTTATTGAGAAAATCAAAACCCTCTGGTGTCGGAAACACGCCTGAGATGACGCCAGCTGCAAGTTGCCATTCGAATAGCTGATCACGATGTGCGTAGGAGGTTTCTTTAACAGGGACTTGAGGAACTACAGATGTTGGCCCGCCTTGGGCTGCTACGATTATTTGCCAGGCCTGCAGGTATTAGCCTTATCCATGAATTGAAGCGCGTGAATGTCTTACCAAGCTGGTGTTAAATCCCGTATTATAGATTCTATTTATCCACGCATCGACTCCAGCTGATGTGAGGTCATTGGTCATGAGACTCTTCGCAAACTATCAAAGTGTTAGTTGTTTCTCATCTATATCGGTGGTCCTTCCTTACGAAATCACTGTGCTGTATTCACAGTTAGCAAAGTCAACTTCACAATGCATGCACGTTGCACAAGCTTACCATAGTGAAATTGAACGGCACTTCTAGCCCCTGCCCAGTACCCCAATTGCTATATAGATCATTGTTGTTCGCGTAAGCTAAGGAGTCCAGCCATCCCACCGATTTTGCAACCACATTCGCTTCATCTAGACCTCCTACACCTCCAAGAGAAGCGAGAAAGGGTGCAATCGCAACATCGAAGTCCGCCTGGCCCCCGTGATAGGCACCCTCGAATAAGAACAAAAGACGAGTTGCATCATACTTAAAAACAACCACGCGGATGTTCATCTCCCTTGGAATCTGAGGCGTCGTGTACCCAGCAGCGTAGTCCTGGAAAGCCGTCCAGCCAGTCAATGCTTGCGTGCGATTCCAGAGATATCCGTAGTAGAACAGAAAGTTCTCTGCCGGGGCTGGAATGGTCCGGAAAGTGAAGCTGGTCACGATACCGTATGACATACCAGCACCTCGCAGTGCCCAGAATAGGTCTGGATTTTTGGTTTCAGAGGTTTTTATAACGCTTGAATTGGCCAGCACGATCTCGGCTCCGGTTAGGAAGTCTAACATCATACCATATGTGTGCGAAGAGTATCCCTGACCGCCGTGGAGGACATGACCTCCTACACCCACGCTTGATCCAGTCAGCGCCGTCTTTAAAGCTGTACAGAGTTTCCTACCTCGGACAGATCCCATGCGCAATAGCTCGACCTCCATCATTGTATATCGCCAATGCCATATTACCCAACCTCGCCCCAGGACCAACAGTAGCTTCATTCGTCCTTTTATCAAGCTCAACCTCATCAAAATACCTCAAATCAATAACCAGATGCCCATCTTCACCTCCAATACTATGAGACGCATAGCTATGTCCTCCAGATTTCGGATTCACTTTGATTCCGAGTTTTGCAGCGCACGATACTGCGGCTTGCACTTGCGGAACGGTCCTGGGAATAGCGAATGCGGATGGAGTGTAGTTGAGACGGGTGTTGTAGGGAATTATATCTTCCGCCCATGCTGAACTTCCGGGAATGTCTTGCGGTACTTTTGATGCTGACAGGCAGTGTACAAGCCGGCTCGAGGATGTAGATGCGGCTCCTGTCAATGCGCAGGTGAGGAGGAGGGGTAGGATTGAGATGATCATAGCTACAGTGAAACCGAAGCACAGCAGTGCTTGAAATTTTGTGCCACTCCAGCTCCGGTTATATACTCTTTCATCCTCTCCGCCATTGCTCAATACAACCCCAATCTTCTCATCACTGTCATCTAGATTATGCATAACTGGGAAACTATTGCGCCACATTAATCTAGTGAGCCTCGTGTGCAGACGATAATGCGGGGTCTAGTTGATCAGTGACAGGGAGTTCAAGCCACTGCACTTAGGGCTTACTTATCGAATTAGGCATTTCGCGATCGGGGACATATCTCTTTTGGAACTGTTTATTCTGGAGAAAGGGGATTCCCTTTAATCCCAATGCTTTCCGGAAATATGTAAGTTCCCAGGTCGCGGATTCGCCGACCCAGTATCCGTCTCCATCAGAGACCACCCTGTCACATCCCACCATAGATTTCGGTTGTGGATACCGAATCCGTGGTACGAGCATGCACTCGTACAACCACAACCAACGCCTCCCGCGGAAACTAAGCCGGAAGCGAGGGGTAAGAGGGGCTGGCTAAAAACATCCCCTGTCTCTACCCCCGTCCCCAGCGCTCGCGATGCTCCTTTAGCACAACCGACGCTCTCAATCAAGGTGCATCTCCGACCCTGGAAACCGGGACACCCTACATAAATATGTTAGCAGCCGTTCCGTTTTCCTGCTGACATTGCCTGCCTCCTTCCATTGCTGACCCGACTCGGAAAACTTCCGCACTATATTTTTGGCAAAATACAGCATGACGAGCGATGCGGATTCTATTCTCGAGGGGTCGGTCTCTGATCAGACGGAGTCGACCACGTTGAATTCTTCGGTTTTGGAGTATAGGATAGAGAATGGGAGGACGTATCATTCGTATGGGTCGACGCAGTATTATGGGCCGAATGACGAGGCTGCGCAGATGAATCAGGATTTGAGGTATGAGATTGAGCTTGCATTTCAGTAGCCAAGTCTGACTTGATATGATAGCCATCATTTGTATACATTGATTCTAGGAGGAAAACTCATCTACGCTCCGGTAGACTTCGCGCATGATGTCTTGGATCTTGGATGCGGGACCGGAATGTGGGCAATGTGAGTTCTGGATCCTTTGAAATCATGCTATTCCATATCTTACGACTCCATAGCGATTTCGCGGATGCCCATGCAGAAGCTACCGTTAAGGGCATTGACCTTTCCCCCATCCAACCCGTGATGGTCCCGCCAAACTGCACCTTTGAGGTCGACGACTATAATCAAGATTTCCTCGACGAGGATAAATACGACTTGGTGCACCAGCGAGAACTCCTTGCTACGGTTCCAGATTGGTTGGTCTTCTACAAGAAAATCTTTAAGTCGTTGAAACCTGGCGGATGGCTCGATATCATGGAGCTGGATGGGAGTGATCCGTCGTATTACTCTGCTGCGAATGATGATTTGCCGCTACCGAGGGGAAATCCGGCGAGGGATTCGAATGAGTATGGGAATAAGGCAGTTAGGATGATGGGTTTGGATCTGGATGGAACGCCGAAAATCGAAGGGTGGTTGAAGGAAGCGGGGTATGTGAATATTAAGGTAGGTGCTGTGACAGACTTTTAGGGACGTATTTTGAGCTTACACTTCTTCGAAGGTTGAGATTAAAAAGATACCAATTGGACCATGGATGGAGGATAAAGAGTGGCAAGAGATTGGGAAGTGGAATTTGGTCAAGCTGCAGAAGGGGATCAGTGATTATATCATGAGGCCTTACACGATGTTGCTTGGGTATGTTTCATGAAATTTTCATTCTGCAGATGGAAACTAACGACATGTTGCAGTTGGACTACTGAGGAGGTAAACATATTTATTGATAAGCTAAATGCTGTCATGAACGACACTTCACTGAAATTGTACTACCATATGTAAGACTCACTATTATGTTTCATCTTCTTTGTGGTGTTACTGACCCAGCTAGGTATCTCATTGCCGCTCAGAAACCTCCAAATGCCCAGGTCCAACGATGAGCTGCCGGATATTTGCTCATACCATTACATAGATAATTCCAAAGAAATCTAACCTCACATAGGAGCATGCTGTGAATGCAGAAGTTTACGCATAGGTAGCATGAGATTTACACATAGGATAAACACTTCCCCGGATACGATGTTGCAGGAATTTAACAATGGGCCTTTTCAAGGGGTGCACCAATTCTTAGACCTACCCTGAAATATCAAATGATGACTACTAGTCTATATCTTTCTTTTCCAAGTATTGAGCACCTCTAGTTATGAAATATGTTGTGAGTTGAATATCGAGCTACCCCCTTCGATTCGTAGCTGTTGAAAAACCCCAGAGTGAAAAGAGATAAAGTCGGCTATCACTTAGACGGGGATAATGTCAACAACACAATATATTCATACATCATTACGATTCTATAGTTACATCACATATCAACAGCCCCATCAAATTCCTCCTCACTATCCGGATCATAAACCGACGAACCGCTCCTCTTCATAAGATCAAACCTCGTAGGTCTGAACGGCCACTTCAACCATGCTTCGATAATCTCTCGCAACATCTCAATCGTCAAGGACCTAACCGTCATATGTTCAAGGCCAAAACAGCTCCCTGTCTTCCCGTCGGTTAAGGAGGGACAGTTATCGCGTAGCTGTTCGTACGCGCCCGGCCATAGACCAACGAATGCATCTTTTACGGACTGAGTAGGGGATGCGTACATATTGCCAATGATATACTCGAAGACGTCGTAGTTTTTAGGAAAGTCTTTGGCCAGACAAGGCCACAGGGCCTTGGGCTGGAGATCTAGGAGAGCGGCGTGGGAAGCGGGATGGAACTCCTTCGCATACACTTTGAGAGGCTCGAAATCTCGCTTCTCAAAGGGGGTGGTGACACGGCGAGAATCAAAGCGTACGATGAAATGGTTCCAAGCAGGAGATTTCATAGCCTCAAGGGTAGCAACCCATGCTTTTATTCTATCGTCAAGAGCTTTCTTTGCATTCTGAGTGGCTTCTGCGTCCGGGTCGGCAGCATTGAGCTCGGTGTAGAGATGGTTTATCTCCATATATTCATCAATGAGTTTATCATTTGATGCCGTTTCTCTGTTTTGCTGCCGTACTTTACTTGATAGACGTATGAGCGCTTCCCATTCAGGATTCATTTGTGGTATAGCGTCAGGATTTTCAGGATCGGGATCAAGACGCATTGAAAGCTCTCCATTGTCGTATCTTCTTTGAAGATCCTCTATTTGACCCGAATAACTCCGTTTGAACCTCTGAAGGTCTGAAAATCCTTCATGGGTACCTCCTGCAACGATGTTTCTCGCTGCAACTTCCAAATCTCCTTGACGATGCACTGGTGTAGTCATGCCCTGGCTATTCATTCTCTTCACCACTTCCACGGAGTTTTCTAGTGCGAGTGTTTGATCCCGGAGAAATCGAGAAGTATCCTCGGTTGAGCTTGCTATCTCACGGATGCTTTCGCACGTAACTAGAGCCTCAATAGCCGTTTTTCGAATACCGTGGACATGCCTTGGTAGCAACTGCATTTTCTCTTCATCCGGCACCCATAGCAACATCCTTACAAGTCCATACTTGTGGAAAAGGGCATGTGATCGCGCAGCGGATAAAAGCTGATAAGTGACCAACATGGAGAGTGATGGGAAGCCGCGGAATATCTTTCTAGGATAATGGGCTAGATTTGCAACAAGCAGTAAAGTATCATTGGGTTCGTTGAGCTTAGGATCATCCCATTCTAACTTTTTCTGGTGGGGAAGATACTCGGGAGACATTGCAGTCTCAAGATGGGTCCAGACTGTCCCGAGTTTCGGTATGAGCTTGTATGTAGAGTCCTTCTCATCGAGTAGCGGCTGGAGATAAGGAGAATATCTTTTAATATCGTTCTCCATTAGGATATGGGTACGTGGCTTAAGCATCTCGTGTAGCTTGGATGACCAAATACCAACACCTGGATTGATATCAATGATATCGCAACCAGTATGTTTGATTAGAGAAGGTTTCAGTCGGTCCAATACATCATCTGTATCATGTTAACACCATAACTTCAGTAAAGGAGGCGGTGCCTACCACACAATTTTTCATGCACGATGTTTACCCGTGTGCGATCTCCAAAGTCAAGTCCTTTGTGATACGACCTACTCAGATTACGCATCATAACTGGATCAAGTTCCAAGGTTAATTGACCATTACTCAGAGACTCTCCTTGCCAAGCTTTATCATCTTCACCTTCGGTCCCTGAATCGTTCGATTGGTTGAGGTTGCTCCCTGTTTTTTGTTTCCTATCCAGAGACTCCTCTATATACATTGAGCCACTTCGAGCTCCCCGAAGCTTCAGCGTGGATCTTTTCACTTTCACTTTCGCACCATCCGTAGGATCAGAGGATGTTGAATCTAAAGCGCCATCCCCTGCGTCCGCTACTTGAGCTTCATCTGTGGCTTTTGTACGCTTACGCTTCGGCTTGGGATCCTCTACTATAGCCTCTGTTGCCTCTTCTGCTTGTAGGTCTGCTTTTTTGGAACGCCTGCGCTTTGGCTTGGAATCCTCTACTATAGCTTCACTTTCCTCTTCTGCTTGTAGGTCTGCTTTTTTTGAACGCCTGCGCTTTGGCTTGGAATTTTCTGCTACAACCTCCGTTTCCTCTTCTGCCAAGACAGGATACTCCGTAGGCTTGGCCTTTCTGAGCTTTGGTTTTGTTTCGCTGGGTGGAGGTAGGACATCTTGTGATTGCCCAGATGGTCTCGTGAGAACGGAAGGCTTTCGCGGACGGCCTATAGTAGCTTCAGGCTTCGGTTTGCTGGGTGGAGGTAGAACATCTTGTGATTGTGCAGATGTCTCCGAGACAAGTTCCGATTTTCGAGGACGTCCAACACTACGTTTGGGCTTTGGTTCTTGTGAAGATTTTCGAGGACGTCCAACAGCACGTTTGGGCTTCAGTTCTATAGACGAGTCCTCATCTGTCTTTGAAGGAGGGATTCCAGATATTAAACGTGTAGTGCCATGATTTGAATACCAAAGAGGCCGGCAATGCCAATGATGGAAGATGTTTGGACGTTTAGGAAGACCAGATCTTACCACAGCAGATTGGATTCGAAACATCAATAAGTAAATCAGAGGTAGGCGGACAGCGCACTGTAGTGGTCGATCTAGAAGAAAAGAGTAAAATGAGATTATAGGATCTCTAAGGACTGTAAATATAAACACGAGTAAAAGTTATTGCGATTCAAGACTTTCTTCAGCCTTGCAGAAAAAAAATTGATTAAGAGAAAAAGCTCCACAAGGCTGCACCCTTTCTGTGGCTAGTACCCGTCAGCCTCACCCCGCTCTCGTGCGCACTAAGCCAAGTTAGAGCGGTGGAACGAAACCTAAGAACCTTGAGCACTTTAAATCTCACAAAGGATAAGCTACTGCAACGCTGATACGCGCAAACCATCACGAAAACCAACCCGCAAGGCAGCCGATTTAAATGTGAATCACCATGGCATAACTCTTTTCCCCTACTATCTCCTTTTGCAACATACGAAACTTATGAAGGGCTCGCAACTCTCACAAGGAAACCAAAGTGGTCACAATTATGGCGGGGTCATCGTCGTCACAGATCGCAAAGCCGATGAGCGTCAAAGAAATAGCTGCAACTGCCCAGGACTTCGAGTTCAACCCATTCACACCGCTAAGATACTGGCTGAGGACAGCTGATACGATTCTGCGAGAGGTTAACACAATTTCTGATTATTCCTGGAATCATTTCGTGTCACTAACTCTGACAGGCGTACATCTACGAACACGAGGAGAACTACCAACAGGCGTACCTATTATTCATGCGATATGCCGCGCTCGTTGCGGAAAGAATACCTGAACATCCCGCCGCTAGGCAGTACGAGAACCGGAGTGCTTTGAGAGCTGCCCAGAAAATCCTACCGGATGTGCTGGATCGATTAGAGCTACTCAAACCCAAGATCGAAGCGCGATATAATAATTGGCGAAAGTCCTCGCAGCGAGGAAGAGAAATAAATGCCCAGAATGACAGCGACCCATCTTGGCCGCTGCCACTGACCGACTTCGCAGCGGTAGACCCAGCCATTGCTGGAAATACGACCACGTTAGCTGCTGCAGAAAACGGTGAGCTTGCCGTGAAGCTGGCACATGAGGAGCTTAGAAGACGAGACGCTCGACGACGCGGTACTAGACAAGCTGGCGTATCGGAGGAAGAGGAGCAAGAGAGGCGTACTGCTGGGCTTTGGGATGATTGGGAAGCGGCTTTGTCGAAAACGGGGAGAAACATTGAAGATGACGAAATAAGACAGAATATGGAGGCCACAAGAAGGAGGATGGATGGTTCGCACGAGAGTGTACTGGATGGAGCTAGGAGAAGATCATCCAAGTCTATCTCTCGTCCTCCTCGCCCAATTTCAGGACCTCGAAACGGTGGTAGCGAATATAGGTACCCCTCAATCTCCAAACCTCACGCCCTTGCGACGAATGTAGCAGAGTCGCCATTAGCTTCGAATCGTCTACCACCAAAGCCAGCGAAGGAATATTTGGAACCGTCTAGCTATGATAAGCCTCCTCCTCTACCAGAAAAACCCTCCCTGGATATTGATGGCAATTCGTCTTTGAATGTGGTGGCACCGGCACAGCCATTCACCTTCCGACCCTCGGCTTACCTGGAAAATGGCAAACCGCTGCGGACAGTATTTCTTCCACCTAGGCTACGGCAGGAATTCCTATCCTGCGCCGCGTCTAATACTCGAGCTAATCTTGAGACTTGCGGGATGCTGTGTGGAACTCTGATTTCTAATGCGTTATTTATATCTCGCCTTGTTATCCCGGAACAGACGAGTACAAGTGATACGTGTGAAACTACCAACGAATCGGCGATCTTCGATTACTGCGCAGCGGAAGACCTAATGGTACTGGGTTGGATTCATACTCATCCAACACAAAGTTGTTTCATGAGCAGTCGAGATCTACATACACATTCTGGATATCAAACAATGATGCCTGAAAGTATCGCCATAGTGTGTGCTCCGAGCAAAAATCCGTCGTAAGCTTTTCAGTCCAGCTCAGTAACACAGATACTAACACTTCATAGCTGGGGAGTATTCCGCTTGACCGACCCACCTGGTATGCCAGCTATTCGCAATTGCAGGCAAACAGGAATCTTCCATCCACATCAGGAACGTAATATCTACACGGACGCATTACGACCAGGACACGTTTTTGAAGCTCCTGGCTTAGAGTTCCAAGTTGTCGATATGAGACCCTGAAGTTAATGAGGTATAGCTCAGGACAAGAGCTTTAATCTGGGATATTTAAAAGCGTTGGTGTTACGGTGCATAACTAGAATTTAGATGATGGAACTCGAAGTTTGGTACCGCCTCTGTCCTTTGGCTACATGCTACTATTAGCTTTACTTCCCGGCAGTCATTGGCTCCGATTTTAATCCATCTGTTCAAACATACATCTACCAAGCTAGTTATAATTGCTTGGAAGTGCAGGATCTGGTTGGTGAGATCACTCATCTATAAAACATAACAGGCCTCCAAAGTCATCTCGATCCCGGTCCAGATCTGTCTTTTGTTCTCATACGACACGGTACCTCCAGCTTAACCAGCTCGCATGCTCTTGAGATATGAAATGGAAAGGGCATACGTGCAAGCATCGTAGCTCTTAGCTTCGAATTTTCGCAGATGAGCTCAGCATCTAGTTAAGTAACGACCACTGTTGTCATTCAATGCAAAGATGTACAAACCTGTCACATTCCAGAATACTTCTTTGTATGCTTTACTGGCTACCTTATGGGGTCGGGAACGGCCGCTAAAGGGCTCTTCACACTATCCTCCGTTATCATCTCTCTAGAGATTTCGCCTAGCCTCATACCTGCAGCTTTCTCTTGCGCCATTTGAGCCACCTTGCCCCAGCAATCCCAGACTGAATCAGAGTCTCCGACAACACCATCCCCTACCAACCCGGAGCATGGAATCCATTTTCCTGTTATTCCAAAATTCACTCCCGGGATGATCATGTTTAGCTCCGAGTTTCAATTGGTTTTCATGATTCAAAAAATACCGCAGTCATTGACGTTTTTTCTTCAAAACCAAGTTTTCCCATTAGGGACTTCAAGGATGCGATGGAAACACGCATTAGGGCGTGGATTTCTTCCATAATATGTGAAGAAGAAAGCTATTGGCAGATATCACTGCATCAGATCGACCGAGGTGTGGCTGTGCAATCAATACTCTGCGATGCTGGTGTGCTCACCATGCAGCTAAGTGGCTGCCGCATTCTTCTTGATGCAACCTAATCTTACCGTTTTCATAAGCAGGGAATTTTCATTGCACCGACACCAGGTTCTGGAGAAATAGGAAGCTAAAACCGAGCGTGCGGGTGTTCCATGCATCGAAACCGAACACTTGGACAACCCTAAAAACGTTACCAGCCAATCAGTGTGTTTTCTTCCTCCCCAAGGAAATTGAGCTGACTCCATCTTCCCGAGGCTTTCATTGTTTTTGAAAGCTAAAGAAGGCCGTTTGTGATCCTATTCATTCAAATACGATTTCTACCCTTCATGGGTACCTGTTTTGGGAGCCAAGAACCCGCCATCGTGTGGCTGGAGTCCTTGTACTTGCTGGCGGGTCCCACGGCCGTATTATGTGCATAAGACTCAAATGATACGTTTGGATTGTGCACCACACCTTGAAAGTCAACGTTGGATGCATCTGCTCTACATAAATGCTAGTAGTATTCATTCACCGACACATTTCCATGTCGAATGGGGATGTCCAGATTGCGGAGCTTGGCAATTCTCCTTTCTTGGGTGGGATACCTTTGCCGTCTCCCTACATTTGAGTTTGTAAAGTCCTTCTCCATAACGAATAGACGGACGAATCGCTCGATTCTTGGTTTCTTGCTGTCCTACCTCCTACGGATATTGCGCTGCCGGTGGCACTCTTCCATATCTCTAAAGTCCTTGTAGGCTTCTAATGTGCTCCGATACAACAAGGATACACATATCGAGGGGGAGTAATTGTTTACGATCTGAGCTCTCTGAGTCGAGGACCTAACTGATAGGTATCATGGGTATAAACGCACTTTTTCAGATTCAGGAAAGTCGTCTTCATTGAGACCTCCAGGCTTGACTTATATACTGGAGCACCTGCATCCGAAAAAGTCCCTCGGTGCACCTTATGCTCCGGTGTTCAATTTCCTATATGATTCATACGAGTACTCATGTCTCGGGCGTCCGCAATTTCGAACGGTTCTGTTTGCAGTTCTATGCTTAGGTTAGTTCTTTGCACACCTAGAAGAATGCTAGTGGGGCAATTCACTTACTCATCTATGCTTCTTTCACTGTAGTATCGAATACAACATACCTAATAGCCGCGAACAACGGGTTCTTAGTGTCGAACGCCAAAGAGCTTATTTGAACAACACCGACCATACTTTCCCACACCATTTCTACGCACCAGGCGACACTCCACCTGATATATTACTCGTTGAAAGCGCCAAGGCCAAGATGCAAGTAAAGATCGATGTTTTTGAAAGAGCTTTTACGATTCGAAACCCGAAGAATCCTGTTCATAGCGCTTGATATAACAAAATACATCCGATACTTTATTGATCGTAGCATCAATCGGTGAGCTAGCTCCCTCTATTTTGCTCTAACTTCTCTTATATCAGGGTTAATTATCTTCTAACAGAAAGCAATTATCCAGTACTTCTATCTTCAACGTATCGCAATGTTATGCTAGAGACTCAGAAGCCATCACGTCCTCAAATTCCATCATACATCAACTAGCGACATATCATCCTGTACTGTGACTGGGAGATATTCGGTCACCAAATTGAGGATAGACTTCATTCTATGCAACCATATTACATATCCCTGGTTTGGTTATCCTCTCAACCATATGCATCTAATTCCACTCGGATACCTTGGAGGGCTGGTCGTGACAGTATGCTTGTGTGTTGAGCTCAACAATTATAGAACTTGGATCTTCTCTCCTCTCCATCATTTAGACTCAAATAAAAAGTTCCTGTACACATTCAGTTCAGAATCAATTTTGCAATGGATCTTCTACCATTTCTGTTTTAATGAATGCAACTGATTTACGTTTCTGCGACTTTTCTAAATACTTTCCTTTCTTCGCTATATTTTGTCCTTTATTCAACCCAGTTACTTACTGAGGAGCTTTTCCTACAGTATTTTCTGCATCGAAGTGAACGAGAGCAGGGTGGGCTGTGCGAAGACTGTCCGCGTGAAGCAACAACGAGATGTTGGGGCTCTTCCTAACTAAAACAAAGACGCTCAAATCAAGCAGGCCATGAAGACCGACCAAGAGAGAGGCCCAGAACATGTTGGTCATCCAAATAAAAATTTAAGCAGTATGGCCGATTGCAATTTCTTTACACCGTCGGCCGCCTCCTTCCTGGATTTTCTATTTTCACTGTTCGCAGTCGGTTTGAAAGCTCGAATAATTTTCGCGACATCGTGTGAATTACGGCCAGTCTTCTTTTCGGATTGATTCTAGAAGACGAGGTTGCTCCAGCGGCCGGCCTGGGTCTTGGGATTTATCGACGGTAGGGTTATTGATGGAGGAGGCCGCAGGAACCCCCCCATTGCCGCTTTTTCTAGTTGTCGTCATTCTTGACGTATAACTACCAACAAATGGTGACATCTTAAATGGCCAGTACCTGCTGTACGTTGTATCACTAATTCGCTTCCATTGCGCATCCGGTCATTTTTTTCTCAGTCTGGGCTATTTTTCCTTTTGGGACGTCCGTGGGCCCCCAAAAGCGCACCTCAATATGCCTCTTCTTCCGAAAACGAAGTCCGGCTCGAATCATCCTCCGCCCAACTTTTCATTTCACGTGGAATTCGATACAACCATCTTTCCTAAAAGAACATCAGCCAGAACCCATGGCTTTTGGGAATATTACGACCAGTTTCATCATGACCTTGCCTATACTCGTATAGAAGAAAAAAAAGCACGCATAGCAAATCGCTACTACTCCAGTGAGGAAGCAATTGCCTCCTGCTGTAGGATCGTAGCAGATATATTGTCCAAGGCGCTTTCTGAGAAGGAGGAAGTTACGGTAGAATACCAGGCCGAGGACACCAGCAAGTCTGGATCGGCGAGAAGAAATTGGACCACTACTAATTATTACAAACGCAAACTCGTGGAACGCGACTTTTGTAAGTACTAAATCCAAAATGGCATGCTTGCTTTCCCCGATCTACGCGAAGACTAATTGCAATTATGTTATTTCAGTCCCGGTCACCATTATTTCGAGGACCTACCCAGCAGTGCCAGCTGGGATTGATTCCTTTAATGACGACATCAAGAGGATGTTCGCGTATATTGGGACCTTCTGCGAAGTTTGTCGAAGCATAGAAAATGGCATGAAGGTACATATAGACATTGAAAGAGATCTCGCCGGAGGAAAACGCAATGCTCCATTAGACCGTAACCATTTCGACCTTGAGGATATTGGAAAAATAGTGAAGGCTAGCTATTGGATGGAAGACGAATTAGTCACTACAATTATCAATGCAGAACATAGGGATCCTAATGGAAAGTGCGTCGAAAGATTATCAGAGAACCCCTACGACACCCTGGCAAGAGACAGGGTCCCTAACGCCCAGTTCAGCATCTTAAGAAACACGACTGCCACGATGCAAGCGTCTCTTGCTGGTCAGCGCCTAAGAACGGAGGAATTTAAACCATTTAAAGCCGTCAATGAACTTGTAAAGAATACCACGAGCATAGAGCGCTTTGCATCTATCTTTTCCCCATTTCGTCACCAAATCATGCATATCGAACCACTAGACTTCACATCGGGGCCGTCTAAGGCAAGAGTTGCATACTGCCTCCCTTCAAACTGGGGCGATATACCTTCCATCATGCATTGGCTCCGCACCTACCTTTCATTTACCTACGCTTCATTGTCTGCATCATTTTCCAACCACCTTCTTCCAGCAGATTCCAAGGACTATGATAAGTTCATTTATAAGGGTGCGGGGTATCTTGGCTTCCGCCGAGAACTCGCAAACCCACATGAAATTCAGTGCGGCGAGAGATCCGGTAGAAGTAAATCGCGAGACCGTGCCTACTTCCACGAAGGACCGGGAAATCGACGCCGATCCCGATCGCGATCAAAATCCAGGACTCGGCAAAATGCAGGACGTGTCTCAACTGGGCAGCTTGGTTATGTAGAGACTGAGAATAGAAGGAGCGAGGACGCTTCTTCACAGAACCAGGCAGGTCCTAGCGAGACGCGAAATCAGAGGAGAGTCCAAACAGAGCTTCCTGATAGATCGAGAGAAACTCCCGGCGCACCTACAGCTGAGAGAAGGGGTCGCCAGACGGAAAGTCCTCATCATGCGCCCAGTGTATCCTTGGGGAAGAGGGTTGCGCCGCCCAGTGAACCTCCAGCTGGGAGAAGCGGTCGCCCGGTAGAATCTGCTAATCCTGCACCTGGTGGATCGTCAAGGAGGGTTGTTGTACCTCTCAGTGCACCTTCCAGTACACCTCCCGCATCTGGTGAACCCCCAAGGGCGAGAGTTGGACCTCCCAGTGCACCTACAGCTGAGAGAAGGAGTCACCATCGCCATGCTCCACATGCTAAGCCAGAGAGAGTTCCGACATCATCCAGCTCCCAGCAGACTCGAGTCACTCGACCATCAGCAAGTATTCCCGCTACCAGTAGCCGCGGGAATGAGCCTAGAGGTAATGTTACTACCGAGCCTAGGGAGAGGACCTTACGCCGTATGGCTCCGACAGATACGATAAATCCACATTTACGATAGGTCGAGAAAACATCGTACGTTTATGAAATTGAACGGGAATTGATAATATCGTTCGTGCTCGTTGTATCTGCTCAATAACGAGATGAATAGCGCACCGTAGATATTTTGTTTGCGATCAGCTTGACTTCCCTAAGTCAGGATGGAGTAATAGATACAGCTTAGCAGAGGAAGTGGAAATTCAAAAGCAAGTGAATCAAGCCTATCTATGTAGTTCTTTCAGCAGTAGGATCTTGCTATATGAACTAGCTTTGTGATTTAATTAACTTCGAATGCGACTGTATGAGCCGTATCCAATGGAGGTGGAACATGATAAACGTGTTGGGTAGTTGTCGAGTCTAGCAATCTAGCATTTGTAGAAATAATCACAACCATTTCCACAGCGTCGCTACATAACCCTTTCATCACGCAGTCGTTGAAGAGTTTTGAATACTTGCCGATTTTATGTTATGACATACATTTGCTTACTCAGCCGTCGGTAATATGAAAGCTGCCACTATTCGCGGTTTTACTGTGCTCCATCATGGATAGTTCTTTCTCAATGGCAGCAAAACGTACTAGGATTTCTCTAAATCATAAATAACATATAGACGAACTCTGTAACCCGAAAGTGACGCCACTTCTGAGAAGTAACAATTGTGGTCTATATGGCTGGCAGTTTCACAAACTTGGAAGCCAAACACCACTATCAACGCCAACGCCAACATCCGGTTGTTGTGAAAATAAGCTTACTTCCATGGCCAGTCTGACACAAGTTATTGGTACCTATTGTGGGTAGATTTCTTCCAAGTAAAGCTAAAACATAGGAAGGTAGGTCACGTACAGCCCCCTAGGCGCCCGCGCCATCAGATGGTGCCCGTCCGTTGATATGGCTTCATCTACGGTCAACTTTTGGGTCGCGACTGGGCCGACATTTCTTGACTACTTTAAGGAATAATGTAAAAATTTATATCAAGAAGCGACGAAAACGTAAGAGCTGGGTAGTGCTCGTAAATTGGATGGAGAATCTTATGTACTGTTCTGATCCTTCGTCCGCTGTGTTCGAATATTTCTAGTGGGGAACTCGCTAATTCGGTTAACCCCTCATCATTCTCATCAGCATGTGCGACTTCTCGAGTTCCCCTATTTATACCTCTCAGTCGCCTGCGAGTTGGAAGGATTCGCAACTTTGGGCGCTGCTATGTACAGAGTTGTATACAACAACACATCTAGTGATATATTCCTGATGCTCACACTGATGAACGCGACCTCGATGAATAGAATCAGCCCCACAAGAAATAAAGTGCTTGTAGCTTGCCATTCATGACTGAATGTTTCCTAAACAATCTAGGACGATGATGGCTTAAATCATGATGTGAACAGCTTATGGTGGAGCAAATTTGGGACAGCATGTCTGTAATTGCCGCGCGGAGCTTTCTCCGGAAACTTTTCACCGACATATATTTCAGCCTCCGATGTTCTAGTAGAGAGGAGAGAAACGATGACAACGGCACCAGTCCCTGTTCAATGTAGACTATATAGTATGTTCTCACCACAGTAGAAGCACAGCAGTCTTACGATGTAGCTACAAGAGATGGAAGCTAGAGAGATAAGACCGGTAACACGAACAGCAGGTTGCACGGCATGGAACGCGTCGGTGCATAATCATGAACACCGCTTCGGATCAAAACATCGACGGATGGGATTCGGATCACCGCCGATCGCTAGATGGGGCCAATCCGAACCTAACTGTACAGTAAAAGCAGATGACCGCATGAAGGTCTGTGGATTCATGAAGATATCGGATAGGTATCACATAGATAGTAACATCAGACTGGGTGTGTGCACCTCCAAGACACATCTGACTCTTGTAAAAGCTTGAAGTCACCTCAACAAGAACACAATTTTGCTGTCCCATGCTAAACCATATTGGTGCACATCACTTCCACATAAGGTCGAGCCACGTATTAAAACTAGCAGTGGCAAAAATATCGATATCGGCACTTCGACTCCTCATCTATCGCATGCTGGAGCCACAATCGCAAACATGCAGCGCTCAACTTTGAACGTGAACATGCAGATATTTTCTGAATTGATTCAGGAGAAGGTTGGGGTGATGATTACACACGGTAACCGAACAATAGCCGATAAGCGATCCGCATACGCCAGCTAAAATCACGTGATACAACATTTCCACTTCTTCTAATTTGTCTTACTAGCCACCTGCACAATGGCATCTTGGCACAGCTCTGAAAATTCGTGTTGTCATCTCGATCTCCATACAACTAACCCAAACCCTGCCGTGATGACAAGCTTTGATTGACCGCCACTTTTAGCTCCGTTCTCAATTGACCCTTCGAGTTGCAGATATTCATGGATACTCGACAGTTCATTTGTTGGTCGAGCATGGACTACAGCTTCAGAAACATATCCTTGCTCAGATGGACCGATTGAAGTCCAAGCCTTGCGGCTCTCCGGGGCAACAATCAGTGATCGGATAGGAGCCGTGGGGACGTCGAGGCTTTTAGGAGAGGCTGTACAGAGTACAGCAATTCACTGCCTACAGAATAATGGGGCGGTCCAGGGTATCTACCGCCTCTCGTCTTATCGATTGTAAATTTCCTCTTCACCCGTCGTCTCCAAGAACATCTTCCTTCCCAAACATAAGAATGGCAGGTCCAAGTCCGACTCCCGAAGAATTGTTGAAAAGACTCGACGACCAACACAAGGCGTATTTAGAGACGTTTAAGTTGGTTCACGATGCATTATCCAACGGGCTTCAAGGCAATTCTAGGATTTCTACGCCCCAAAGTCCACCATCTGTCCGGGGATTTCCCCGTCGACGGAGATCTACCAGGGAACGTGATGGAGACAAGCCGCACTTCAAATCGTCCACGCTGCATACCTCCATCATGACAGGCGACAGTGATGAGAGTGAGGACGATGATGATCTATATGTCCAAGCAACTCTAACGCCTTTCCAATATACCGAGGAGGATTTACGACAGCATTTAAGGACGTTTAAATTCACCGAGTCGGGTCAAAAAATATTGGAGACGGTGGTAACAAAGACGGGAAGACTACTGGATCCCAACTTGTTTCCTCAGTACGACAATATGGATCGATCTCACAACTCTCATTATTCTGTTTTTGACGTTGGTAGGGATGGAGCACCTCTGTCTAGAAGGGATATTGTTCTGCCAGGCACCACAAAAATCGACTCGGCTATCTGGCAAGCTATCAAGGTAAGCAGCACGAGCCGCTCGATACCAGCATCGACCTGGCGACCTCTGTGAGCCGTGAGCCAGGACTAACTATGATTTGTGAAGGATTTGAATTGCGACCCGGAAGCACTTCACACAGCCGTGGGACGAATAACGTAAGTCGTCTGCCATTTGATATATCATAGGCTGAAATGCTGACACTACCTCACTAGAATTGTTCGAGAGCCGTCACCGGTGATCTTTGGAGCTATTCACCTTACAATGAATAAGTACTTCGATGTGGATGAATTGTTCGAGAACCTTGTGTCAGACGAATCAATTTCGGTAATGGCGCGTATGAATCCAAGCACATCCATCTGGGGCTAACCAAAAGTCCAGGCCAACAACGGTAGTCGTCCTTTTTCGGAAGATAACCGCCATCAACGATCTTTTGTATTTAATTTCGAGTACTACACGCTTGTGGGCGAAGAATGTCAACCTATGTCATGGCAGCTTGCTGACCGAGAAAACACGTCGAAGGATAACATTCCTATTTCGAGATGTAGTTCTGTCGTCGCCCTATCGCTTGCTGGGGATCCTATCAGAAGACTAAGGAATCCTGCTCGACATGCTCGAACTGTTAATGGCTTTGTCTATGATCCTTGGGCTGCTTGGCATGTACTCAACATCCAATGCTATCCTGATCATCGTCATTCGATGGATGTTCACGATTCGACAAAGCATTATGTGAACGGACCGGAAGCATTTTTACACACTCTTTTATCAGAATTTAAGGATGCCGAAAAGAGATTTGATGCTATTCTCCAGAAAATCAGCAAACTCGTAACCCCACCGGTAAGCTCGCCCATTAATTCATATATAGGGTAAGACTGATGAGAAGCAGCCACAAATTATGTTTGATGCAGATATCCGAGACAAGCTTCTGTTCGAAGATGAAGAATTCACTTATTCTCGGCGATACTTTTGGGCTTACCAAACCCTCAGCATCATTAAAAATGGAATCAAAGCCATTCTGGATAGTTTTGAAGACACTTTTACGGATGATGTTTGGGAGGGCCGACATAAAACTATTTGGCCTATGTTAGATTACGATTCCCATCGCAACAGATACTGGCGCAGGCGCATGGGAAAACTTCGAAGAGATTTCGACAAGCAAATTCAACATCTCAATAAGTTGCATCATGAAATCGATCAAAAGATGAAAGAGGTCAGAACTTTGAGAGATCAACTCTTCTCGGGTACGTCTGTATTGGAAAGCCGGAAGAGCGTCGAAATGGCAGCTGTGACAATTCTCCAAGGACACAATGTCAAGCTTCTTACCATGGTAAGCAATCAACCAGCATGATTGGCAATGAAGCAGTGCTCACACAATCACAGGTCTCCATATTCTTCCTACCTTTAACATTCGTCACTTCGGTTTACGGCATGACAAACATGTCAACCGAACACGACTTCGGCTCATTTGGTATTACCATGGCTACCGTCTGTGTTCCATTCTTTCTCTTAATTGGTTTCCTCAACACAACAACCGGAATGCAATTTTGGCGCAGCAGATGGTACAGACTAGCAGAATGGGTAGAGAGTAAATTCATGCCATCTTCCAAAGACGAACCTGGCTCCAAGAGTAAGGCCGCAAAATACTCTTTCGGGCCACCCAGTCCCAAAGCTCCATCTCATCTAACCTCAAAACTAGGCAGCAGTGCAGCCAGCAGCTCGGAGAACGTCCTCCAGCCCCCACAACAAACCTATTCTTTCGCAACCAAAGAAGCTATCGCCGCCCGTCAGGAACTCACGCATAATCCTGGGCCGAAGAAGAACATTCCGACAGCACATACACGCGTGGCGTCGGTTCCTCCCGCAGTGACGCCCAAGCGCGTCGCTTCGCCTCCATCAACTACCACGCTGCCATTCTCGCCTCGCGCGTATAACCAGGAACGAAGTGTAACGATACCGGATACCTCGATCCGACCATACGAACGCGAGAGAAGCGTAACTATACCCATCACCTCCGTTTCCTCCTTCGAGACGGTGTCTAAGAAACCTACGCTCACGCGCTCCCCGAGTTGGTGGGATGGAATCGTGCAGAAGAATAAGAGGGAGAGGGTTAATACTTTTGCTGGGGGGGTTTGAGTAGTTAATGAATTGTTTTCTGGGAAGACTGGGCTGGATCTAATTGAATTGAAATCTGTGCGTGCTGGAATCTCGTCTGGGGGAGTGATAGATGAGCGGGAATCACGTATTGGGGGTTTGTTTGTTATGCTGGGCAGATAAAGAAAGAAAGAAGGAAGGAAAGGAGTCGCAGGCCGCAAGACCTTGGAGTGGGTGGAATGAAATTTTATGAAGATAAAAGTATGATCTTGATGATTAGAATAGGGCAGCTGGAACCTGTATGTATGTATGCTTAATGAGGTGGATAAAGATAAAGATAATGAGTTATGATGAGAATGGTTAATGATGGGGACGCTTAATGGTATGTTAGCTGGCTAGTTGGGGATGGGGGGATGAAGAGTATGGAGATGAGAAGTTGAATTGAGGATGTATTCTTCTTGGAAATGTCTTGTTAGATATGAGAAATGTGTTTGGATGCGTGATTTGTGATTAATTGATGAAGGGCGTCGTTCACTGATCTCTGCGGTTTATGGCCACTCTTCCAGCGATGATTTGGCGATGGAGTTGTGGTAATAAAAGTGATCTACTCTACCAATTCAAGAAATGCCAGCGTCTGCTAGCTTGACCACCTACTAGTAATATACTTTTGCCAGGATGCGCCGCTTCTCTTTTTCGGTGGCGGTATTGGCGCGGATACAGTAGCTTGATTCTCAAGGAGTTTTGGATTTGGAGGGCTTGTTTTGCATATAAATAGTGAAGCACGACATGGAATTCATGAAGAGAGACCAACTTTCATTCACGGGCAGCGACGGCTACCCAATATTATATTGAAGTCTAATGGAATGTATGTAGCCTAGTTGGACCTTTAACATCCTGCACCCACACCGTCTATGCAAGATAAGTAAATGTCTCACACAAGGACAGTGACATGTGGAAACTGATTTGCCCATAGTTCTGCAATGGTATAGCTAGTGAAGTGTGAGAGGAAGCGCTCATTTCTTGCCCTTCTTCTTCGCTGCAGGTCCCATAGCAGCTTGTCTTCTCCTCTCTTCACGTTCCATTTGCTCTTTTCTAGCGGCTTGCTGTTCCAAGGCTTGCTCTTTCTCGAACTATAACATATTAGTACGTCGAATGCTGAAAATAAAACAAATGTGCTTACTGCTTTCAGCGCCGCAGCTTCCTCTCTCTTCTTTCGGATTTCCGCCAGTCTTTCCAGATCCGCCTTCGCTTGATCGGTCTCTCCAGCTAAATGTCTCTTCATATAAGCCTCATGTTTCTGCTGTGCTTCCAACGCCTCTCGCTCCTTGCGGCTTAATTGGGCTGGCTTCTTGCTGACGCTCATCTTCTCCAATTCCTCTGCAGTTTCATCAACGGCGACTGGGGCAGCTGCGGCCTGTTTTCTGGCGGCTTCGCTGTGGTTGGGGTTGACCGGCATGTCATCGTCCTCGCTCTCTTCTTCGCTGTCGGTAGGTAAGTCACCAGGCTGTGCGACCTTCTTATTCTTCTTGGCGATAGCAGCTTCTTTTCTGGCTTTGGCGGCGGCGCGGCGCTCTTCACGAGTCATAGCGGGCTTGTCCTCTTCTTCCTCCTCAGAAGATTCCTCCTCGGATTCTTCTTCTTCTTCCTCTGAAGATTCATCGGCGTTTCGTTCGCGGATTTCGTTTCCCTCGGCATCGAGTGGTCGGAGATCACGAGAGAAGTGTTTGCCGCCTGTGGGATGTGCATTAGTATTGTTAGAGATATAGGGATTTTGCGTAGAGTAATCGCATACCACCACGAGTGAACTTCTTGAACTTGCCGCCCCGGCCACGTCCCGCTGCTGATGATCCTCCTCTCATATTGAAAAGTTGATAGAGCGACTTTGGTCTGAACTATGAGTTGACGTTGTGTGTGGGTATCTATGAATGAATGAGAACAGATCTCTATGATCGCGTGTCGAAGATATGAAGTGAGAATGGTAATATTCAAAATCGAAAGAGAGTACTCTGAGCCACTCACGATCGATGTATTTAAACACTTAGTGAGGGGCACCAGATTCAAATCCTCTAATTAAGTCAACTCTTACCCCACCGAAGAGTGTTAGTCATAATTCCCAGCTCCGAATTAAGCGCTAGTCTAAACACAGCTAGTGCTGTGAGTCTTCTCTCGCTTACATCACATGATCGCAAAATTTCCACGACCAAAATTAAGAGCACGAATTTCTTCTTTTCCTTCTTTTTTTCTCTTTTCTCTTCATAAAACTAAAACTGATTCCTTCATATTCACTCTGGCTTTATGTCTTAATCAATGACGGGTCTTGGAGGGGAAATTGAAGGATAGAAGAGAACTTTTTCGTTGACTTACCCTCCGTCCTGCGGCATGAGAATGCATTGGGTTCTGGAGAAATATAAACAGCGGGACATCCTATTACACAGCGACAGCACTGCTGCACCTTTTCGTGATGCCCGAACCAGGAGCCATTGCTGCTATCAATCTGTGTCTTCATTATTGGGCATATTCTGGATATGATTTCGCTGCGCTCGTCTACGATTGCTCGGGAAGACACTTCCTCTGTCGCTGTTGCTACTTTCGTTTTCAGCCACGCCAAGCGAACAAAAGATGTTTGCGGCAACTTGGTTATCTACTATGACTTTTCGCATTACCCTTTAGGGCACTTTCGTGCCTTTTCTTTGTTCAGCCAGGACTGGGAGTTTGTCATCACAGGGCAAGAATTAAACTTGGGTATATTTCTTTGGTGTGATCACTTGCTATATAAATCTGCTTTACTTACTACAGTTCCTTCACTGGATTATTGCTGCGCGATCACTGCATCACAGTTCAAATCACAATGTCTGCATGTCCAGCTTGCGATCGGCCACTTATTCTACCTCCGGCTTTTGCATTTCTTGCGATCCAATTCCCCCGCGTCAAGGCTTCACTCGATTGCGATCGCACCATACCTCGATGCAAAGACTGTGAGCGGGCTGCCGCGGAGAAACGAGCGGCAGATGTGATACTTCCACCTCCATACTATACGAATCCGGTTGCACAGATCAGGAAACAGATTGACCTGGCTCAAGAATTGATCAAGGAAGGGGTAAGGAAGGAAGAATTAGAGAAGGAACTCCCAGTTTTGAAAAGGAAATGGGCGAAGAGAATGCATCGCCGTGAGGCAAATGTGCGCAATGCCTGGCATGAGTATTGGGAGATATGGGGATGGGAAGAGGGTCAGCCTCGAGCTTGAGGGCTTAGGGCTATGGAAACATATGAACACAGGGCTTGATGTTGCTATATTTCAGAGCAGCCATGACGGGAGCGCACAGCTATTTCACAAGACATGCTCTGTGCGACTTCACGTCCCGATGGCTTGCGTCTACCAACCCGCGATGGGTAGCAGGGAGGTAGCAGGGAGGTAGCAGGGAGTGTGCGGGTAGGCGGTAGGGGGATATCGGATCGCCTTCTAGTGCGTCACTTGCATGTAGCAATGGAGGCTCGAGTCACCCACTAGTGCACTTGTGTCTAGAGCAAGAATTAATGTAATGACTCTGTAGGAGGTTTTTTTTTAACAAACATCGGACGAGGTGAATATTTTGTATGTGAATCTTGACTTGTAAATTAAATGCCGTCTTGATGCTGCGGCACCTTTCCCCTGATTGATACTCGAGGTCAGCAACAGGCCCCGCCAAGATGACGCAGATCCGCCTTCCTACCAATTTCAGCCTTCAGGGTACACCAGGTACAAAGCATCCCGCCAAAAACAACCAACAACCACAAAACCAACACAACTGCACTCTCTTTCGTTTTATCACATTAGGATGGCCGCTTTTCTACGCAGTAAGCAAGCTGGCATACAGAATGATCTATCCGCTGGTATTCTCCCCGGATTGTTCGCTCCAGATGATCTTGATCGCTTTGGCATCAATTCCCAAATAGGGTACGTCCGCCTCGTCCGCGGCCCATGCCATGCCATACTATGCGCAACATTCATTACTGACAGTTGACCATTTCAGATCTCTTGCATACGATCCGGTGCAATCCTTACTTGCTGTCGGCACAAACGAGACCACATTTGGTAGTGGGCAGATTTATATCTTCGGACAGAAAAGAGTACAAGCGAAGCTTACACTGCCCCGTCGAGCTTCAGTGAAGACCTTACAATTTTGCGCCGAGAAACTCGTCAGTCTCGATTCGAAGAACGAAGTGATAGTATGGGACATTGCGACTGCAAAGAAGCTGACGGCTTACTCTCCGCCGGGGATAGTAACAGTAATTGTTACGGATCCCATGCTTGATTGGTGTTTTATAGGCTTGCAGAATGGAGACATCATATGCTACGATTTGGACCGAGAAAAGCTTGCGCCTTTACGACTTCCTAATTTCTGGCGTGAGAAAAATCCGCGCTCAAGACTGCTATCATGCGTGTCGCTGCAATTACATCCCAGAGATATTGGAAAGCTCTTAATTGGTTATACTGAGGGCGCAGTGATATATTCCTTCAAGCAAAACGCACCGACGAAATACTTCCAATATGAAATTCCTCCCGGGGCGCCAGGTGGAGATGGAGATCCTATGCAGAAGAATGCGCCTAGACAACCACGTCTCACGCATGCGCTCTGGCATCCGACCGGCACATTCATCGCTACAGCTTATGATGATGCCAGCCTTGTCTTCTGGGATCCGAAAGATGGGCGGATCGTCATGGCTCGCACTTTGACCGACACACATGTGAATGAACCTGGCCACTCAAAGCTCGCACCTGGTACTTTGGAATTGAAGGAGGACTTCAAGAAGATAGCTTGGTGTTGTAAGGAGAACCCCGATGATACTGGCCTGCTGGTAGCAGGGGGTACCACAACTACTATCCCCACAAAAGGCATGACATTCCTAGAATTAGGAGTCACGCCTGTTTATCAAACTTCCAGCTGGCAGGTCTTGACTGATCACTTCGAGGCAAAACGACAACATATCCTACCGGTTCCTCTTGGCGCTGAAATCGCGGATTTTTGTCTGATTCCACGCTCATCCCCACATTTTGCAGGAGCACAAGATCCTATCGCCATTATCGCGTTACTTACATCTGGAGAGCTTGTCACACTAAGCTTCCCCTCAGGTCACCCAATCTCACCTACAAATCAACTTCCTCCGTCTCTTTCATTTGTCCATCCTTTCGTTATTTCAATGTCGGTCTCTGCTGTGGATCGTGGAAGATGGTTAGGAATGACCGAAACACGTGCTCAAGGACCTCAACTTATTAAGGGTGGTGCCGAAGGGTTAAAACCATTGAGAAGATATGAGGCTCGAAACATTATCCAAACAGCGCACGGTGACGGAACTGTTCGAATCTGGGATGCAGGTCATGGCGATGAATTGGAAAATCCTAACGCACTCCAGGTCGACATCGCTAGAGCTGTGGCACGCTACGAGGATGTCAATATTTCTTGCATTAACATGGCTTCAGCCACGGGAGAACTCTGCGTTGGCACGACTGCAGGCGAAGCTGTAATTTACAGATGGGGTGGTAACAGAGCCTATGGTAGCGAGCAGCCTCCAAACGAGACTGTACGAGGAGGTATCACCGATATTTCTATACGTGCAGAGCCGTCATTAAAAGAGGGACTTCAACCTTTCGTACTCTACGACATGGCTCAAGGTCCTATCAGTGCCATCAGAATGTCCGATGTGGGTTTCGTTGGAATAGGCTCCGAAGGCGGGGTTTTCTCAATAATTGACCTTCGTGGTCCTTCCGTCATCTTCAATGCCTCTATGACGGATTTCATCAAACCAGATAAGAGAAGCAGCTTCCTTAAGAAGGGGAGCAGCCAAACTTCTGCCAGAACTGAGTGGCCAGTCTGTATCGAGTTTGGTGTTATGACTTTAGAGGACGATAAATATTCTAGTATTGCTTGCTTCGTGGGCACGAACATGGGAAAAGTTGCTACATTCAAAATTCTTCCTCAGCAGAATGGTGGTTACACAGCCCAATTCGTAGGCATTACTGCTTGTTCCGATAAAGTTATTTCAATCACTCCTATCGTTGCCGATACTGGGAAACTTGCATCGGCTACAGGTCCTGCTGTGGCTGCTCTTCGAACTGGACAGCAAACACATGGTGCTCTTGTCGTTGGTAAGGTTTGGCATTCCAATTTATTTCAGGTCACGCTAATATTCTTCAGTAACACAAAGCGAGGCTCGCATCTTCAAACCAGCGAGCGCAAAAGGAGCTCACAAGACCTGGGACGACGTATTCTGCGACTCAGCAGCCGTCAGCGAATACGAACTGCACGGTGTCGCTCTCGTCGGACTTTTCGGCGACGGCACCGCCCGCGCATTCTCTATTCCCGCTCTCAAAGAAATAGGCACGGCCAAACTGGACATGCTCGACAAGACCCGCTCCACCAACAGCATCGTCACTCCCGCAGGTGATATTCTCGGCTGGACAGGACCCTCCGAAATCGCTATGCTCAACGTCTGGGGCACCGGCCAACCGCTCCCCCGCTCCCAAGACAAACTATTCAACCCGCAAGCTCTCATCCCCCCTCGTCCCACCATCTCGAATATGCAGTGGATCTCCGGTACTCAGTATGTGTCACCTCTAGATCTGGATCTCCTCATCGGCGGCCCCGATCGCCCGCCTAGTAAACGCATGCTTGCTGCGTCGGTCGAAGAAGACCGATTAGCTAGATCTGGGGCGGGTGTCGGCTCTAGTAGTGCGCAGAATGCGGAGGGCTGGGGCGAGTACATGACTAGGCAGTTGAATGAACGTACGGAGAAATTAAATCTCATGGGCGATAACATGGATAAGGTTCAGGAGAATAGTGCGGGCTGGGCGGAGGATGTGAATAAGTTTGTCAATAAGCAGAAGAGGAATATGTTGCTGGGTGGGATCACGGGGAAGTGGTTTTAGGGGAGTGGGAGGATACATGGAGGGATGGGATATGGGATTCGGCGTTAGAGGTTTGATGGGATTGGATTATTTATCTAATTTACTTTTTCTTTCCTTATTTGCAAATATCCTTCCACAGCCGTGTATGGCCCTTTCTCAATCCTCGCTTTGAGATCCACTTGCGCCACCGGGAACACTTTATAATCAATCGCCTTCTCCAGCTCCGTCTTCTCGTCCGCCTCGGGCTTCGCATACGGCTGCAACCAATCCCACTTTGCCACTGTCAGGGATGGAATCTTGACTGCAAACATCGGCGATTGGTCCGTTTCAGATGACGTCGTTTTCTTATCTGGTGCCGTCGGGACGTCCTGGGTGACCAGCAGCGGACCCATGTGGAAAAAGGCATCCATCTTCTCAAACGCCTTTTGCCAAGTATAAGGCGACAGCGAGAGCTCGCGCACGGGGAGAATGCAGTTGTAGCCGTGGACAGGGGTGAAGGGATCGATGATTGCGCCGAAGCCGGTAAGCTCTCGGCAGTGGGCGGCGTCGAGAGCGGCAGCGGAGGGTTCGGAGGAGGGAGGGACCCAGTAGGGTTGGAATTCGGGGAAGGTGCTTGCATTGATGGGCTGGAAGGAGGGGGAGCTGTCTCTTCGAGATTGCGGCGTCGTAGAGCTGGGATTTGTTGTTGAGCTGGGGTGGGAAGTTGGGAAGTGTGCTGGGTTCTGGGTGCTCATGCGTCTTTGCTGGGAGGAGAAGATTTGTAGGAGGGATTGGAAGCGGGTGTTCTTTTTCTTTGGTGGCGGTGGTGGAATAAGGTGTCTTTTTGTTGTCGGGTTTGATGATATGGTATGGCTTGTATACGGCTTGGAAGAGAGCTCGATAGACTATGCTGTGTTGAGAAGGGTGAGCGGATGGTTGATGGAGGAGCTGAGGAACTCGAAGGCTGCATGGTGTCTAGAGAAAGATTCGGCTTGTCGCTGGAGGAGGACATGACATGAGGTACTTGTCATCCTGTCCGAGCTGGCTGGTCGATGAGTTTCCGCAGTTTCTCGGCCTGGGCGTCTTCGATCTTTGACGGTTACTCATCGGGGATACGAGAACATTCGTTCCATTGCAGACAGTTTCATTGAAGACGAAGCAGTCTAGTTTCATGGGGATCAGGACTTTGTTGGCCATGATTGCGCTTCGGGGAGCTTTGGCGGAAGATTCGGTGGTGGTGAAGTGCAGGGCAATAGGAGAGGAGGAAAGGTTGGAGGAATGAAAAGGCCTGCATTTGATGAGGACGGCTACTTTATTTCTTTCTCACAGCGGCCGGCCACTCTATTTTGTTTGTCCACATAGAGTCTTGATGGAACTGCTCTGCTTGCAATTCCTTTTTGATGTTTCCAGGGTCGTTTAATGCGCGCACCCCGAATCTAGTGGCTCAAACACTCTACAAACTTCTGGCTGGTTAATCATATTCGGTACGATTCCGGCTGTGGACGATATTGAGAAACTGGGATGCTTTTTTCCTTTTATTCAAGAATTTCTTCGGGACCTTTTCTACTTGGTATTCTCGGATTCATATCTATCTTCTCAAGGTGCTTCAAGCCTAAACCCAGGGGCCAGCAAGATACTGGACGTTGGCGCTGTCCTTCAGCATATAGGTCAACATATTTTGTTTGAGCCCCGGCGAGACAGCTACAGACAGCAGACACGCCGGATCTGGAAGTATTTCTTGGAATACAGTTGCCTTGGCCCGGACCTCGTCACTCTGAACCCGCGAAGCCCGCCTGATCTGCTCTGTTCTGGTTATATAGTAAACGCAAATAACGTCCTTACCAGACCCGGTGGATGTGCACATTGCAAGCTAGGTCTTGACCAATGAGTCGTCAGAATCGTTAGTGCCGACATCTTGATAGCAAAATGTCAGCATTTCCCGCACTTTCCTTTTTTTGCTTCACTATTGACGCCTTGAAGTCATATGTAATGAGCTTCTCGTCTCCGGCTTGGAAGCAGATGTATTCTCTCTGGTCGCCTAGTGTATAGCACGAACTGAGCTTAGTGATGTTGGTATCATCTGATCAGATCATGAATAATTTTGCGATATGGTTGCTCTCTGTGGTGCCCAGCGTCTTCTCTATCAGCGTGACGCTGCTCCTAGCAACCAATGAGTGTCAGTCTTGCTCGACGTCAGAAAAATTAGAGAAAGGTGTTGGAGCTTACCCTTTGTTTCCAAGGTAGTAGACCTAGTCATTTTTGCCGTTCGCTACAACTAGCAATCCTATACTTGGTCCCGATCTCCAACGACCGTTAGACGGGACTGATGAGGGCGAGGATGCTTTTGCCGGGATCGGTCGCAACGGTTACAGCTGTCCTGATGTGGAGGACACGTACAAGGTCAATGACGCTGAGCCCTTAGAAAAAATCCCTAACCTTGCAGCCCTCACCACTTCAATCTACAAAGATACAGCACATTTCATGGAACACTTCAGACACTTGGACTGCTGAAAGCTAATTCTCCTTTCACATCCGAGTGTAGTGTCGGAAGCAGTCCGCTGGAGGTGATTCAAGCGGCCATTGGGGGCATTGTAGTACACCAACAGCTTGGATTTGTTGTCGTAGAGTGGGTTGTAGATTGTAGCGATCGACATTATTGCATATGGTTGTGTCTTAAACTGTTAAAGGATATTCTTCCATCACACTTCGCACCGAGAAAACAACGAACCGGCTTTAGATACTGGTGCACAAAATGTTGCTTGAGCTTCCTATGCCCGATGCTAAGCATTCGGCCAGGACGAACCCCCAAGGCTCTCAAGCACTTCCAGAGGCATGAATCTCTCAGCTCATATCGCCACGACCACTTGCCTGTTCCAGCATCACCGTTGTAGCAACCTGGAGCGCTATGCACGCCATCACTAAGTACTGTCCTTTCCCGCAATCATGATGGAAGCGCCAAAGAATTATAGCGCACTTGTTTGGCGAGAGCGAACCAGCGTATGCATGCCCGCAACAGTCTAGAATCGATCTGCTGGTCGAAAACCACGCAAGTTGGTGTTGCACTGTTGAACCATGAGGTACAATGGACGAACTATCGATGAAAAACAAGAACAAAGCGAAACTTCTCTTGCGTGGGCAATGGTTAATATGGAGGACCCACTGTCTATTGAATGATAAGAGTCCTGGTTTTCAAATCACACCATTTTTGCACATGCAGTGCAACCGGTACGCTTCCCGGCATGAACTCCGCCATCCCTATTGCTGGTACAGTATGGATCATGCACCGCGCTAGCGTGGGATATTTCTTTCTCGTTTTGGCATCGATTTGGTTCGCTTAACCTCAAGTGGGCCTTTTCGTTCAGTCACAGCCAGCCACATGCTGTGGTGTCGTCAAGCGTGCGGACCACGACGGCGCTACAGCCGCTTCCGCGTAGCCCTGGCGGCACGTCACGGCTACGTCGCTTGCACGAAGAGAGCTGAAATTTGGTGATGGACGTCACTTCACACCGCATTGGGGAATTCTGCTGGATGTACAGCTCAAAAACGGTTATGACTTTAGCGTGGCGTGCGTGGGGGGTCAGGGGTATGCTCTTCAGATGGCTTTACCGCCTAACTTTGATGGCAAACTAGATCTGAGATATACGAGCGACACGATTTAGTACAGCATACGTAGTATTCTGTCTGCTAGTCGTATGTGGTTACTGAAGCTTTAGTGTCAGAGTAGGTCGTTAAAGCCGGGTTTCTCCCTCATACTAGAGCATGAATACATACATCATTCATGAGCTACTGGGTTTTCAGCTCCCTACGAAACGCCGAATGAAAGCTTCCTCGGTGGTTATCGTACGTCTTTGTACACTGAATCTCGGCACTACCATCAATGGGATGTAGCATTACTATGCTGAGAAAAAAGCTGTAGTTCTTGACGCTGCTCAGCGGCACCATCCCCGTGTGGCTCCACGACGCAAGCCTCAGCTGCAACGGTGGTTCCTGTCGGTAGAAATGTCCTGTCCCCACGAATCGGGTACCCTGCATAGCCGTGTAGTCACATCGGCGCGGCCGGACCCAGTAGGAATTACCATTTCAGAGTCCAAACTCATAGACTAGAGAACTCGAGACGTCTTTGTCTTCCTAGAGCGGTTGGAATAGGTCAATAATTGGGTGGACTTTTCAGCAGGAGTGGTATTGGCATTACTATTCCTCACCTGGAAAACGTTCAAGTTTTTCTGTGTCTTGCCACCAAAAATTTAGCCTTTATTCAGAAGGAGGGATAGTAGCTGTGGCGGGACCGTTGCTGCGGCTTGCTGCGAGATGGTCAGGGTGTCAACTGGTTGTTCGACAGCAGCGGTGCTGCTGCTGAACTGAAATGTCGGTCTCTCGCCCACAAGCTTTTGCGGGTCGGTATTTTTCGTGATCGTCATCTTGCCGACGGGACAGCTCAGCTGGATGCTGAGAAGGGCCAAAGTACTATGGATTTCGACATAGTCGGCTTTTTCTATGGTGTCCAAGTTGCTTTCCAGATTCTTGACCCACGAAATCAACAAAGCAGTCCAAACCTGTTGTCCTTGCCTCGGAGAAGGTATTTGGAACCATCGAAAAACCCCAGTGTGCTATATTTGGTACTGCTCTTCGTTCTTAACTTTGGAGTATGTTCGTCCATACTCCATTTCTATATTAGTTTTCTGGATGCTTTTGGCAGTAGCGAAGGTTTGCTGGTGTGGAGGCTGCCTGAATTAGCCTGAATGACAGTTCGCTGAGCTCAATATCCTCCGCCAACAATCCAAAAGAACAAAGAAAAGACCTTCACCGATATCTTCTTGCCTTAATAATACTTCTCTCATCTGCTCTTGTCTTTTCGTTAGAGGAGCCTTGACTCTGATGTCTTGGAATTGAGTGATCAAATCTGGCCGTATCCAACAGCCCAACGAAGGGATCTGTGGGCGATATCTGATGTTGTTGTCTTGCTGCTTAAAGTGCTCGTGAAGCGCCGTTTTGATAGCCCTCCGAATGAAATCATTGTCTTGGCATACCTTTTCATATTTGTGATACGGAAAGTGAACACAACGACAAGTCTCCCAGGTCATATACGAACAGGGGGAATATTTGAATATGCGGACAAAGGTACTATTGTAGACTAGTGGAGCGCCAAGGAATTGTTTTCATTTGGGAGCTACGAAAGTCAGCTCTTCAACACACTTAGTTGCATCAGACCTACTTGCATCGGACTCGGTTGTGGTTGAAATGGCATATGTTGGTGCAAATATCAGCTGCGTTGCGTCAATTTGTTGCATCTCGAACCATCAACAGATATCGTAATACATAATTGCAATGCGACTGCGATATAATCACCACTGCTTAGAAGCGCCCCATCAAGAGCGCGCCATTCGATCTTCAAAACACCTCGCAATATTTCACATGAACAGGATCATTTGACCAAACCACGCATCTCAATAACTCTTCCGCTGTCACTAGGAAATCAAAAGTATCCAAGCAACAAATAATTAACCCCATCCAGAAGGGAATCCTCGCCTGGTAACGCTCACGCTTGAAATTCAACTCTGCAAGAAAACCTCAGTTAAAGAACGGACGGGCAGTACAGCCCATATTTAAATTGACAGCTCGCTCTACATGACTACACTACATCAAGCCCATTACTCGTCAGGGCGCTTTGCTCGTTGCATTTAGAATGTCTTCAAATAATCCCCAACAAAGCTGTTTCCGAGCTTGGTGACGTTCTCAGCGAGCTCCGCGGCGCCAAAGGTCTTAGCCAAGTCCTTGGCCCAACCAGCAGCTTTGCCTTGGATAGTGGTGACCATGAAACGATGCTATACAACTCGTTAGAGAAAAAAGCTTGGGTTTGGATAGATCTCCATGCGGAAAAGCACAAACGCACCTGGTACAGCTTCTGGCTCACATCATGGAGGACAATGAAACGGTCTTCGCCGTTAGCGTTCTTCTGGCCATATTGGAACTGGTTGTTGATGGTGACAATCCAGTTATCTAGATAATACTTGCGTTAGTTAAATGCATTGACTATGGGTGTCATGGAGCGCGAGATCAGAGGTGCCAATGCTTACCGCCTTCCTTCTGAGCATTGTTAATCTTGGAAAGCCCATCGCCTTGGTAGAAGCTCTGCTGGACAAACAGCAGAACGTCGGCATCGCCCTGGCTCTTATTCTTGGCGCGAACAATGTAGTACTTCTGGGTACGGGTCCTCAAGCTCTGGGACCATTGAAGCTCAACGAGGGCTTCTTCAGCCGAATCCGTATGGGCAGGGATGGAGAGCTGGTTGTCGACTTGTGGTGGACTCATTTTGAAAGTTTGGAAAGTTGTGATTGATGTATTGAAGTAAAGCTGATTGTGTTGCGGTTTGGTTTGGTGAAATATTTCTCAGTCTGAGGAAGGCCTCTTTATATGCTTTTCTTGTCTTCGAATGACTTGCCCGTCACACTTGAATTACGTCAGGAAGCCTCTGCTTCCCCTGTATTCCTGTTCATTTGATTGACCGCCATGACTCTCTCTTTCGTGGTGGGATGAATGGACTCAGCCAGCCATAACACCGCCATGACACTGCATATCTCTCTTTCGTGGTGGTATGAATGGACTCAGCCAGCCATAAGTCCATCTGTAACAGTCGGCGATCCCGGATGTTGAGCGGTCACCACATCTAGACCCAAGAGAAAGAGATGGCCAGGTCTCCAAAGCGTCTTCAGATTGGTGAATATGCGAAGTTCAATCTAAGTGTTGACATCGTTGCATGTATTGTGGATACCCGGCCAATTCCATGTCTACTACGACTTATGTATTTTGATCAGCTATTGCTTCATTGAGAGTCCTTGCATCATGTACTAGACTTACGAATCGAGGAAGTAAGTTAGTGTATTGGTTTTCGCCCATTTTTTCGATGGGTGGATCGTGACGCGTCTGAAAGATTGGTTTCCTCGTCATTCTGATCTATCCGATAATCAAATTAAGTAGGTTTTGATAGAGTTATTCAGGTCCGTAGATTCAGGGGAGTTGGAGATTTGGTTTTGGTGCACTACCAGTACGTAAGCGAAGGCGCATATAGGGGACTAAAACAAAAAGAAAATAGGCGAGACGTTACAGAGGCCCACAACGGAAGTGGCTGGCTGATTCCTCGCTGAAAACCCACTTGGCATTCTTCAGAGGGTACCAAGGCCCAATGGTGCATAAGAGCGTCAACCAAGTTGACACGAATGCATCGCGTCGCAATGTTAGCCGGTTACAGTATCGTCGTACGATACCGCAATATATCACACATGCGGATCGTCCTTTGGGTTCCTACTATCCCTATCCAAAATCCAGCCTTCATGGGGAGGAATAGTCTCGCAGCTGCTGCAAGCGGGAGCGGATATCCTCGCCCTGTTGCTGTTGAATTAGGCTGTTCTGTAGTTCAGCTAAACCACACAAGCCACCCATAGCATACCACCTCGGTCGTTGGTGCGCTTTGTTGTATGACGGACACCTTACCGTCAACTGTGCCATGTGGGAAACTTTGAGAAACTTTTTATAAAGAAGCCGTGTAGGTCTTCAACTTGCAGAAAAGACCGTCAACAGTTTCAGTTATCCCAAGACTTCAGAGACCCTTTGGCAATGTCAGGAAAAAATCTTGGTGAAGAGAGCTCTAGCAGCGCCGGCTTAAGCCAGGTAAGTCTTGTTGAACATTCAAGTAGAAACCTCCTTGGTCTGGGCAATGAGTAACGAGTTAACATAGGTCCCTAAGACAAAAAGGGTCAAGAAAATGCGCTGGAATGACAGTGGTGCCCTCGAAGATTACTGGGAAGATGTACCAATCGTAGTACCAGAACCTGGTGAGCTTCATAGATGTCTTGAACTCATGGAACCACTAACAAAAGTAACCAACAGCAAAACCCAAGGCCAACCCACTTGAGCTTTACAAGGAGCTCAAGTTCGATGAGGACATTACCATTGGGCGCGTCATACCTGCTCTTCAGGATAGCGCATTCGATGCGGTGACGCTAAAGAACACAGCAATGATCTGGTTGGCTAAAGACATTTCCGTCACCAAGAAAGCCGGGCTGTGGCTAGAAACGGACGTTGAGTTCCGCGGGGTACTCCAGTCCGTTGCGGATGTACTCTCCGATGTGTTCAATCAGGAACAACCCAAAGTTCACCTATCCGCCCATCTTGGCATCGAGCAGTCATTAGGGGACGAGGAGATCAAGGCAAAGAACTTTACGCTGAGGGGTAGCATACCTGGCATCAACTGTGGCTTTGGCGACTTCTTGATGTTTAGAGATGCTGGTATCAGACTTGAGGTCACGCCTGACAAAGTAGGAGATCTTCAGACAGCATGGGGCTTCTTTGGGACTGCTCACTTGAAGATTCCAAACTCGATAACCCCGCTTGTCCTAGAGTATCAGCTCGAGCCAAAGGATGAGACACTGGACATCTCCATGGGGTTTGGGGACGGAGAGCTTTGGCGCAGCGTCTTTGGCGTTTCGGGACTTGACGTAAGTTACCTTGAACTCGGTTGAATTAATATTTGTGAGCGTGTGCTGACTTTATGTGCGCCTGCTTTTAACAGCTCATGCAAGTCAAATTCAACACGAGCATCCAGAGATCTAACATTAAAAAGTCACTCGAGTTTTCCATCTCCGCGGCGTGGTCGTTTGGTGGAATACCTGTGGTATTGACCGGTGGTATTTCTAATGGTGAGTCTCTGAATGAGAGGCGACTCTCAATCCAATGCATCTACCTGAAGGCTTATTGACGGAGTAACTAGGTAACGGGTTTCTCAGTGGAGCTATTCCGTCGGTAACTTTTGATGACATTAGGAAGTTGTTTGATACAATGACAGGTGGTGAGGATCTAGAGCCAGTTGGCCAAGACATCCGCTTGAATAACCTAGTCATTGAGATAAGAGATGGCCGATTAAGATTTTCAGGTGAGGCATGGGTAGACGCCTATAGAGTTGCCTGCGCAGAGATTCTGGTTGGTGTTGACGGCGTCATTATATCTGGTGCCATCGATGACCTAGATGTTGGCGAAGGGGTGCACGTCAAGCAAGCTCGCCTGGAACTTGTCGTCGGCCGAATCAGCCGAGATCAAGAGGCGACAAAAACTGATAATGATGCACCAGTCAAGCCCAAAGGAAGTGGCACTCCTGTTGCCGCAATTGTTCGAGGCCATGTCAATTTCCAGCATGGCGACATTAATCTCGACTTCGATGTCGCTGCAGCTCTCATCAAACCCCCAAGCGGAGACTTGCAGTACTTTGTGTATGGCCAGCTAAACGCACAAAACCTCACCGTCGGCACACTGTTGTCCGATCCCGATGTGGAAGGAGATCACCCGCTGAATTTGAATCTGAATCGAGTTGCACTGATCGCTTGTAGCGGCGACAATGTGGCAGATTTTGGGCTGAACGTCGCGAAATATCCTGTAAAGCCTGGTAGGCAAGCTTCCGCTCCATGAATTTTAATGGATCTATATTAATTTTAAGCGTACTACAGGAGTCTTTCTGTGCGCAGAATTGGCATCTGTGCCCCACATCGAGAGCCTGTCCAAAACCGCCAAAAAGGAAGACCGATATGTCTTGTGCGCGGGATATAGCAAGGCTACAGGCTTGAGTATTCGGATTGTGTTACCGGACAACCTACGCGTAAGCAAATGGAGAACGGCTCACTAGATGGCAGAAGCATTACTAAGAATGTCTAGATCGAACTCTCTCCTACTGTTGTGTCAGGTCCATTAACACTCGTTTTCGACACAAAGCCGACGCTTTCCATTGCATTCAGTGCTGTCCTATGGCTCAAACCTGAAGGCCAAATCGACCCCCTGGAACTTGCTCTCCGCCTCAAGGCTGATATTGAGGCTGCAGAAGGGATGGCGTAGGTTCATCATGATAATCACCCTTGTATCTCGTTTCGATCGCTGACGTTCCCGCTCGGAATAGGCAGATGAAAGGCTGGTGGGTTAATCCATTGGGTCTCAGCCACCGACTTCAGATAGGTATTGTCATACCCTTTTCACGTTTCAATTCCGACTAACTACCTGGGCTAATTCAACTTTCAAGGCCCTGAATTGCTTTTATCAGCAGAGATCAACTACACACAATTTGCTGCATCTGGCACCCCTACCACTCTCGGCTTTAAGGGTGGCTTCAAGGTTGATAATGTGGACGAGTATTACGTTGCTGTTGCGCTTGGAAGCAACCCGAAGGAGACCCTTGTGAAGCTCGATGCCACGCGCCTTGAGGGAAAACAGATCATCAATCTGGTCAACGCAGTAGCTGATATTAACATTCCGCCTCCGAAAGAGGACTTCATTCGATTTGAGGATGTAGACATTTACGCAAGTCCTCTAGGATGCATTTTAGGCGACACAACATATCCACCAGGCTTCGTTGCAAAGGGAAAAGCTTTCATTCTGGGCAAAAAAGTCGAAGTCGACTGTCGAGTAGGTTCCGGGGGATTGAAACTCAAAGGTGAGATTGAAGGGTTCAGTCTTGGTCCCCTTACCGTGAAGGGGGGAAAGCGGGTCGATGGGAGTCAGGACGTGAATGCTTTGATTGACCTCGAGATAACAAAGGCACGTCAGCATTTTGAGGTTAGCGGCAGCATCGCACTTTGGGATGCTGAACTCAGTGTGTTTGTTCTCGGCGAGATTCGACCACAACCGCAGCTGAAGTTCAACTTCCAGCTTGCATGGAGTGATCTCATCAACTTCCAGGTGGATGGAAAGATGATTAGATCCCTTGGTGATGTGGAAAAGGCCGAGTTGACTAATATTGACGATGTTCAAAAGGCTCAGTTGACTAGCATTGACGATGTTGAAACGGCCGAGTTGACTAACATTGACGATGCCGACTTCTACCTGCATGCAATAATGGAGCAGCGGATAGTAGAGGAGATTTCAATCGCGATGAAGAGATGGTTCACGAGCGCGCAGCATTCTGTGCAGGAGGGTGTTGAGTCGGCCAAACTTAAACTCGATGAGGCACAGGCTGCATTTGTTGCAAAGGTCGAGAAGGCTGAAAAGACTGTCGAAGAGACGAAAGAGAAGTTCGACAAGGCGATGGAAGCGGCGCAAGCTAATCTTCGTGCTAAGAAAGATAATTTAGAGAGCAAGAAGGTCGAAAACGAGCGCATAATGAGAGCCGAAGAGAAGCGAGCCGACGAAGAAATCCGCCAGAAGAACATGGAGCTGGACAAAGTGCAAAAGGCGTTTGAGGATGACATGAGCTGGAAAGAGCGTGACCTCGAGCAGAAACGCCGTGATGGAGCTGATGCAATCAACGCCAAAATCAGGGAGCTCGAGGAGACAAGAGCTAGGTTCCAGCGTGACTTTGGCAACGCAATTCAGGCAATATCTGATGCGGAGACTCGTGTGCGTAACGAAGAATGTAAGTATTCCATATTTGATTTGCTGCTGCTGTAGAACTTTGTTGACCAATTCCAACTATTAGGGAGAGTTCGTGAGGCACAGGGACGAGTCGATGATGCTAAGCGCAACCTTGATCATTGTGCATGGTACGAGAAGCCATGGATGGTATGTTACCTTATGGTGTTTTCTAAAGGGTCTTGTGGCTAACATTTATTCAAGGCTTGTCGAGTTGCAACCCTTGAAACGGAGCGATGGGTCGTTCAATGTGCTTTAGACGCAGCCCGCGCCATCCTTAGCGGAGCGAAATGGGTAGTGGGGAGCGCTGCATACTCGGCGGCGATGCATCTAGTCGATGCAGCTCAGCTTTCTCTGAATGGTGCTCGATCACTGTGGGATGGCACTATATCGACAGCAAAAACAGCGCTGGACGGTGTCAAGGCGCTCCATGCTGCTGGCATCGATTTCGCAAAGGACGCGGTTATTTTGACCCAGCAAGCGGCGTTGAAGACTAAGCAGGCAGCGCTCGCAGCGTACAACTTGGCACTGTCAGTTGCGCAAGGTGCTGTTGATATTGCCATGGAGGGGGTAGCTGCGGTGCAGAAGGGAGTTGAGGCTGTGGCATTCAACGCAGCACTCGCGGTGCTTGATGCCGTGAAGAAGGACACTACCCTTGTAGATATTGCTAAGGGCGCCCTTGATGCTGCAAAGGCCGTCGCTGAAACGGCTCTTGCTGCTGGAGCATGGTTGGCTGATCGACTTTGTGACACCCTCAATATCCAACTTGTCGAGCTCTCGGGCTGGCTGAAAGACATTACGAGCGGAAAGGGTAGTCTTACTATTCGTGTCAAGGGCACTGTCTTTGGCGAGGATTTTGATTTACCCGCCTCTTGGAGTCCTGCTGACACATTTGCCTTTATCATTGGGCTTTGCAAGGAACTGTGGGCCCTCTTCGCTGATAACATGGTGCAGCTGTTCACAGAGAGTAAAGCGTAGGATGTGAGGACTATAATATAAATCGAAATATTCGCTAGCTCTACGCTTGTGCACTTATGACCATTGAGCTTGCTTTTAGAGCTATAGTTCGACGAGGATGGTTGTCAATTCACCTTCCCGTATACTAAACTAATCTCCGAATCCTGCTAGTGACTCCTCGCCAGCTCACCCTTTAATACATCCATCGCGACGGGAGCCAAAAATGTATTGTTTCCGTTCCGTTTTCACCTCTGCCCAAATGCGCCAAAAATCAATCCCTTTGTTTGGCCAGTCTAGCAAGTAAAAAGTAGGTTAAGATTTAACCCACCAGGAAGCCTGTAATTTATCTTACCAACCTTGATAAACCATGTCTGAAGGTACCTCTACTGAAGATGTTTCGATCACCTCTCGCTAAAGGGTGGAATGAAATGGTGAAAATATAGATTATTTGTAATCTTGGATTTTGTAATTCTTTTGAACTTTGCTGATATCTACTACTTTTTGCTGTCTATATTTGTTTGAGGAGACCATGGGGAGGTGAGTTTTAGGATGATGAGAGGATATGTAGAGGCTCTAATGGGAGGGGGAAGGAGGAGATATGGAATGCGGCGTTAGGGGTTGGTGGGTAACTTGTCTGTCTTGCAGTTGCGGGGACGTTGGAGACCGTATCTGTTAGGTGTATTATACCTTCTCCATAGGTAGGTATAAGATTGATTCAATTTACTGTTCTCCGCAGGCTAGTATTTATACGTCCTTGATACGGTATGCGTAGTGCGGGCGGGGAAGCCTCCGTTACTTACTTGGCAAAACATTCAACTTCTCTCGCATGTCAGCTGATGTGAACCACATCCGTGGATGCCAATAGCCAGTAGCAGTAGTAGTTCTTCTGCTCGCTCTTCGTTTCGGTGTCAGTCTCATTCTAGGTTTCTTTCCGTGATCGAGGAACCTAATAGAGTTGTCATACTGCATATGTACCCTTGTGGTGTGCTCAAAGCCTGGGTTCCTATCTCGTCATGATCATGATTCATCTGTTGGGCAGAGATCTACCCTAAAGCGCAAGAAGTAGCGCGGCTTGTTAAGACCGTGACTACTAATTCGTTTTTTTGACATGTCGTATGGTCGAGTTAACGTATTCTGGTGCGGCGCACGCAGCCACGCCGGTATGGAATAATAATTTAGTCACCTATTTGGTGGTAAACACGCGAGGAAATGGGAGCGGGAGTGCTGTTATATGTCGTACCATGTTGGAAGCGAACACGCCAGCAGAACAACGATGCGAGGTTTCTACGAACGGTAACATGGATAACTATAGATGATTTCATCCATATCTCTGTAGGAAATCCACAGCGAACATGTAGGTATGTATGACTTGCAACTATACCATGATCAACTAAAACGCAAACGACTTGTTGTATACACGATTCAAAACGCAAGGGTGCTGGAAACCTTGAGCTTCAACTACCAGACGTAACATTCTCCCCTTAATTTTACCACATCCAATGTTCACAAACTATCTCTCCCCCTTCCCATCTCAATAACTACCACTATTCTTCTTCTTCTCCTCCTCCGAGGGAGGTGGTCCTAGAATAATTGCTTTCTTCTTGGGTTTCGGCTCGAAGCTGACGTTGGCTGCCCATTTGATACTTTTGGGGCGATGAGTGGAGGTGGAAGATGAGGAGTCGGACTTTTTGTGGTCTTTATCGGTCGATTTACGGTGTGGGGAGGGCATTCTGGATGGCTGGTGTGGGAAATTTAGCTTGGAAAAAATGGGAATTGTTATGGGACTGGGGAGTGGGATGGAGAGATTTGGGGTGTGATGGTTGTTCGAGGGGTCAATGAAGAGGGATTTATATATACATCTAACATATGTTTCGAGCAGGCTTCTAAGTGTATCTAGCGTTTTGATTGCTGCCTGAGATAACGCGCGCAGAGTCAGAGAATGCGGCTGAAATCCTGGGGCCGGGTCGACATAGGGGTTATGTTACTGCTGTGCCTAATATTCTGCAAGACCTACCTCTAGGCAGCACATACTTGCTTGACTGTTTGTTGGTAGCTGGATGTAGTCAATGGAGGATTGGAATAAGGTATGGACATACTCCGTCGGGGAATTGCATTGGTCGATGTTTGGGCAAGAGGTGTGGGATATCTGCCTTATGAGCGGCCATCAAGTGGGTTTATGTTATATAGGGGTGAGATATGTACTAGGGAACGGTGACGGCTTGGCTAAACTGATGAGATGGTTTATTTCCATTACGGAAGACTGCATGAGAATGATGGCAGAGGCAAAAAGTAGGACTGAAATTCGGCATACTAAGTGTAGATCAACGCATTTGATGTAGTTGAAGTCACGGTTGGACAACATATATTTAAAAAAAACAAATCTGGTCTATCCAACATAATCTCAAGCACGCGCAAACCCAAGCCAATGAGTGACATCAGCAGAGCATCTCTAAATGACAAAACGACGGTCTATCAAACACCCAGACTCCCAGACGATCTATGTTTCCACTCCCAATGTCCTCCAAAACAACCATCTATCTGACCTAGATGAAGAGCAATCAATGACAAATCATCGCTGCTGAGCAATTCAGAGCTGAGAATTGCATTGATTGAACTATCCGAAGAACGACGAAAAAGCAAGAAAGAGCGTGTGTATATCCTCTAGAAAGTGGCAGTAATCGGGAAAAATGCTCAGTTTAGAAGAGCAGAAACCCATACAATATGCCAGAGCATCCATCAAGACCGAACTACTACCGAATATCCTCACCTACTACTTTTTCGAGTTCCATGATTTACTCACCCCATTCTCAACCTTTTCACGCCATTGAAAGGCATGCCCATCATCCGTTTTGGTTCCAGCCTTAAACTTAACACCCTCTGAATTCGGCGGCTTTGGCTTTGGCTCATTGTATCTAGGTTGATAGCCACCGGTGCTACCACTATTGGTGCCGGAACTGCTGGATTGCTTGCCTCCGGAGGTGCCGCTTCTGCTAGAGCTACCCATTATGGAGAACGAAGTCGATGGATGGCGATAGTTGGATGGAGTGAGTGACTCTGCTGATGAGAATGGATGCGGTTTGGTGGCAGGAAGGAAGGTAGGGTGAATGGATGGTTGGCTGGATTCTGTTGCGAGATGCAGTTGAGTTGTAGTAAATTAGCGGTTGGTGTGAGTAAAGGATTATTAGCCTGGAATATGTGTGAAGCTGCTGCTGTGATGTTTTGCAAGCGCTCAAAGGCACTTATATATATACAGTTTTTGCTGCCTGTAACATGAGAAGCTTGCACGACCATACTATGAACGATTTCAGCAGGACTGGCCTTCAGCTGCTGCGTTGCCGGCGAAACGGCATTGGAAAACGGCCAAAATATCGATACAGACCAGTTGAATGAAGCTATCCAGCCAAATTTCAACCCGATGCCGTTCTCAACGAAACAATCCTGACGATCAAGGGCAGGAGTATTGGGTTTGGTGGGCTCAGCTCGGTCAAGCACCTTTGTAGGCAGCAGAAAAGGAGGGACGATAACTTAAACGGAGCCGTCGAAGGCCGTGAAGACGTAGGCATCAACTATACAACGAGTATGCTCTATGATAGGAATAGTTATGGCTGCGTGACTTGCGTCATAATTGCACAACTGCTTCCGATGGAAAGACCTCAAATGCTCACAGCCATATCCGCTCTCTTCCCGCACATATCCCGCGCAAGCAACTAGATGAACGTGACGCAGATACAGTATCAGTAGTACCGCAGAAATTAAGTTGAAGCAGGAACAAGAGATATGTATGAGTTGATCCTGCATCCTGTAAGTCCCATCTTCACTATTGATGCGCATCTTTTCATGCGTATTCTCATCCGCCAAGAAACCATCTCGGCAAATTGACCAGGCCGGCAGTGAACTCAAGAAAATATGCATAGCCCAGCTCTGAATATCCTAGGACAAAGTCATAAAGTCCAACTGCATATCCTCGGTGCCTAATCTAACTGCTGCCTGTCTCTAGGTACATGACCAGCAATGCTGTCTGCGGATGAAGGCCAACAAGCTGGCCGACAATAACGACTAACTAGGCAACCGATTGCAGAACCAACGAGACGCCAAATTCCGCCAACTTTGGAACCGGTGAATTATTTGCACATATCTATGAGCAAGCCTGAGCTATCTGGCCATCGTAACGTACGGTTCTTTGTCTCCCAAGCGTCCAGTTCCTACAATGTACTGAATTGTATACCGTAGAACAGACCAACCCCGTCCCGCGTCGCAAACTTGCAGACGACGGTCATCATTTGCCTAGACGTTTTGATTGTCTATGAATCGAAAGTATGTCTCCGGAACTTCAAAACGGACACTTGTCTATCCTTCCCATCCTGAGGGTAAGTCACCAACATCCCCAGCAACATTCTACAACTTTCCCAGAGCCTCAAAATCCAAAATCCAACACCTCCACACCAGAGACCCGCGTCTCGACCCCCCAACCACAAGAATGGTCTTCGGAGTTAATTTTACCTACAAACTAGCCACAACAAGTGGCCGATGACATCGGTCTTCTACCTAAAAAGGCCTTTCGGCCTCAAAACAGGTCGACCGTATCGTCCCGTCCCACAGCTTAATATAGTATTCGTAGACATCAACTGCTGACACTCGACCGTGACTTAGACCATATATGCAAGGTGCGACTCATTCTTGTGGTTTCATATATGTAATGCTTGCAGACGAGCGATCATTCTCTGCTTCCATTCGTGGTGAACGCTGTCACTTAGTCCTGGGGAGAGCAAGAGCCGGTCGACATTCAATACTTCAGGTCGCCTGGCAGTTATATCGTAGACACTGTTGATTACGAGCCAATATTAAATGGAAACCGAGACCTGAGTTTCAGAAGCACCAAAAATAACGTTAAGGGTCGTTGACAAGAGTGACCCAATCGAACAGGGGCAAGGGGAAGATATATAACACGTCTCCATCTTGTATGAAGAACAACACAACAATAACTAAATAGCCTCCAACTCAAGAAAGAACAATACAACTACCTAAGCGAAAAAAAATTTCTTAGAACCAAGATGCCAGGGTCAAGTAATGGTCAAAACAACAATGGTAGAAGATCTTCACCATCACCCCCACCACCACAACGGAAAAGGACCGTAACATTTGATGACACTACAAAGAAAGAAGATGGGAAAAAAAGCCTTCCGAAAGAACGTCATTCAGATGGGAAAATGATCCACCCCAAAAAGAAGTAAGAAGTGAAAGCTCGCATAACCAGGCCTTCATAAAACTGGGTCAAGGAGTTGCAGGTTTGCAAATTAGTCATTCATTCATGAGGCGCATTTATGAGAGGGAATTGTCGCATTTACAGGAACTGCATTTATAGGCGTTATATAGGAGTACTGGAGTTGTGGGAATACCTCAAGATCTGTAGCTAGAAGAGAATCAAGACAAGTTCACACAACGAGAATGAGGCTACCTCAACATCGACCCGGTGTGTGCTTGGTCACGTGATCGCAATACACCTGGTACCTCAAACTTGTAGCCAAGCATCGAAAAGATATAATGGAAAATCCTGTAGTGGTATTTCCTAGTAGCGAGTAAACAGGGAATTCGAGGGACCAGAATAACGTAGAGAAAGACAGTAGAAACCAAGTGGATCTGGTAACTCCAACTCCAACCGTGGAAAGGCGCTCGCTAAAGTTAAGGGTAGGAAGGAGGTTACTGTGTTGGTGGGTATTGTGAACAAATTTATAATTTCTAAGGCGCAGACCTTGTACTGCACCTCGACCGTCATAAGATATGATTGCTTCACTAGGAGCTGCTGTGGAAATGTATTGACGGGACTGCTTAGAACATCATTATCTACTGTGATACTCTCGTATAATCATCATGTAACCATCTTAACGTTGCTCTCTTTCGTAACCATATCAAAACTCATCCACCGAAAATCTAAAACAAATATGCTGCCTCCTGGTATACAATTAGTGAGCCATAACCTCGTCAACTTGATGTGCGACACCGGACTTGTCCGCTGCCTTGTCATTGTCAACACCATCCATCTCCATAGCATCATCTCCATCGGCCTCTTCTTCCTCAGCTTCCTCGTCTTCACTACCACTGCTCTCGGCCTCAAGATCTTCGCTTCCATCATCTGATTCTTCAGCAGCAGCGCCTTCACCTTCAGCCCCCGCCATTTCTGAATCTTGTTGCATAGCATCAGGATCAACAGCGGCAGCTTCTTCTCCCTCAAGCTCTTCTTCATCCTCTTCCTCAGCCTCTTCAGCGCCGTATTCTTCTCCATCTGCTACCAAATCGGCTTCTGGTTGATCGGGTGGGTATTCGGCAGGTGCTGAGGCATCAGAATCCCTAGACCAGAACTGTTAGTGCGCTAGCGCATTTTCAACTTTGTCTTCAGGTTACTTACCATTTGATAGCAAATCTTGTGACACGGGGCTTCTCCGCGAGAACATTTCTTCTAACTCGGTCGAGAAGTGGCTTGGCAGGCGGGTCGGCATTTAATTCTTCAGAGTCGTATTCATTGTTCACATAGTATCCAACTCGAACAAACTCCCGGCCATCGTACGCGCACGTAAGTAGGATGACAGTAACACCGAGGATTTCTGCATCGGGAATTCGTTTGGTGTCTGGGGCATCTGCCTCGAACAAGAACTTGTTTACGCCGACAGGAATAGGGCCGACAAGTAGGGAATCGAGTTCTTGATCATGCTCATCGCTAAAACTATCATTAGTCTTGTAGCCAGAATACCTTTCAACTGGGCGAGGACTTACGACGTGGCAGATCCAACATAGGTCAACTTCCATTCGAGATCTGAAGCGCAAAAAGATATTAGCAGCTGGGGATAATAGTAGGAAGGGCAGTTTTCTTTTCTGTAGCAAGACATAGTAACGGCGCACCTTTCTGCAAAGCTTCGAGACATTCGAAAGTAATTTCAAATTTGTATGGATCGCCAAACTTGGCTGGGTTGTTAAGGACATTAACACCTAGAAGAGAGACAACAGACATTCTGAAGTTTGTATGTAGTATTCGGTTGAGGTATGGGAGAAAGCAAGATCCAAAAGTGATTTTGTAGACGTTATAACCAAAAGCGTAGCTTCGTTATACTCGTCGACGTCGTTGTGGTTGTTTGAAGTGGAGAGGTTTGGAGATAAATGGTCCAGAAATCGTGGAGGGACAAAAGTTGAGAATCCACAGTTGACAAGTTAAATGAAATTCGTTTCTAGAGGGACGGATGAGAAGCGTGGGAAAGGCAGAAACGCGTTGATCGCGTAGACCGCGATTTCCACTTTAGCATATCACGCTAAGCTCATAAGGGTATAACGCCAAAAGTCAATTCTCTGGCAAGCTTGGAGGAGTGAAAGTTTGGAAGTTTGAAAGAGCTTCAATTCCTTTGTAAGAGCTTTCCCTTGATGAATTCTTCTTGAAGCGCCAACAACAATTGCCATCACGACAATTTTTTCTTTTACTTCTCTTTGTCCCGTGGTAGCGGTTACTTCTTAATATTTTCCAACTCCGTACTGTTGTGATTCCAAAGGCAAGCTACTTGTTCAAGCGTTTTAACAAACCAGGCGTCACTAACAAACTTCAGCCTTTCTTACGCTACTTCCATTGATCGAAACAATCTCTTTTCTGTAGACGCGCATCACCAGCAACGAGAGGAAACATCATCAACATGGCGGAGGAAGATGCAGAGATAGCTCTTTTACATCAATTACAAGCCGGACAAGAGGCGACGGCATGGGGTGTTGGGGAAGATGGACAAACGGAGGGCGAGCTACCTTCAAATACAGAAGATAACAACGAACATGTCAAGAAAGATTCAGTTACAGATGATCCATCCATTCGTGCTTTGTCTCATTCCGACGCAGCTGGTGCTTCTGAGAACGGCGTGTATGCACCAGTTCCTGTCGCAGCCGTACCCGCTGTTACCATGATCGCAGAACAAGACCAGTCGAGGTCTAGCTCACAAACCTCCATGCGCAAGCCTAAAACTGTGGGCGGGTTTTTAGCAGATGATTCCGATGAGGAGAATGATGACTCTGCGTCTACAGCAGCTGCGACTGGTTCTTTACCGTTACCGGCTTCTGATAACCCCAAACGATCAATTTCCCCTTCCCATTTGCAAACGTCTGTTACTCAGCAGGAATTGCCTCTCATGACGGAGAATCAAGCTGATCTCAAGGCGAATGGTCCAGCTTCAACTCCTGTTTCCGTGACTGCAAGCAATGTTGGGACCCCGATAGAACAAGCACCGGTGCAAGTGCCCGCTTCGACAACTGCAGCGCAAAACGTGTCTGGCCCAAAAGCTCGTCTCCCTCATGACAAGACTGGCATACTTGAGGACAGAATAAAAGAAGACCCGCGAGGCGACATTGAGGCTTGGCTTTCTCTCATTAGTGAACATCGGAAGCGCAATAAGCTGGATGACGCCAGAGCAGTGTACGAAAGATTTCTAAAAGTCTTCCCACACGCTGTAAGTCTTCCGCGATTGGTACAGGGGATATTTTGCTAATTCCAAACAGGCAGAGATTTGGGTCGCCTACACCGAGATGGAGCTAGAGTTCGAGAATTTTACTGCTGCGGAGCAGATTTTTGGCAAATCATTGTTGACCGTTCCGAATATTCAGCTGTGGTCCGTCTATCTCAACTATATTCGAAGGATGAACGACCTGACCAGTGACATCACTGGAAATGCGCGCGCGACAGTATCTCAGGCATACGATTTTGTTCTTGCGAACATTGGCATTGATAGAGACTCGGGCAGGATATGGCAGGAATACATACAGTTCATACGTAGTGCACCTGGTCAAATTGGGGGCAGTAGTTGGCAAGATCAACAAAAGATGGATCAACTGCGCAAAGCCTATCAACGTGCCATTTGTGTTCCTATGTCAAGCGTGAATAACTTGTGGAAAGAATATGACCAGTTCGAGCTAAGCCTCAATAAGATCACAGTAAGCCGCGCGTCTAAGAAATATCCCCGCAAACACTAATCATCTCCAGGGACGCAAATTCATTCAAGAACATTCGCCGAGCTACATGACTGCCCGAAGTGCAAACACCGCACTTGAAAACACTATTCGTGGACTTCAGAGAACAACACTACCTCGACTTCCACCAGCACTTGGGTTTGAAGGCGACCAGGAATACCTACAACAGGTTGAACTGTGGAAGAAATGGATTTCCTGGGAGCAAGAAGATCCTCTGGTTTTGAAGACAGACGAGCTTGACGCTTACAAGCAAAGAGTTTTGTATGTCTACAAGCAGGCTGTAATGGCGTTGCGGTTCTGGCCCGAGATTTGGGTTGATGCTGCGGAATGGTGCTTTAATAACAATCTTGATAAAGACGGAGACACTTTCCTCGATGATGGAATCGATGCGAATCCCGAGAGCTGCCTCCTAGCGTTCAAAAAAGCAGACAGGCTCGAAAGTACACTAGCAACCGAAGAAGCTGGAAAGAATGATGTCGAAAAGGGTGCCATAGTACGAGCCCCCTACGACAAGCTTCTTAACAGTCTGTACGCGATGGGGAATGAATTGAAGGCCAGAGAAGCGAGGGAGCAGGCCAGACTTGAGGAGAACTCAGCTATCGATGCAACTATAAGTTCCATTGTGAGGACTGCGCATGAAGACGATGAGAACGATACCGATAAAGAGGCTCGAGATAATGTCAAGGCCATGCAGCTGAAAGCTTTCAAGCAAGGCTACGAGATGCAGAGAAAGCTATTACAGCGTACCATAACGTTCGCCTGGATTGCTTTGATGAGGGCTATGCGTCGCATCCAAGGAAATGGTTCCAAGAGCGAAGGTGGAGGCTCCAGGCAAATCTTCTCTGAGTGTAGAACGCGTGGAATGCTTACGAGTGACATCTATATAGCCGCGGCACACATGGAGCACCATATTTACAAGGACAAGTCTGGTACAAAGATATTTGAACGAGGGATCAGGCTTTTCCCAACCGATGAACTTTTTATTATGGAGTTTTTGAAGCATTTGATTTCCATTTCCGATTTAACAAGTAAGTTTCATTCAGCAATAAAAGTTACCGGTTGGATACTAATTCTCTTGCAGATGCCCGTGTCGCTTTTGAGTTAGCTATCGGTCGCCTCATGGTACTTCCGGAAAACGTTCCCAAAGCCAAGACGCTCTTTGCTTACTTCCATAAATACGAGTCTCAATTCGGTACGCTTGATCAAATCAAGAAGTTGGAAAGTCGAATGGCAGAGCTCTTCCCAGATGATCCTAAACTTCTGCGATTCTCTGCTCGCTACAGCGCCGATGGGTTCGATCCTACTGCTGTTCGTCAGATTGTGTCGCCTGCCACGCAAATGAAACCAAAGACTGTCATGCAATCAATTGAGCAGCCACCATCTGTTCCAGATAGCCCACGCCCTCAGTATATTCAGGAACAAAGCCCAAGGCCCACTCAGCCGCCACAATACGTACAGAATACCAATTCGCCAAAACGTCCCTTCCCAATGGAAGACTTCGAGAATGAGCTCAACCGTCCACGTAAGCTCGCTCGGGGGGAATCACCATTGAAGGGTGCCGCTGGTCGAAAAAGATTACAGCAAAACCAAGGCACTCCTGCATGGCAATCAAATGCAGCTCCTTTCGTAATTCCACGGGACATCACATTCTTACTTAGTATCATACCCAGAGCCGACCTGTACGGGCTTGACCCGCAACTTCGAAATCTCAAATTTAATGCAAATGCTCTGGTTCACTTGCTAGCGCGGACGGAAGTACCTGATTTCAACTCTTGGAAAGCTGCACGAGATCAGCCACGTTATGACGGTATGCCACCCACTCAAAAAGCTCCATCAACGCAAGATTATGGATCATATGCCGGTCCGAATGGTGGGTATAACTATGAAGCTCGTGATGATCGAGTCTCAAGCGTAACTCGTGGTCATGATTACAATTCTAGATCTCCCGTGGTGCCTTATCCCCAAGATAATTCTCAATGGGGAGGGTCCAACCCATCCATCCACCGCCGAAACGCTAGTTCTGATAGCAGGGGATGGCAACAACAGCAGCAACCACCGGCATCTTACATGTATCCTGGTAATGGTGGATATTATCATTGACTGACATCTTGCTCGCAGGTTACTCCTATCATCGCTGATTAGTTCATCTCTGGGATCTCTCCGACTGCACGCGCTTGCCAGCCTTGGGAGCACAGATTGTTAATGACGTTTCTTCTTTCGATACTCTCACGCTGTAATTTAAAGACACACTTTCTGATTTTCACTCAGCCCCAGTAATCACAGTTGGCTTGAAGGCCGTTTGGTGGAGGATGTTTATGGAGCCATGATCATGCACAAGGATATGCAAGTTTGTCTCCTCACCGTATGGCGTTCTGGGATGCTGCAAGTACGTCCTTCTCGAAAGCAGCTCTGAATGTATATTTAAAAAAAAAGCATAATGCGTAAATACAAACACATGGTTTTTTTCTCACTTGCGTTTAATTAATTGCATTGGTCCTTCTCATTTTCACTTCTCGTTTGCTACCTTCCATAAGTTCGTTTCCAACGTACTTCACCTTCGTAAATATTAAGGTTGCGGTTGCCCTTGGTATTTGTTGAAGGCCAAAAGCAAGTTCATTGCGGTTGCATGCGGGAAATATGCAGGTTGCCGCAAGTCCAGCTCGGTCTGATCCAGGGTTGTGAGAGAGACGTATTACTGGCTCTTAAGGCTGAATCTCACTCGTCACATTGATAGATTTGGATGAACCATAACAGAGCCTCGGGAAGATACATGTAATCCTAGAGAAGACTAAGAAAAAAGCATGTAATCCAAACTTGGGGTACTCGGTCACCTATGAGTTCTTTCCCCCGTGGGTTCTTACTCCTCTGCGTCATAAGTTATTCACTCTTTCTTACCCAATCCTATCCAACCTAGGAAGGAACACTCTCATCTGATGTTTTGAGTTGAGAACGGCAGGCACGCTAGCCAAATTCTCAGCACTTTTCTTCTCTCGCTGTCGTCAATCCAACCATTTTCATTACAACACACACACACAACAACAACACTTACAGCGAACGACAACAACCATCCACAGCAACAGCAATAACTCAATCAATATCAACAGCAATCACTTGTAAGTGCTTCCCTCTCCATTGCATCCTCATTTTCTACGTTTCTGCTTCGAGATCAGTGAGATTTCTCTGATTCTCTACCCTTCGCAATATTGTCATCGCGTCTACCGCGTCTACCTGCGAACCTCACTCCATTCTCACCTTCCACAAACCAACCACCACAAAACCTGTCACCTCCACCTCACTTTCATTCCTCTTTCAATCACCACTGTCAAATTCTTCGGTTTCTGTCACTGTCGCAATCTCAACTTCAACTAACCAATGCCATAGTTCTGCACTCATTTTCAACAGCAATCCCACAAAGAACTCCAGTTCAAGTGGCTTTCAGCGCTCATTTTTCGAGTAAGTCTAAGTCTCTTCTTGTCAAGCTTTTACGAAAATTTCACCATTGCCATGAAGTGCGATGTTCGCATTGGGTTCTCACTCGTTTCATTTATCCTGTCGAGAGTTTCTGAGTTTTTTGTTCTTGTCATCGTGCTAACTTTTGTTGTCAATCTGTAGACCATAACAAATCGCAAAATGGGTGCCGGTCAGAAGAACCGTTTGCAAGGGTCTGCCCCGTCTGCATCGTCTCAAGGCAATGCCAAGCAAGACCAGGGCGCTCCGGCATCTCAGCCCGCAGCCCTATCTCAGGGTCGGCCACCATCGGGTGGTTTTGATGGCCCTGGGGAACGAGGAGCGAACCCTTTTCCGCAAGGTCTTGGATTCGATCCTGCGAGAGATCCAAACTCTCAGGAACGAAAGTTCAACACCCGTGTTGAGCTTCCGTGCTACCGTGATAACGTAAGTCACAATTCCATTGGCCCCTCATGATGACACTTTCTACGGCGCAACCCTTGTTGTTTCATGGCTTTGCTTCCCAATACGCCGAACGAGAGTTCGTTTGGCGGCAGAGGGACATCAGTCATCGACCTATTAAGACGCCATTTCTTAAGTCTTCCTTTCAACCCCTCTATTCATAGGGTTTGTCGATAGCCATTCGACATGGCCATTCACTACATTCTGTAGAACTACTCTTCTTGCGCCTCCATTTTCTGTTCACCATAGATTTTTCCTGTGTGAATCAGCATTCACTATTACTCTCATATGGATGCGATCTCGCACAGCCTACCTTCAAGAACATCCACAAAATCACACCATCCTCCCTCGTCCTTCTTCGCCTTATTTAATTACGGCTTTTTGTCTACCCCGCAGCTTTACCCGCGCCCTTCTCTTTCAAGCCGTCCACACACATCTATACAGACCCTTTTCCTTCAACTCAAACATCTGTGTGCAGCCTCACACGATCTCCACTTCTGGTTGAATTTTCCACCAGTACTTCTGTTTCCACGTAACCCTGCGGTTTGATTGACCACCTCTTGTCTATTCTTTTTGCCTCTTTCATCGCCTTCTGAATTTCATCCTTTCTTCAGAATGGAGTACCAAAGCTTCGGAACCCGGAACCAAGCAACTGACGAAATGCAGTATGATGTTCCTCAAGCTTCCATTCTTCCTGACCGCCCAGGCTACAACACGCAAGGAAAGGCAGTCAAGCTTCGAGTCAATCAGTTCAAGGTTGCTCAGGCGCCCATGGATGATGTCTATCAATACGACGTAAGTACCCCAGAAACCGTCCCAGTCCTCAAAATTCCAGTTAACAAATTGGGCAGATTCACATTGGCAATGGTGCTGAGAAGCGCGGTCTGGTTAAGAAGGTCTGGATGTCTCGTGCTGTTCAGGCCGAGCTCAACAAGCATGGAAAATTCTGGTTGTGGGATGGCAACAAGATTGCTTGGTAAGTGCAGTGCATCTTATTGTTGAATAATCCTAGCAATATACTTACGACTTTTAGGAACAAGCTTCCTTTGGCTCGACAGGAAGTTCGCATCATGGTCGACCTCGACGAGGAAGATAACCGTCCCATGGAACGTCGCAAGGAGGACCGGAAAATCTATTGCACCATCAAGCAATCCGCTGTTATCAGAATGGCTGCTCTCCACGCCTATCTCAACAAGCAGATGAGTTTCGATACCACCGTATTGTGCGCAATTAGTAAGTATTTCCCGTGCCCGACTCTGTGTCGCTCACTCTAATCTTGGTGTAGACTTCATGGATCACTTGTTGCGACAATACCCGAGTGAGATGTACACTGTCCAGAAGCGGAGCTTCTTCACTCGTGGCAGCGCCAGATTTGCCCTTGACCAGGTCATTGAGGCAATGAAGGGCGTTTACGCATCAATTCGTCTCTGCAACGTAAGTCCTTAATATGGATGTCTTCAATGTTTATCCATCTAACGCTTCCTTAGCATATTCCCGAAGGCAATCTGGTTCGTGGCCTCGCTGTCAATGTTGATGTGGCAAATGGCACGTTCTGGACCGGCCAAGACGTTATGCAAGCTGCTCGCAATCTGTGCAATGCACGCAACCGCCGTTTGGACCCCGCAGTCTTCCGCGACCTTTTGCGTCCAGTTAGGAAACAGAATGGTGGGTTCGAGAAGTCGGTGGACTTCAAGACCTTAGAGAAGATGAAGAAGTTGAAGTTCACTGTTAAGCACCGAGGCAAGGAAGACAGTACGTAGAATCTCAACCCTGCAGGCCGTTTCTTCGATAGCTAACTCAAACGTACAGACAAAAAGCCATACAGCATCAAGCGGTTCGTTTTCTCTAACGAGCCAAAATACGCCAAGGAAGGTGTCACCTCCAAGAACTACACTTTCACTCCCAGGGGCGAGAAGGAGATTAGTATCTACGACTACTTCATCAAGAAATACAACGTCAAGCTGAGCCAGCCTGATCTTCCCCTAGTCGAAACTGAGAGAGCCGGTGTCTTTCCAATGGAGGTTTGTACACTTCTGCCAAATCAGAAGTTCAATTTCAAGCTTGATCCAAACCAGACTGCGGCTATGATCAAGTTTGCAGTCACCAGACCCAAAGCTCGAATCGACTCTATCAAGCATGGCTTGGATATGCTGAACTGGAATCAAGATCCATATCTTAAGCATTACGGCTGTAAGATTGAGAACACCATGACTGTAACTAACGCTCGAGTTTTGCAAAATCCTATCGTTCAGTTTGACAAGACCACAACCGATCCAAAGACCAACGGGCGATGGGATCTTCGAGGAAAGAAATTCTTGTATCCCAACCCTGAGCCGTTGAACTCTTGGGCAGTCTGTATTGTTGATGGATGCGTCGATGAGTCCACTGTCAAAAACTTCATTCAGGTTTTCATCCAAACCTACATTGGTCATGGCGGCAGAGTTATCAACAAAACCCCACCTATTGTAGCGTGTAAAGGGGCTGCAGGTCAAATTGCTCAGGATGTTCAAGCTGCTCGATCTCGGGCTGGCCAAGCAGTTAATGCTCAACCACAGATTTTGTTCTTCGTCTTGCCAGGGCGGGATTCTTTCATGTATGAGCGCTTCAAGAAGAACATGGAGTGTCGCTTCGGCATGGTGTCGCAGATGATGAACGTGGCCCACGTGGTAAAGGCTCAGCCACAATACTGTTCTAATGTTTGCATGAAGGTAAACGCCAAGCTGGGAGGGACCACTTGCCGTGTGGCGGATACTAAACCACCCAAGCCATTCTTCACGCGACCTACCATGGTCATCGGAGCCGATGTTTCCCATGCTTCCCCAGGTTCTCCTCAAGCTTCAATGGCAGCTCTAACCATGTCAATGGACTCGACTGCTTGTCGCTACGCCGCAGCAGTTCAAACCAATGGTAGTCGGGTCGAGATGATCACCAGGGATAACATCAAGAGCATGATGCTCCCCTTGTTTAGACAATGGATGCAGCGTGTAGGTAAGGGTGGAGGACCTCAGCATATCTACTATTTCAGAGATGGTGTATCTGAAGGTCAATTTGAGCATGTTCTCAATCAGGAGGTCAACGACATGAAGGATGTGTTGAAAGAAGCTTTTGGTGGACCAGCTGCACAAATTCGTTGGACCGTTACAGTCTGCACTAAGCGTCACCACCTGAGGTTCTTCCCGAACGACGGTGACAATGTGGCTGGTGATAAGAATGGAAATGCTGTGCCTGGGACGTTGGTTGAGCGAGACATCACTCATCCATTTGAGTACGACTTCTATCTCAGTTCGCACTCAGCAATTCAGGGGACTGCTCGTCCAGTTCACTACCAAGTCATCTCGGATGAGGCCAAGGTGCCAGTCAATGACTTTCAAAGAATGGTGTACCAGCATTGCTACCAGTACATGCGTTCAACGACCCCCGTCTCTCTATACCCTGCCGTATATTATGCTCATTTGGCATCGAACCGCGCTCGTGCTCACGAGTCGAGTGACGCCAGTGCCGGTCCTAGAGGTGGACAGAAATTCTTGGAGGCGCAGGGAGATGCGCAGAATCGTGCAACCGCACAAGGTGGCAAGAGTTACGTCTCGAGCAGTCAAACGGGCTCGAATAATTCGTTCCAGGCTATTCCGTTACTTCCATTGGGTAGCATTAATCAAGAGGCTAGGGTTGATGCAGGTGTCGTCGATAAGATTAGGGCATCCATGTGGTACATCTAATTGCTTCCCCTGATTCTTTACACCACTTCATATGGTCTTTGCTCTTTGCTTCGATCATTAGGTTCTTTTCGGCATTTTCAACACTTCTAAACCACTTTTTTGATCTTCTGATCCCTGTTCCTGAATCCTTTGGTTTTCCTTGACGGTCTTCTTTCGCAGTAGGCCAATACGGGTTTCCAAGAGGACTTGGCATACTTTCACTTCTTCAGGTGTCATCTATTGATTCTTCCTAATGAGGCACTTCCTTTTTTGTTATTTTGTGGAGGATTGACATGAGGCTGTTTTAAAAGGGCAAGCATTTACGAAGAGAAAACTCCATAGGTTTCCAGTCTGATTTACAGTTGTTTGGAGGATTTTCTCGATTGAGATTTGACTCTTGGTTTTAAAATAGCTAGTTACTTAGGTAGCAATCAACTGAACCGTTGTTTTCCACTCTAGTTGACGGCTTATTATATACTTCACTGTGACTAAATTGTGAGTGTGAGCGGTGCTTCTTGGTGCTGAAAAAAAGTGATGGATTTGGATCTTCTGGTGCAGCTGGCACGGGATTTCCTAACTAATATGTAGAAGCCCAGTCCTCTAGATCTTCGTGTGATTGATCAGAGTATTCGTAACTCAAGCTGACTCGCGCTCCTCGTTACATGACCAAGATCTCTCCACTCCTCCAAACATCCCGATTCCATACCGGCATCTCCCATCCTACCACCTATTATCCTATACCACAACCTCACTTCCGCTCGAGACCGCGTTTACTCCTCTTCCATAGCAAAATCGACCTGAAACAACCTCCACAGACTAATAAGTACCCTTGTTCGCCCTCATCTCATCCCATCCCTCATCTTTTCCCTGTTTCTCTTCCCCCCAACAAGCAAATAAATCAAATATCCCCCCGTCTCAACACCGGACTCAACACACTAATCACACTCTTACGACTCCGTGCTAGACCTTTGCTGATTCCATCTGCGCTGCGGGAGAGGCTGTTGGGGAAGAGGGTGTGTCGGCGGGGGTGGGGGTGGGGTTGTTTTTGGAAGTCGTCGGAGGATGAGGATGAGGAGGTGGTGGTGGTGGAGAATGAGGAGGAGGTGGGTTGTACGCTTTTTTGATATGGAGAAGATTGTGGGCGCGGGCGTGGGCGTGGATTTTGCTGATGGGGAGTGATGGTATCGGGGGTGGGGGACGCGAATACGGATTTGCGTTGAGGGAATATGGAGGTTCGTGAGTAGGTGGACGGGTCTTGGGTTTTTCTCCATTCCCGCTTTTGTTCGCGCTCGGAGAGGGTGGTTTGCAGGGTGGTTTGGGAGGTTTTGTAGAGGTAGGAGAGGGCGGATAGCATGGTGGTGGTGGTGGGCTGGGTGTCGAGGTGGAATGGGGTGAGAGGGTGGAGGGGTTGAGGGGGGTTGAAGGGGTTAAATTAGGGAGTAGTTGCTGGTATGTTGTGATTTGAGACGACGAGGTAAGTTGACTGAATTGGATTATTGGCTGGTGCGGACAATATTAAAAGACTTGGAGAGATTAGATTTTGGTGGGAGTGATGGTTTTTGTGGAAGAGAGAACACAGAGAGGAAGTCAGAGTCAAGCTGAGCCTTTGGCGGAATCGTCATGGTTATATCACATCACATCGCTCACCACACAACCATCCTTTCTCTCAATAAATCCACATTTGCAAGTATCAACTGTCGGAATTGTCAAAGCGATCAAACGAAGAGCCACAACTCCATGCGAAGTTGTTTCTCGCAAGCCGGGGAACGGACCATGTGTGGGTGAAACAAAAGGTTTGGGAAGTTGGGACGAAGGTTGCAGGTTGGGTTCTGCGGGGAGAGGTGTCTCGGGAATGTCAAATAAGTGTTGTTGAAACATTCTGTTTGCAAGGAAAGATGCAATTGGACTATATGGGAAAGCAGTGGATCGGAAGTGCTTGGGTTGATGCCGGTGCTGGATGACAGGTGCCAGAATAGGGATAACGATTGGGGAGGTGAGGTTGGATGCGTGTGCGGTCGTGGTAAGAGCTTTGCGAGATGTTTGAGATTGTGACGTTTGCTGGATACATAGTTAGAGCTTGGGATTGAACGTATGGATAGCTCTTGATCCCTTTGAACGGTTGGGCAAAGAACTTCTTGGCTCCACGGAACGGGAAATACCCCATCCAGCATAATCATAGCATGAAAGGCGCCTTGAAGATAGTGTACTTGCCCCAACTGGAGGTGCTGTCAATCTCTCAATGTGACTGCTATGCCAACTCTGAAAACGTGAAACATCAATCACAACTGAATCATCGTCATCCAGTACACTCAGATGGATGGCTTACACCGAATCTATTGGGTATCATGATAATGCAATGCTACAGCTCATCATAACCAGGCAACCCTTCCATCCCCCCGATCTTCTCCCAAAACTTTTCGAAATCTACCCCTTGAGCCTCAAATAACTCTCTAGCCTTCTCCACGGTCTTCTTCTGCTGCTCCGGACCCCAACCTTCGGGTCTGGATGCTTCAAACTGAACCAACTCAATCCATCTGAAGAAAAGGTTCTCCTTGCCCATCTTTGTCAACTCATCCCTGAATGCTGTGATCTTCTTTCGACCCAGTTCCTCTCTATCGTCCTGCGGGGTGCGTTCCTCTGTAGCGACCATCCATCCATAAGCCGCGTGCCAGGCCAGGATGGTTGTCTTGAAGTCCTCGAGATCCATGGTCTTCTTGTCAACCATTTTAGTTGCTTGAACTATAGCCTTCCAATCCAGATCCCATTCCTTGTTCAACATCAAATATCCCGTCTTCTGCTGCATCCACATTGGCGAAATAGCCGTTTGGACGTTCTTCATCAGCAGAGCCATGCCTTCCTCGTTATCCTCTTTTAAAAAGTCGCCAATCGTTCGGTCCCATTTCCGGCTCCTCCGCACAATTATCTCTTTCTCGCGGAAACCCACGCCTAATCTCCACGCAATTGGATTCCCAATTGCTCGTCCTAGGAAAAAGTCCCTGGGCCATGGCCATACGAACATGTAGAGGATAAGGTCTATCATGAATTTCGACCCCCGACGGAGGATCTCCCACCCCATTTCATTTAAGGATAGGTTACTCGAATCAATTGTTGTCTCGTTATGTTGTCCCATCATAGAAAAGACTATCCTCATGTAGTATGGAAACACGACAAATATGCGCCATGCTAGTAGTGCAATGATGGCCACGTTCATGCATACTGGGACGAGAAAGATCTTCCGTTTGAAGTCCGGCGGATGACTATCGATATGTGTAATGTAGATGTGGTATTTCGACAGCTTCTCGAGGAAAGGTTCTAGCTTTTTGGGAGGCCGCGCAAAAGGGGCTGGAGGGTCGGTTGAAGGTGGCGCGGATGGTTTCGAGGAGGTGCTTTTGAAAGTCCTTTTGGACTTTACTTTGGGAGCCATTCTTCCAGCCTCAAGCACCGGAATGCGTCAGGAATTCTGGTGCTGAGAAAGGTATTCTGGCACTTAGAAATTCACAAATTTAACAAATGGGCCGGACCTTCGCTCTGACGTCTTGACCCAAAAATGCATACGTGGCTCGTTTGGATATCCGTAAAATCTTGAACATCATTATTCCTGTCGACGAAAAATTACACTTTGCCATTTCATCGATTGACAATGCTATAATGAGGGGTCGTAGCTTATTAAAGGTACTTTTCCCAGTGTCTCCAACATTTGAGGATAATTTTTAACTTGCATAGGATCCGCCGGCACCATCGATATGCGCCTTCTGTGCGCATAGACTTGGGGCAACCAGTCGCCCCTCCCATGTGCAGCGACGTTTCTTACAATCCTCTCAACCGAATCGACGACCACCTGCCGAAGGAGCTGCTCTGCGGCCACAAGAAGACGACGATGATGGCCCAGCTGGCTCTCAATCGTCACAGCCTTCTGCGCCGTCTTGGAGCCGACCAGCGGGAAATGGCAGCACGCCTAGTTGGGGCCGTCCTCCAACCTCATCTCCAAGCTGGGGCGCTGGCTTTCCAAGACCGAACACTACACCGAATAACCCTGTCTCAAGTCAGGCATCAGAGTCAGCACCTGCGCAGAGTGCACCGTCACTTTTACCACATGAAGAGCGAGCCAGACAATTGGCGTTGGAACAAGCCAGGATGGCGCAAGCACGACAAGTAAAGATCCATTCCGGCCTCGGACCTGACCAGCATCGCGGTAACAAGCCATTACCTTTTGACCATGATACGAGATTGCAGATGGCTAGGCAAAGTATGGCTCGGCAAGAGGCAATGGACAAGCAAATGAACAGTCGGCAGCGTATGCAAAGTACCCCACCCAGCCGTCGACATCTTATTGGCGATCCCTATTCAAACAGGCCAGAACAATATGTTACCGATTCCGAAGATCCTTCCAAGTGGATGCAGTTAAGGCGGAAGGCTGATCAGTCGCAAAACACGCCTACGCAAGATCCATATGCTAGGGCCCGAGCGGAAAGGGAACAGCATGCTGCGAAGGGCATCTATACACCATTGGGTAACAGAAACGTTCCCGAACGAAGCAGATATGATGCCCCACGAGCCGATATGTGGAGTCGGCCAACCTTTGGGCAGAGCGCTGCGGCTGACGCTACACAATCTAATTCTCGTCGAGGCGGTAATCCCAATACCTTCCAATCCAGCGCCGCGGCTGACGCTACACAACATAATCCTCGTCGAGGCGGTAATCCCAATATCTTCCAACCCAGCAGGGGTTTCCAAATCCCTGAATCAAGCGCACCCCCTGCATGGCAACCAGAAAATAATGCTCCTAGGTGGCCGGGAGCTTTCGCTAATGGTACAGTTCTCGGCCAGGTTGGAGGAGATCTCTATAAAAACACAAGTCAGCCACCACTAGTACAGTGGCACGCTGCTCAAGAAAGTGAAAAGAACGTGAAGAAGGATGAGGCCGCGAAGGAGAATGAAGAAGACGAAGTAGAAGCAGAGCCAGCGCCGAGGAGAAGAAAAGTTTCAAGTCGTTTCGCGGCTGATGAAGAAGAAGAAGTGGACTCAAGGAAATCCGGTCGTAAAGGCAAGGACAAGTCCAAACGGCGCCAACGTCAAGATGAAGACGAAGATGATGAGGCGATTGCACTTGCGATGGAGCGGGCAGAACTTCGAAAACAGCGGAAACGTGAACGAGCTGCAAAGAAAGCAGCTGCACCAACTCCAATGCTGTTACCCGAGTATATCAGTGTCTCGAATTTGGCGGCTGCACTTAAGGTTAAACTTGATAAATTCGTCGAGAAGATGGAAGAGTTGGGTTTTGAAGAGACTGATCATGATTACATTCTCAATGCGGAAAACGCTGGTCTGATCGCCCAGGAGTACAATTTTGAGCCGATTATCGAACGCGGCGAATCCGAAGATTTGAAAGCGAGACCTCCGCCAAATAACCCGGCCAAATTGCCTCCGAGATCGCCTGTCGTTACTATCATGGGACACGTTGATCACGGTAAGACTACGATTCTCGACTACCTTAGGAATTCATCTGTGGCAGCTACGGAGCATGGAGGTATCACTCAGCATATTGGTGCCTTTTCGGTTCCAATGGCTTCAGGAAAGATTGTCACCTTCCTCGACACTCCTGGACACGAAGCATTCCTAAGCATGCGTCAGAGAGGTGCTAATGTCACCGATATTGTCATCTTAGTTGTTGCTGCAGACGACAGTGTGATGCCACAGACGATTGAAGCCATCAATCACGCGAAAGCAGCCAAGGTGCCAATGATCGTTGCCATCAACAAGGTCGATAGGGAGGAAGCAAACGTTGAGCGCGTCAAGCAGGATCTTGCTCGTCATGGCGTTGAGATTGAGGATTACGGTGGAGACACCCAAGTGGTCTGCGTCAGTGGTAAGACCGGACAAGGTATGGATGAACTGGAAGAAGCCGCCGTCACATTATCTGAGATTCTCGACATGCGTGCTGAGATCGACGGCCCAGCTGAAGGTTGGGTGATTGAAGCAAGTATCAAATCTATGGGCAAGGTTGCTACTGTCCTAGTCCGACGAGGTACTATGCGACCAGGAGACTTCATCGTCGCGGGCAAAACATGGGCACGAATCAGATGTCTTCGCAACGAAGCGGGTGTAGAAATCGAAGAAGCTGGGCCAGGTACCCCTGTCGAAATCGACGGATGGCGTGATCAACCCGCGGCCGGAGACGAAGTCCTGCAAGCTCCCGACGAGGCAAAAGCAAAGAGTGTTATCGACTTCCGTCTGGAAAAAGAAGAGCGAGATAAATTGGCCGAAGATATGGAAGCTATCAACGAATCCCGCAAAGCTGGACAAGAAAAACGTGAGAGAGAGAGACTTGAGAAAGAGGCAGAAGAAGACGGCGAAGAGAAAATGCCAGCTCTCCGTGATCCTACGGCTGGTGGTCCGAAACCCGTCTACTTTATCGTCAAAGGTGATGTCAGCGGTTCGGTCGAGGCTGTCATCAACAGCATTCAAAGCATCGGCACCAAAGAAGTAGAGCCCGTCGTTCTCCGATCCGGCGTCGGTCAATTAAGCGAATTCGACGTCGAGCATGCGGAGACGGCTAAGGGATGTTTGATTAACTTCAACACGCCAATCGAACCGCGCATTTCCCGACTGGCGGAGGACTCGGGTGTTACGATTCTGGATCATAATATTATTTACAGACTCGGCGATGCGGTGAGGGCGGAGTTGTCGAAACATCTTCCGCCGCTGCGGACGAGACGTGTGCTGGGGGAGGCGGAGATTGCTCAGATCTTTGATATTAATGTTAAGGGGAGGAAATATAAACCGTTTGCGGGGTGTAAGATTAGGAATGGGACGATTGCGAAGGGGGCGAGGTATCAGGTTTTGAGGAAGGGGGAGAAGATCTTTGATGGTATGTTGTGTTTTGTTTCTTATACTATCCCTATCCTCCACACTCCTATTTTCTCTTTTTTCCACTTCTTTTCTATGATGTGGATGAACCTTTTCTAACATATCATCAATTACAGGCGCCCTTGACTCACTTAAACACGGCAAGAAAGACGTTACGGAGATGAAGAAGGGGACGGAGTGCGGGATGGGCTTTGAAGGGTGGTGGGACTTTAAGGTGGGGGATCAGGTGCAGGCTTATGAGGAGGTGGTTGAAAAGAGATATTTGTAATTGTTTCTTTCTCAAATATGTCTTCCTGGCTCCTGTGGCTGTCTTGGTCTCTTAGCCTTGGTCTCGGCCTTGGTCTTGACAGTGCTCTTGGCTTGGAGACGAGAGATCATGTGGATGGTTTGCAGTATAGATGAGATGATATGAGGGGTTGCATGGATTGAGAAGCAAGACGGAAGGGATTACGCAACAGATGAGCCTTGTGCGACGCTTGAGACTGGCTTTAGAATGTAGTTTTCTAGATTTGTAGACTATTCTATTCTATTCACCTCTCTAGATTTTGGTTCTTGTTCTATTTGCGACTTGTGCTCGGGTTGTGGTTGGTGGGAGTTGGGTTGGTGGTTGAGTGATTGTTGTGTTGTGTTGTCTCTCCGTTTGTTCGTCTGGTTTCGAGTGATGGTCTTCTGATTGCAAAAGTTGCAAAGCTTCTAAGTCTTCCTTCTTCTTCCTTCATTCTATGATGTACTCCTGCACCTTTCTTCTCCTTCTCCCCTACCCCTTTCTACACCATCCGACCACCCCACCTCCCATCTAAACAACTCTATTCTCCCTCTCCCCCCTCACCCACCTCACCACATTCCCTACACTCACCTCCCTCAACCTCTCCACACTACTCCTCCCCCACCACGCCACATGCGGCGTCAAAATCAACCGTCCCCGTAACCGCTTATCCTCTCTCGCAGCCTCAACCAACACATTCTCTTCCCCTGCAGGCTCAACTTCAAAAACATCTGTTGCGGCACCGGCGATCTTGCCTTCTTGGAGGACGCGCACTAAATCGGCTTCGTTTACGATGCCGCCCCGGGCGATGTTGATTACGAGGCAGGTGGGAGGGAGGAGGGAGAGCTGGGCGTAGGTTAGGAGGTTATGCGTGCTGGGGGTGAGGGGGAGGGTGAGGAAGAGGATGGTGCTTGTGGAGAGGATGGTAGGGAAGGGGGTCCGGTTGGGGCGAGGGGGGAGGGAGGGAGGGTGGTCGGGACGTTCGGAGATTTGGACGTGCATGGAGAGGGAGCGGCAGAGGTTGGCGACGCGGGTTCCTGAAGGCGGAGGGGTGTTAGTGTTTGTGGTAAGGAGTGGATTCTAAGGGGTGGGGAGGTTGCTAGAGGAGCGGAAGCGTGGACAAAGAGGAATCTAGAGCTTTGTTTTATTTGGTGTAGATGCATACACGCACTGGCGCGTAGCTACTTACAAAAGGGTAGGGTTGGGGTGCATATAGGATTCTGGTTTGGGTATGCGAATTTGAAAGGCCATCGAGGAGCTGGCATACTTTGTGCGAGATGAACTGTCAAACTCGCTGGAGAGCATCTCTCGACTTCGAGGGATTGGTTTTCAGATTCACTCTTCCGTACTGGACTTGGGTGAGAAGGTGAGAAGGTAATATATGCCAGGAGAAACAGATCAGAAGCCTAGCACACCACTTAACCTTGAAACTTCAAGGATCTCTAAGATGCAGCAATTCCCATCTCTCGCTCTATCTTCAATCTTCATTAGCTTAAACAAAAAGAAACCCCCTACATACCTAACTCCCCACCCCCCACAATCCCCACCACCTCCCTCCTCAACCCCCCCACCAACCCCCCCCAAAACTCCCCCGTCAAACTCCCCCTCTGCACCCACTCCCTCCCCTCACTAGTCAGCTCATGCATCCCCACAATATTCCTCCGCAGCGCAAAATACAGCGCCAGGGCGTGCTCACTCACAGCCTCGTTGCTGGCTGCAGGCACGTGGCTTACGGATATGTGATGCTCTTTGCAGTACTCGAGATCGATGTGGTCGGTGCCGATGGCGATGACGCCTATGTGCATGAGGTTGGGGAGTTGGGAGAGGAGGGTGGAGGGCAGGGGGAAGCGGGTTGTGAGGAGGATGTGTGCGGGGTGGAGGTGGGAGAGGAGCTCTTCTGCGGGGGGAGGAGGGGTGGAGAGTTCGGTGTAGGTGTAGGGGTGGGGGAGGGGGGTGAAGTCGGGAGAGGGGTGATGGATGGGGTCGAGGCGGAGGATGTGGAGGGTGGGGGGAAGGGTGGGTGCTTGAGCTGTGGGAGTGGTCGACATTTTTGGTGTAGGTGGTGTGGTGGTAATGATTGAAGCTCGATCTTGGTGGTATAAAAGTACACTTGTAGAGAAAGACTGTGGTTGGACTTCTTATATGAAAAGAAAGAAGGAAAGATAAGTAACGTGCGTGGTATGTCGGCGAAAAGGCGTCGACGATGATTGGCTGGAATTGATTAGAAAAGAATTACAGATGCCGAGTCTAAAGATCTGGATTAGTATTTCCTTTTGCGTACAAAATCCACTCTTGAATATCCATAATAAGGGAAGTGCTTACGGTGATTTCTTATGGACTTGCGAGTTGCCTGCAACTCATATGAAGACTTACGTTAAGTCCGCGGTCACGTGTATAAGTGGTGAAAATCATTAACTCGAGGTTGATGTCAAGATTCATCTCTTTGCTGTGACTGCTGCGGTCTGAAGAATCTAGGAAAGACATTTGAGATGTATTGGTGCACTTTATCGGCACATCCGGTCTTGTGCCAAGACACCTCATCTTCCGTCCTCTGACCTCCAACCTCAGACCTCGCCGTCAACCTTCTTCTGCCACTCCCTCTCCATGACAAGAACACTTGCGCTATGATACGACACTCATTCCTCGAACATTGGCATCGACGTCCATACCACTCAAATACGAACGCTAAAACGATAAACTTTCACCACCATCGATTATAAAGTTCGGCGATCAACTTCACCGATGTCATGGCGGTCCATCCCGGATGGCCTCTTGAGACGGCCGGCCGGACTTGGATCAATAGTTCATGGGAAAAGAAAGGGTCAAGTATCGCAACAACTCCTTTCTGCAGATGTGGTATGAGGAAACGCTTGAGACGACTGTCGAAAAGAAACATATATATATCCTCATTATTGCTTTTGAAGGGTGAAGAAGAAATGCCGTCGTGCTCTTTTCCAATTCAAGTCATCATACAAATACAAATTGAGCTCAGACAAGGCTGAAACAGGCAATTGAATCTACGGTTCTTACGCCGCATTGCGAAACACACAAGAGAAACCAAAAAGAAAATGGATACTTTCCAGAATTTCATATTTCATTCCGAAGCCTCACTCCTGTCATAAACATCATCATCATACGACAAAATCCGTGGAATAAACGATCTAGCCAGTGATTCTCTCCCGCGCTACACCCACAACGCTGTCGCACCTCGCACCTCGCACCTCCGGCCAAACGGACGGACCTTTCTCTTTCTGGGCAATACGTGCGACATACCATACCCTACCCCCAGTCCGCAGTCGTTTGGATATTATATCATCGGCACGCACAAATTATCCCAATTTGCTCAGTTATTTCTTCCCCCTCCCCTCGCTCTCTTTTTGCGCGCAACCCCAAACCAATGCAAAACAAGCGACCGGAATCACTTCATCTTCTTTCTTGTCCTTAATCTGCAACGGCTATCTCATCTCATCTCATCTCACTCGCGATCCACATCTCTTCTCCATGTGATACGACACGATAACGAACGGACCTGCATGTGTGCCCTACCCCCGCTATCCCTGCGCTCAATATTGCGATAAAGTGGACTTCTGTATCACCACCAAACGAAAGCTAGGATCTCTTGTTTACAGTTGCAGTCGTTCTCTTCTCATCGCTTCGCTTGCGAGGTTGTCGTAGGGCGGGAGGTGTGCTGGCAACGAGACGAACGCTGTGGGACGCCCGGGTGGGAAGCTACATACGAGGTTGGACTTTGCGATCAGAGGGAAAGACCGCGTCGGATATTATACACATATAAGGGAGGACTGGCCGGCTTCGGACGACGGACGGGTCGACCTTTTTATTGTATATATTAGCTGTCTGTGCGGAAGCGGAATTCAAATTTCTACATTGAGATCCTTGAGGAGATAATCCTGCGGCCGGGGAGAGAAATATTTGTTGTTGTGAGAGTAGAAGAAGGGAGAGAAGGTTGCATGAATTGATTTGAGATTTATATTTTTTGGATTGATGGATTATTGATTGATTCATTGTTGTTCGCAAGGTCGTTTCATTTATGGGGTTTTGGAAGAAGGCATATACTGCGGCACGATTACGAATTGAGGTTGACCCAAGAAGACATTGAAGTGGTGCGAAGACGATTGCGACGAGAATTGGATTGAAGCTGGGTTGTGCGGAAGGAAAAGGACGCATCAATTGAGCAGAATATACTTTATACCAGAACACGACGACGGAGGAGGAAGGAGCGCATTACATACACGAAGAGACAGGACCAGCGCATTGCATTCACGAAGAGACAGACCACCGCATTGTATCCACGAAAAGACAGGACCGACCACCAACTCAATTGATCCAAATCCCTACTACAAAACTTGAAATCAAACTCGCGCCATTCTACCCCGATCAATTGGCGCATCCACACCCTCTCAAACCCATCCACACCAACCCACACCCTCCCCAAATGGACCCCCACCACCGCATAACCATAACCATCCTCGGCGACGGCGGCGTCGGCAAATCCGCCCTCACCCTCCGGCTCGTCAAATCGCAATGGACCTCAGACTACGACCCCACAATTGAAGACTCCTATACCCTCACCCGACGCATCGACGGCCAAACATACCATCTCGCAATCACGGATACCGCCGGGCAGGAAGAATACCGCGGGATGTGGGCCAGCGCAAATTTCAAAAGCGATGCGTTTCTTCTCGTATACGATATCACCAATTGGGGGAGTTTGGAACAGTTAGCTTATTTTGACGATTTGATTGAGATGGAGAGGGAGGTGAGGGGGGAGGAGAGAGGGAATGTAGCTGCGGGGAAGGGGAGAGATAGGGATAGGGATGGGAGAGAGAGGGGGGCGAGGGAGAGGGAATACGATTTATTGGAGCCCGTGAAGTTTGTGGCGGGGAATAAATGCGATTTGCAGGAGAGTAGGGAGGTGAGTGCGCAGAAAGGGGTGCAGTGGGCGAGGAGTCGCAATTGTGGGTTTATGGAGACGAGTGCGAGGAGTATGGTTAATATTGAGGAGACGTTTGAGTTGATTGTTAGGAGGGTGGTGGAGAGGAGGAGGAGGGCGGATGAGGAGGGGAGGGAGGGGGAGGGGGAGGGGGAGGGGAGAAGTGGGTTGGGGAGTAGTGGGAGGGATACCCTGGGGACGAGGAGGGCGACGACGAAGCCCCTAACGCCGTTGCCGGGGGGTGGGGATGGAGGGGAGGAGGAGAAGAACTTGGATGGGGTGGGGAGGGATTTGGAGGGGAAGAAAAAGAGTAGATGGAGGGCCTGGGGACGGAAGTTGGCTTGTTGGAGGGGAGGGAGCTGATGGGGTGGATGGGAAGGGAGATGATGTTATGATGTGATGTGATGGAGGAAACGGAGCGGATGGAATAACGAATTTACGACAACTAAACTAAAATTTTCTTGGCTGACTGACTGAAGCGCTCTAACTCTGATTAGATTTTCGGTACTGGGTTGATTTTGGTGGGTGGGTGTTCTCTGTATTATATTTCTAGCATATCGATACTTTGGGATTGGGGTTGGGGTTAGTGTTGGAATTGAGATTGAGGTTGGGATTGGAGTTGGGATTGGAGTTGCAGCTAGAGTTGAGGTTGCTGGGATGGTAAAGGGAGAAAAGAAAAGCAAATGTTGGGGATGTGATCGGATTGGCGAACTGGAAGGATAGGGGAGATATATCATCAAATATATTAAAGAGGTAGATTATTCGATGAAAGCAAAAGCAAAAGCAAAAACATCTCTTGATAGCCAGCCGATATTGACTGACTGGATGCTGGGTGACTTCAATCCCATCATCTGCGCCACATGGTAATTGACTCGGGGGCCGTGGACTCGTGAGGCCAGGAACCGTACTGCAGCGTGTCGTTTCGATCACTATTCTGTACGTGGAATCCCGGTGTTTGTCTAAAGAGCAACGAATGTCCTTTGCAGCAAGTGCAAGTGCATCTACTGGCTTCCTTCTCCATATACATCTTATCTCTACCGTCCCCGTACATGCAGATTTCATGGCATGAAAAGTTGCACACCGTACAATAGGTTATATATTAGCCGGGCTGCAAGACACTTCCTCCTCAATTTCGATTATACTGTCTGGCGGCTGCGGTGAGCAGCCGTGCATCATTCGCAGTGGCATAGATTTTTCTTTTCGGCCTTGCGAGTTCAGTCCGTTGGGACGTGACTTCACCAGTCGTTACGTTACGGCTGGTATTATGAGATTATTCGCAAAGCTGCACCTGACCTTTCATGGATTTGCGCCCGCCCAAAGAGCTCGCATACCCATGGCGTCGTTTTTGTCTATGGCGATAAATTGTTTATATCAATTTCACTGTTCTCGAAAGGCCAGAGAAGCGCTTTGACGCAGTTGTGTTGAAATAATCCCATTTTGTAGCCTGGTCTGTCAAAGTGCTTAGCAACCTCTCGGAAGATACTAAAGATAATCGTGTGACAGTAGGCGGACTTCACTTAGAAAGACCTACAATAGTCTTCGTCCTAGTAGGCATTTTGTAGTTATAGTCGTCGAAAATGGGATTTCCTAGGGTGGTTTGGAAAATGGTGATAGAGAGATCTGAAAGCTTATATGTGATCTCGACAAATATATCATTTGGCGTTGCTCGTGGAAAGATGAAATCCTTTTCATTATTGGGAACGGAGGATGTAGTTCGTTGTTGGCAGAGCCAGCTCTTCCTCCAGTGTGCGTTGCTTATCCCACATAGTAATACTGTTGCAAGAGAAGAGAGATATATATGCAGAGAGATTATGCGGAATGGAAAAGGTTTTTGGATATCTTGTTATTATATTATAAGTATTTATCTGTTCATCCCACTTCCTCCCCCTCTAACATCAAGCCACCCCCCCTCCCTCTTCAAACCTATTTCCCCTCTTCCCCCTTATCCCCACCCCCATCAACCTCATCATCTTCCCCAGGAACCCAAATCCCCAACGCCATCTCCTGAATCATCGTCCTCCCAACCCTCAGCTCCTCCCTTCCCCCCGCTCTAAACACCCCCAACAATTCCTTCCTCTCCTTACTGAATCCCCATTTCCCCGCCGCCGATTTCAAGAGCTCTAGAGCAAGTTTGTGGGCTTCTATACTGCTGCTGATGATTTCCCCTTTCTCTCCTCCCTCCATCTGTCTATCCATCCCAAGCAAAGAATCAATCAACTCCTGCACCTTCTCCTCCGTCGGCTCCTCTGAAATCCAACCCCTCATCCCCCAAATCAGTTTCTCTAGCGCCGGCGTATGGCAGCTCATCTCGCCTTTTTGGAAAAATTGCAAGATCTCAGTATGTAGATGTATAGCCGGGGCCTTGAGCAGGAGGTAGATACGAAAGAGGAGAGTAGTGGGTTCGTGTTCTAGGACGCGGATGATAGGGATAGCAAGTACGGAGGCTTTGCTGGTGGGGAAGTCGGAGAGCATACGCTGGAGCTTGTGGCGCGGGATAGGGAGGGGCGGGAGCAGGGGTGTAAGGAGGATGGAGAGGAAAGAGGAGATTTGATCAGCAGGGAACTCGGAGTCGGAGAGGAGGGTGAAGAAGAGTTTAGAGAGGAACTCGATTTCGTTGGGGGAGAGCTTTGGTTGCAGAGGGAGAGAGTGGATTTGAGAAATGAGGTGGGTGAGTAAGGGGTTGAGGACGGAGGGGTCGAGAGGTACGATGTAAGGGTATTCGGTCAGCTTCTTGAATATATGTATACGAATGTCGCGGTTTGGATGTGTGAGCAGTGGTTTCAGAACGGGGAATATGGTCTCGGCGTTTTCGACGTGATAGTTTAAAGGGATAGAATCATGGATGGTGTCAATAAGCGAGATGAGGAGTTCGTCTTTGGCATACGGATCTTTGGCTGTAGTGATAGAGGCGTATAGTTCCCATGTCTGCGGCTTGGAAATATAGACTGGATAGGAGAGGGCGGAGAGCAGGTAGCTGTAGACATCGGTGTGGAGATCGGTTTTGGAGAGTGAGAGAAGGTGGTCGTAGGCGTCGTCGTTTTGGAGAGAGCCGATTAGACGGATGATTTCTTTGGCGATGGTGACGCGTTTGAGGGGGATGGATTTGAGGAGGGCAAAAGAAGCAGATGGGGAGAAATTTTTTATGATGCGGGGAAGTGCGTAGACGGCGGATTTGCAGATGGAAGGGTTGGTGGATTGAAGATGGCTGATGATAGTGTCGTGGCCGACAGGAGTGTCAAATTTGACAAGAGCTTTGATCGCGCAGTCATGTATTAGGGGAGTTTCAGAGAATGTGAGGTCGATGAGAGGTTGAGGGTCAGCGTATGAGAGATAACGCAACATCTCAATATAGCCGGGCTTCAAGTCATTTTTCTCCTCATCGTCGTTGATGTAGGATACGAGAGACTTAGCATAGGTCGATTGTTGTTCGGCAGTCCATTTCCGCAACAGTCTCCTGTTTTCCTCGTCAAGAAGAGCTGTAATATCGCGTTCATCATCTTGAAGTATATATGGAAGAAGATCCTGCCGATAGTTGAGGATATGTTCGGTAATGGCAACGGGTCTGGCAGGAATCGCGTGGATTTCATTCTTCTCTTTTCCATCGAGGAACAAATTAATGATCTCGAATCGAGCTCGAGGACGATATTTTTTCAGGAACCAGAGACCGGTGTAGTCGAGTTCCTTGGAATCGTCATTGCAGACCCAGTCTTCAACCTTATCGAGTAATTCTGGCCAGTATTTCATATGCGATGAGAAACACTGGGCGAGTGTTTCTAGCGAAGACATGTTTTTCTTTTCGGTCTTTTGAACGAACGATGAAAAGGTCGCTTGTACGTGAGACAAGATCTGTGCTGGGCTGTATTTTCCTGTTGCATGTTTAAGAAAATTCTTTTGCGGGATGCTGCGTTCCAGAAAAAGCTGAAGAAGCTGTTCGGATGTCCATGCAGGGTGAAAAGTGATGATCCTCGACAAGAAGTCGGTCATTCTCGAAATGGTCTGCTGTGATAGATCGCGAGCATCAAGGAAGTTTCGGAATAATTGAGACAACTGAGGAAGATGTTTTTCCTCCCATCTGCTCGCTGGAATGTCATCGAGCCCACGGAGTATGGCTAGCCGGGTTGCATCTTGGTCGTTCTTGTATCGCAATGCGAGATCTAGGGCATCGGACACACGTGATTGATCAAACTTTGCTGAGGCTATTTGATATTCCAGGGCTATGGAGCGAATAGTGACGTCTTTGTTACGTAGCATTGGTTTCTGTAGTTCCATAGCTTCGTCCCAAGGTAGCATGGCAATGAACTCGCATTTATTCCTTTCGGGTATGGTGTTCAACGCGGTCACGGTAAGATTCCGGCGAGCTTCTTCTACTCGGATATTGTGAGGAAGAGAGGACACAACCACTACCGAAAGTAACTCGGTATTAATAGGCCAGATTTTACGGATAACTGGGTAGATGGCCATTCGTTGTTCGAGAGTAAATCGGTGAAACGATAAGGTGCGGAAACTCTCTCGTCTAGCCTCAATGAGTGCGATCAGCCGCTCGTGAGATAGCTTTCTCGCTGCTTTTTGTGCCTGCGGGTTGAAGAAGTACAGTTTCCGCAGAGCTTCAAGGTCATGATCCAGCAGAAGTGCAATCAATTGATCGCCTTTCGGTCCATCGAGCACATGCTGAAGTGAAATTTGTGATACAGAAATCTTCTTCATCAACATCTTAACGGCTTTTAAAGCTCGATCAGAAGATCCGTTCTCTTTTGACCACCGGTCAATAAGCGCATGACCAACTTCTCGAAGGATGTACTCGTGTCCCTCTGCTCTCTCCACCCATTTCTCTAGTTCGACAAGGACGACATCTGGATGATACATTGATAGCCGTACCCAGTTATCCGTCACAAAAGAACCGATAACACTTGGCAAGTACTTCTCAACCAAAGCTCGGGAGCCAAGAGGAAGCGCGTGCCGAAAATGTTCAGATTGTTCCCTGTCGGGTATTCCTTCAATGTACTGATCCACGACATGCTGTCTTCGTCTTCGTGTTCTGACGCTTCTGACTCTGCGGAGAGATCTTATTCGCAAATGTACAGGAAGTGTTTCCAATGCAGTCATAAGCTGTTCATCGGTCCCCATGATCAGAATAGCTCTCATTGCCTTGAGCTTAAGTTCTCTGGAAGGGGATGAGACACATTGGATTGCGAGACTGACATCACGACTTCCGTAGGATGCAACGAGCCCGAGACTTTGTTCGTAGGTAGAAGTAGAAGATAATTGGTCGAGATTTGATTTAACAGTTGGATCTGTTGCCGATTGTCGCCCAAGTTGGATCATGTACTTGTTGCGTTGCGTGTATGTGAGGCTCTCACAGTGCTGCAGGATGGCTTGTGTTGACTCCATGTTTGCTGATGTTTGGAGTAACAACAAAATTTGAAAGGATAGTGGAATGTTGAGGTTACGATGAAGTATTTATTTATATCTGGATATTTGACAGTATCCTAATGCAGTGCGGCGAGGGGTATGCGCACCTACCCGACACTAAAATGAGTCAGGCCGATCCGTGGGGCGGGGTTCCAACTTGCCGGCACCGCTTTGGAGGGGGATCGACCGAGAGATCCACCGTAAATGCTCGCCGTGAAGTATTCATACCGGCTCGAGAGTGGGTATGAGTGATATAGCTCAAATCAATTTGATGTCCATTGAACATCTGAACTCCAAAGTACCCCAAAACGCCACTCGTTTGTGAAGCCTCACACGCCATATCAAAGAATCCGCAAACAGCACAGCAAATACAGTATCATCCGATTTCAAAAGCTGGAAAAACTAACCACTCATCCTATCACCAGACGAGAGGTCATAAATACAAGTTCATCATTCATCACATTTTATATACATAAAACCAGGCTCACCCACCCAACGCCGGGAATCTACCCTCCCTCCCATCCTATTCATGGGTATTTCGACAAAAAGAAAATCATCAGTATCAGTATCTAATCAGAGCGCTCGTTTCAATCAATCATTCCTTCCTCCCCTTACGAAAGAACTTCGCAAAGCTCTTTTTCGGTCTCAAAGCCATCTGCGGCGCCGCAACCGGGCTGACCTCATTAACCGCACGATCGCCCATCTCAACCACTCCAGGGACAGCAGATGGAGACATAGGACCCAGAGGAGGTAGAGGCTTGGATCGGGATTTCGCTTCAGCCAGAGAAGCCCTCGCCATTCGTTGATTGGAGCGGCGTATTTCTTCTTCTATTTGACCATCCTGCACGTGTTTGACTCCTTGAGGATTTATGTTTTTCGACGCGAAATGATTCGTGTTTTCGGGAATTGGAGGGGGACGACGTGATGGGATGAATCCGTTAGGACCGAATTTGTTGGGTGTGATTTCAGGAGTTTGTTGTGGAGAGACAGGTGATTGTGAAGGAAACGAGGATTTGCGGCGGGGTAGAGGAGTAGGAGTGGCGGATACCGGAGTAGGTACGTACTCCGCCTCTTTTGCATCCATTATTGCGTTGAACGTAGAAAGTGGTGTCGTGCGACTGTTCCCAACATTTCGTTTTTGGGGATGTTGAGAGGTTCTCTGAGACGGGGCGGTTTTTGGTCTATGCTTTTCCATGCAATAATTGACCTTTCGTCTAAGGTTGTAGTTTTGCTCTTCCAATAATTTTGCTGCATTCTCTGCAGCTAGGGTACGTCCTAGAAGACGCTTGTTTTCTGCCTCAAGTTCATTGATGGCATCAATAGCAGCTGCGGCATGAATCTGAACGATGTGTCAGTATGTTAACAATGTGAAGAATGCTTCCATATGGTGGATTGAGCTTACAGATAGTGCGGGACTTTGCGGCGATTTTACATCCGAAGTAACGTTCAAAGGTTTTACCGCGTTCGGAGAAGTGTCCTCCAACTCAGCTATGGATATAACGGAGTCTGGAGACCCCGCTGTGTTTGCTGAAGACAGTTCAAAGACTGAATCTACTGCAGAAACAGGTGTGTATTTGTCAGGTGAAAATTGACGAAGATTTTGTCGATTGGCTTCTGAGCTCCAGTAGTTGCCATTGTTCGACGTGACCAGTAGACTTAATGAGGGTGTTGTACCATTCGTGTTCCGTCGACGAGGAGACGCCGATGGCGGTTTGAGACTGTTGTTCAGAGCCTGCGTTTTCATTGTTACTCGTCGATCAATCTGCTGAGGCCATTCCCTTGGCCCCATCTGGGAGACGACATGAGGCATAACTATATGGCTTGGCTGGCTGAAGAGACCTGAAGAACATTCAATGATGAAAGGTAATGCAAGACTTGACGTTGTGGTACCAACGCTGACTTAACACGGGAGGGCCAGATTGAAGTAAGTCATTGGAAATGTTCCGATGTGAAAGAATGAATAGATCTTGTCAGAGAATTCGAGTAGATGAGATGCAGTACTGGAACGAGAGTGGCTGTCCACGAAGTACAAGATCCGCCGCTAAACAGCCTGGCCAGATCAAAATGGAATCAAAGTGGGCTTAGATCCAAGGAAAAGGCTAAGGGTGTCGATGAATAGATATAAGAATGATGGAGGATTGGCCCCCATCTCACACTATTATTTTTCCCAATCGAGCGGGAAGCCTTAACAGGCTCAACAAGAAAAGCGACTGACTTAGTTTGCGGCGGAACTGCTGCGGCCCACAGCCGTCTCATCCATGGAGTCATAACAACCACTCGATTGCTTGGGTAATCCGAAACGAATGCAGAAGCGTCACTCCGAGTTTATGCTCGCGAATCATGAATGCATAATTTTCCTGATTAACCGCCCACACTTGGGGGGCTGGTCGCTTATCTGGCCATCCCGCATTCTTCCACCCCGACGTAAGAGTCAGAGCATACGACGCAGGAGGGCAACAAGAGAACCAAAAAAGAGATACAGTAATACTACCAAAATGGAAAATCGCTTGAACGAGAAGAATGAGGGATAGTGTGTTAGTTGGCCCCGAACTCTTCACAACTCGTAAATGCTGCCATGAGCTCGAGACGTACGTTTCAGGATGCGTCAAGTACAGGATACCTCTCCGTCGTACGTGAGTGACGGGGACCGTACCTCTGTTCGCCTCCAGGTAGGAGTACTGCACAGTATCAAAGTGAGTCCGACTCAAGAGCAAGCCAATCTGCTCTGCCAATCGAGTAATATGATGAAATCGTGCAGACGGTGATTGATCCTACATCCTATACTTAGATACATGATACTTGTGAGTACAAGCACATGTGAAGATGTGCACCGAGATATCTGTCTTCTTCGAGTCTTCCATGAGGTCCGGAGGATTCCAAAGATGTATATCATTGGCGAGGGGGAACGAAAGCAAACAAACACAACATTGCGGCATGGTAAATGTGAGAGTGTTACGTGGGTGGTGACTCTGATCCTCATGTGATGGGAAGTGGCAAACCTTGGAAGTGGTGCAGTGAAGCTCAAGATATTGAATTTGCATTGCAGAGAACAACAATCGCATGACGGGACGGGACCGGATGGCCATATGGCTGATCTATTGATTTGGTTTTTGCAGAGTAGAAGTCTGGACGACAGCTGAGTACCTGACAAAAGTTATTTTGGATGGATCAATAGAAAAGTGGGACTAATCTAAATTGGGAATAGAGCTGAACTCATCCAAATTCAGCTGTGTCTGCGACTCTCCGATGATAGCTAAAACTTACCTTCGACTCTTCGAAATAGGCCAGAGGCAAAAAAGGAAGGAAAGGTACAGTGGTCGAGGCCATTCCAGTCAGAAGAAAGAGGAATCCGAAATCGGCTACTCGGGTCTCGGTGATCCTTCGAAGAATTGATTACTCAAACATCAGCAGCTATGGCTTCTCCGGAAGGTTCACGGTACCAGAAAGATTATTCGTCGCGTAGACGTTCCCGGTCACCGACCACCGATTCTGAAGAAGAGGAAAGACGGCGGAGGAGGCGAAGAAGAGAAAGAGACACTGACCGTGAACCCACCCGCTCCGACCGACGTGACGACCGACGCGACGATCGTTCAAGAACCACGCGCGATAAATACGAAGACAGGGAAAGACATCGCAGACGATCACGCAGTCCCGAAGCGCCATCCCGCCGACGAGACGACGATCGCGAGTCTAAATACCGGAAGAGAGAAAGATCTCGGGACCGAAAGCGCATACGGGACGATGACGACAAACCTTCCTCAAGAGATACAGAAAATGCTCTAGGTCGAAGACAGGCTGGTCCTCTCCCATCACAAGCTTCGTCATTCCAACAGAACCAAGATCCCTCATCCACTGCTCTCGTATCTGCCGGCGATCAAGCCGTGCAAGAAAAACAGAAACCTAATCTGGGACAAACGGGCATCTTAGCAGCAGCCTCGAACACAGTCGCACAAGCCGACGGAACATCAATAGTACTAAAGTATCACGAGCCCCCGGAAGCACGAAAACCGCCTACAAAAGACGACTGGAAGCTATTTGTGTTCAAAGGCGCAGAGATAGTTGAAACGATTGAACTGAGCACAAGAAGCTGCTGGCTCATTGGTAGGGAACTCTCGGTTGTCGACCTCGCGGCGGAACATCCGAGTATCAGCAAACAACATGCCGTCATACAGTTCCGGTATATTGAAAAGACAAACGAGTTTGGGGATAAACTCGGTCGTGTGCGACCCTACTTGATTGATCTGGATTCGGCAAATGGTACGTTGTTGAATAAGGATGAGGTCGCTCCGAGTCGGTATGTGGAGTTGAGGGATAAGGATATGGTGCAGTTTGGACACAGCACTCGCGAGTATGTGTTGATGTTACCTCCGAAAGTCTAGGTGTGGGGGTATGCTTTTCTCTGGATGTGATGACTTTCCATTTTCACCGCAGCCTGGCATAGCCTTAGGAGGAAGGGCTCTCTCCTAAGCTTTCGTGAAGATCCATCGTAGTTTGTACGATACCAAAGAGGCAGAGGCATCCGTCAGCTGCGCGCTGCAACATGTCATAAGTTTGAAAGCAACGAAGGAAGGAAACACAGAGAGGATCGCACGATTCATGCGTTAGCTGGTGGGCATGGCCGACAGCGACAGCATGCGTGCCACACCGGTATACAATCCAAGTATGACCGAAGTTAGAGCCTCGTAGTTTGCATCCCATCACATCACTCACTCACCGTGGAAACTTCTGATCAACCTCACTCAAAATTCCCAAAAGCAAAAGTATCTACAGCCCGGTTCTATGCGTGTGTACCCAAACACACCGAACTCTGAGTCGTATAGTTAGTCAGTCACTCAGTCAGTCAACCTAACTGCCCCTCCCTTACCTATCGATCGAGGCATATTTGAAAGATCATAGCATAGCATAGCAAACGTAATCTTATATCCGGTCAACTAAATGAACTATATATACGATATGACTCGAACCCAAACACCTGTTCATACGGTCATGTTACTCATTTTTGATATTAGTATGAGGAAGAAGGAAGAAAGGAAGCAAGGAAGGAAGGATCCACCCGCCGCCTTGCGAATGAATGACGCAAGCAAAAACTCCGGCGAGATGGGGATGGTCATCCGGTGGGTTTGGCGAGATTGGGAGGCTTGGATTTGTACAGATGGGATTGAGCCTTATGGTATACAGCTATTTTGTATAGGCAGAAAATATACTTGGGAGGCTTGAGTTGTACTGTTGAGCCTGGTACTTTTACTTTATAATACCTTAGCAGATAGGTTAGGCTGCTTGCTTGCTTCCTGTCGCCGTATATTGTAAAGAATTTCTGCTTGCGTAGTTGATGAAAATAGACATCTACGCACTTAACTTACCTAGAAAAGATATAACTTAGGGGAGATGGGATTTACTACTGCTGGGTGCGTATTTCCACATTTTCTCCATACACGTAAGTATGTACATGCGGGTAGGTAGTCAGATCTCATCTCATCTCATCACGGCTAAGCAAGTAAGTAAGGGACTTGTACCTACATCCGCGCGTTCGGCTGCGTAGGAGCGGCGCGGATTACTGTACTGGTAGGGAGTTGGTAGATTAGCTGGGTGGTAGTGAGGTTCGGTTAGGTTAGGGGAGCGAAGGCTCTACTTTACTCATCTCTATGTTGATGTGATGATGGGAGATTTTACGGCGATCGTTCGGGTTAAATTACTATAAAAGAGTTTCGGATACCGGCTAAGTAGATTTGGGTTTTGGCAATGGGAAAGGAAGAGAAGGAAAGGGGTTCGGCAGTACAGGAAACAGTTGATAGTTACCTGGAAGACGATATGATATGATACTCCGCAGGGTGCCATCCGTATTACATTTCCTGCCTACACTGTATGTACTGTAACGATTATGTGCCTACCCGTTGGGAATCCTTGTTTAGTGTGGACTCCTGCGCCAGGGGGAGGGGGCCAAAAATCGTAGTGAAAAGCAGCCGAGGATATCGTGAAGTAGGTAGGTAGAGTCACGATATCGAAGAACTTATATAGAATCTCTTCTTCTCTCTCTTTTATATCCAGTTCTCTAGTGACAAACCAGCTAGGAAATCACCTACGAAGTGAGTGAAGAACGAATGTCCAAAGTATAGAAAGTAAATATAAATTTACCTCTGTCCTAGCAGCTAGCTTCCGTATGCAAAACCCAAATGTAGGTGCCTGCCAATCGTTACCCCAACATATCCCCTTTTAAGCCTAAAAATACACTTTGTGCGTTACGGTAAGGTTGCGACGGTGGGATTACATGCATTGGGCAGATGAAGATGAGATGTACTGTACAGGGCATGTGCAGTATAGGGCGACTGCGCTTAGAAAAGTGGCCTGCTCAGCCACTGCCCTGCCTCTGCGTTAAGAGCCTCTTGTTACCTTCTCCTGCTTGGCTCCTACGCTGTGCCTATGTCTATCAGCCTTTTTGAGTAAAGTCATCACAAGTAAAAGCTTGAGCGCCCCCGCTTGTCCGCCCTGTCCTGTTGCTATTTGCGCCTATGATTTTCGTTTTCCCCATAACTATCCCAGTCCTAGGTAGAAAAAAGGCCCCCCCTGCCGCCCAGCCCAGCTGACCCCCCTCCTTCATTTGACACACACCAAAAAAACTCCCAGATGTCTCGAAACATTTATTCCCCTCATACAATCAAGCATGAGCATGAGCATGTATTATACCTATTACTTCATATGTCTCTGACTCTCCTTCCCCATCAGTATCTAAGCTTTCTCGTGGCGTTCGTCCCCGTGTGACTAACTTCTTCGGTCCCGCGTGCCACACATTTTGCGATGCGATGCCCTCGAGTGCTTGCTTTTACGTTCTGATGAGGCTACACACATACACACACCCACACCGCGTCCATCCATACACAGACGAGAAGCTCACCGGTACTGGGAAGACTAATTCTTAAACTACCGGCCGGTATACGTGAAGAGAGTCAGTCCGTCAGTCAGGCAGGCAGCTTACTTAACCTTGGGTCCGCAAACTCACCGAATCGAGGAGGATCTGATCTGAACGAAAGAGAAGGCTTAATGACACATGTGTGTGTGATTCGTCGACCTATATAAGAGTCGCGCTCGCATTTCTGTCCCGTCTCTCCCCTCCCATCCCACTCTTTCTTCGTCTTAAATGGATGTTTGTTCACGAATGAGTGGATGATTTCGAGTCACTGCTAGTAGTCGGACGGACGAAAGAACTCGAGATGGTTAGTACTTCATTTTTCCTTTCCGTTCCCGCTCCCGTTCATTGCACCGGCCGAACAGGTTCGTCAGTCAGTCAGTCAGTCTGCAAGGACCCGACGAACCTGTTAGTTAGGCTCGCTCGCGCACCCGCACAGCACAGTCAGGCACCCGAACCCGAACCTTGACTCCTCACTAACCAAACCACTTTTTCCCCCTCACCACAGGATGGAGCCGCCATAAACCCCAACGAAATCAACCGATTCGAAGTCACAGAAGTATACGCACATCCCGAAGCCCAAGCCGACATCGTGCTGGTGCATGGTCTCAACGGCCACCCGCAGTCAACATGGACCGCGAAAAACGGCGTCTTCTGGCCCACGGAGCTGCTGCCCGTAACCTTTGCGTCCAAGGACCCCGCCAAGCAGGCAAAGGTGCGCATCTTGGTTTACGGATATAATGCCGATGTTGTCGCGTTTGGAGAGAAGTCGGCGTCGACGGATAAGATTCATGAGCATGCGCAGAGTTTGGTGTCGAGTTTGGCGCTGGAGAGGAAAAGTGAGGAGGCCGATGAGAACCCTATTATTTGGGTCGCGCATAGTTTGGGAGGAATTTTGGTCAAACGTGTAAGTTTTCTAGGCGAATTTGTCTTTGGAGTGTACAGAGTCCGGCTGGCTTTTTATTGGGATGGTTAAATAAGAGCAAGCTATCAACTGCGGTGCTTGTTCCAGTCCTAGTGGATTATTCAGCTGCCTTGTTACAAACACATCGGATTCGGCAACAAGATGTCTCTTTGGAACGTCAAAATTACACTGCGATATGGTTGCAGAGTCACTTTATTGTTCTATATTCGGTGGAACATTCGGCTGTTATATTTATTCCATACGAGCCAGTCTTTCTCCCCGTAGAGTGAGGCACATCTTACTATCCTTTAAGCTAACACAATATTACACAGGCCCTGGAAATTTCCCATGATTACCTAGGCAAAAGCAACGACGAGATTCGATCCATTGCCGTTTCGACCTTTGGAATCATATTCCTTGGTACTCCACATACTGGAGCTGATCCCGCAAAATGGGGTTTAATCCTTCAGGGTATGGTGTCGGCCTTGATCCCAAAGAAGGCTATGGATACCGAAAGCGTTCTTATCAAGACTCTCATGACCGGCAACGAAACCCTCGCAAACATCAATCTTCACTTTCTCGACATTTACCAGCGATACAAGATTTGTATGGTCCATGAAAGTTTGAAGACAGATTTCAAAGGCACCAAAGCTTTCGTCGTTGATCAAGCTTCCGCCAGTCCATTACTTCCCGATGTATCCTACTTTGGTGTCGAGGCGACGCATAGCGGCATGTGCAAATTTGAGAGCAAGAGATCACCAGGATATATGAACGTATCGACAAAACTGAAAACATGGGCACTTGAATGTCCCCCGATCATTCGCGCACGATGGAAGGAGGAAATGAGGAAACGAACCGAAGAGAGAGAAGCGCATATTAGAGAACTCAGAGGAGATTTTGGAGATGTACGCTCTCCCTAATCTATCGACCCCCAGCGGCTGACTAACACTACTCGCAGCCGGTGCAAGCACCACCAATGACCCACGGTATGTCGCAAGGGAGTTTTCCAGGCGCTCGTCATCCACCTGCCCGGATTGAAGCTGCCCGGCCAACAAGGCCTCTGTTTGATTATGAAGTGTCAGAAGTTGAGGAAAGGGACACGGAGATGGTGGGAAATCGTTGAAACGATTTGGTCTCTACTCGTCTTCGAGTTGTCTGAACCTCGAGCGATGAGAATTTGAAAATTTCATTTGTTAATATTGAGCTTTTTGCTGTTTTACTGCGCTTTCATTCAATTAGTGGAGGAAGCTGATTTATTTGGTTTCCGTAGATATATCGAATGTATCGCATTTATCGAATTCAGGAGTCATCTCCACCAGCATGGTCCAATCCGTTGTGAGCATTGAACCCGATTTCGTAGACGATGACATAGAATATTTTATCAAACCACCTGGTTTCCGTCCCAATTCCATTTTCATCGGACGCCAAGAAGAACTTGTCGAGATGCACCGAATGCTTTTTGACGAACGAAAACGAGCCCAGGGATCTTGTGCCGTGTTGATTCAATGCATGGCTGGTGGTGGAAAGAGTCACCTAGCTCGTCAGTATGCTTACGACCATAAGCACGAATTTCCTGGGGGTATTTTCTGGCTGCGAGCAAAGAGTGCCGAGGAGATCACGGCAGGCTTCTGGCAGATTGCGAGGAAAGCAGCTTTGAAACAGTCGATGGCCAACGAAGATCCAAAAATCCTCGACAACCCGGATCAGTTCATCAAATTAGTCAAGAAGTGGCTGAACCATAGACATGATTGGTTACTGGTTTTCGACGGCATTCATTTCGAGGATAATGTGCGCAGATTTATTCCAGATAGCAAAAACACGAGTATCATCTACACTTCGACAGAGAAGTCAGTCAGTGGCGATCATCATTTCATGAACCCGCAAATTCTCAAATTACCACCGCTTTCGGCGCGCGAGGCTCAACGTCTGCTGTTATTTGAGCTCGATAAGAAAGAGCCTTTTTTTCAAGACGACTTGAAAAATTCGATGCAGTTGGTGCAAGCCATGCAGTTCCTACCGGTGGTTATCCATGTTGTCGCGCAACGACTGAAAGCAACCGATGAGCCGCTTTCCCGATACGCTAAATCGTATGCGTCGGCGCCCAAGGGACTGAGAGAACTTCAGGCATTTTCTTCGATTGTTGAACAGTTGGAGAAGGTGGGTGCGTATGAAACTTTGAATCTGATTCGCATTCTTTGCTTCTTTAGTCAACATGTTCCGGTGGAGATGATTTCTCTTGGTAAGTCTTCTATCCATCCGTAATCTCTGGCTCGAGAGATATCTATGTAGTATATATACTGACTTGATAGGTCTCGCCAAGTTGGATGTTCCCGTCAAAGCTAGTGAGCGAATTACGGGCAAATCGTTAAACAACACATTCAAAGTCCTGAACAAGTTCGCGCTGATTGATCGAAACGAGCATGAGACGTCCTTACAATCATCCCAAACCTCACGCGGCAGCAGAGATTTACTGGCGGATAATATCGATGTTATCAGGCTGCATAGCGTGGTTCAAGGTTTCTTCATCGACACTTTACATGCGAAAGGTGAACTGCCCATGTGGCTTGATCGAGCGATCAATGTATTCTGCCATTCGTTCACTGAAGCCAACGAGCGAATCACACGAAAGACACCGACTGGTCTGGTGGAGGACTATCGCCTCTATGAGATTCACGGCACTAAACTTCAAGGACATCTGGAGCGATATAAGAAGGAGTACATTAGACGACACAAGAAAGAACATTTAGATCCCGAAGCTACAGCTATCATGCTCGAAGAAGTCCTCATCATCATTCAAGGGGAAATCGAACGAAGAACCCCAGAATGCTCACACATGATCACCGGTGGCCGGCCAGATGCATTTCAAACATCGATTTTCGACCGCACAAGTAGTTCCTCAGACACAGGCGCAGATCCAGACACTCCTGCTGATAGATTCACCGATGGTACTCCATGGGCTCTTGATGGTGAGGACATTCAGATCGAGTCCCCGTCCAGTTTAATACACGACCCGCAATTCCTCCGCCAGATCGAAAAGATGAAGTACATTGAATTTCCACCCCGTCTCCCTAAAGAAGACACCGGCTACGACACCGACAGAGAAGCCTCCAACTCCAACACCACCCTCACCCTGCAACCCCCCGCTCCCTCCCTCCCACAAGCCTCGCCTGAAAGCCCCGGCGGCGCATGGGAAACCGTGCAACACCACCGCACTCGCGCCCCCAAAACCCCCAAGCCCACTCCCCGCCCCAACTCCACTCCCCGACGCCCCTCCTTCCGCCCCCCTAACCTCCTCGTCCCACGCGTCACCCACGAAACCGCCCACGGCGTAATTCAAAAATCCGACTCCCGCCCACCATCCCGGGGCCGTCTTTCCGGCCGCTCCAGCGCCGAAGTCGCCCTCGCACATATCAGCAAAGCCAGTCCGCCGCCCATTCGCGGCGCCGGTATGATCCAGGATCGACGGCGCTCCTCGGGGCATAAAGTTCCAAGTACCGCTACGCAGCAGCAGCAATTGGATTTCATCACGCGGACGCCGAGTTATGCTGCTGCGGTGGCGGGGCAGACGAGGGATACGGCGTCGAGATGTGGGAATGAGGATATGGGGAGTGATACTACGTCGCTGGCGGAGTACGATGTTCCGGCTCCGCCTTCGGCGGTCGCGTCGCTGCAAAGGATTCCGCATGAGCGGGAACCTTCTTTTGAGAATATCGCTTCCCCTGTTCCCGTTCCATACACACCCATGCCACCCTATCCCTCCACCCCAGGATTCTACTACCAACCTTCTCAATCTCAACAACCATACCCCTCCTCCACCACCGATCTCCGTATTCCCACTCCCAGCACCGAAAATCAACCAATCCCCGACCCGTTTAATAACATCTATCCACCCCTCCTCGGTCCCCTCCCTATCGAACGCTCGGATAAACCGTACACGGCGCTTTCACCTCCTAGGAAACGGGACTTGCCGCATGGGTATGGCGGGTGGGATTCTCAGAGTTATCCGAATTCGTTGGCGGGGTCGGTGGTTTATCCATATCCTAGTCCGAATGCGAACCAGTATGGTTATGCGAATAGTGGGAAGCAGTTGAATTTAACGCTGCCTACCCACTTCCAATCCCTCTCCTCGCCCAATCTCCCACTTCCTGAGATCGAGTCTACGCCGTTGAGAAGAGATCAGATAGCGCAATACAGGAATAACGTCTCATCAGTATATATCCCTGATGGACGACGTCCGGAGTTTTCGTCGGTGGTTACGCCTACGGGTGAGATGCAGACGATGGGGGGGAGGGGGTATTACACCCCGCAGCAGGGGAATTATACTTATGCGCAAAGTCACACCTCGGCACCGGCTTCGCAAGCTATGTCGAGAGATCACTCGGGGAGATCGACGGTTTCGGCTGGGGGACGGTATTCCCCTCCTTCTTCACAGCATCAAAACACTACAGGAACAGGCGCAGGAGCAGGAAGAGGAATGAGACCGAGGAGTACGAGTGCGGCGAGTATGGGGGGGAGACCGAGTCTGGAGAGGAGGTTTGTGGGTGTGGGGAATGGAAATAGCTATAGTGGTGGAAGAGAGATAGGGAAAGGAGGTGTGGCCATGGGTCACGCGGATACGGATCCCTTGCCGCAGGTTAGGAGGTTTGCTGCAGAGGGGGATAGGGATAGGGGGTTGGTGAGGAAGAGTCCGAGGTTGGGGACGGTGGGCATGGTGGAGGGAGAGGGGTATAAGTATTCTAGTGGTAGGGTGGGGGGTGTGAGAGGCGGAGAAGAGGGGTTTAATCCCCAAGCTAAAGTTTTCGAACCGAGGTTCTTTGGGGGGATACCGGTTTATAGAGGGGGAGGAGAGGAAATGGGATTGGGGTTGGGATTGGGATTGCAAGCTCCGGAGATGAAGAGGGGAGGGAGTGAGGGGAGTGGGAGTGGAAGTGGGGGGTTGAGAGTTGGGGGGAGAGTGGTGGGGTTTGGGGAGGTGGGGATTGGAGGGGAGATGGGGATGGAGAGAGGGAGGAGGAGGGCGGATGGGATAGGGATGATGGGTGTAGGTACGGGGTTGAGAAGAGATGGATCCAGGGTCATTGAGTTTGGGGAGACGGGGCTGGGGATTGGTGTTGAGAGGATGGATGTAGAAGGCGGGCAGAGAATGCGTTTAAGAGGGGGAGGGGGAGATGATGAGGAAACAAGGAATAGAAAAGAGAAGGATGGTAAGGGAAAAGCAAACGCAGGAACTCGACCGGGATTGGGACAGAGAATGAGATGGTATAGTGGGAAGGGGAGGAAGAAGAAGGAGGAGTGAGAAGGTAGTTGATTTTGGGGAAAAGAGGGGGAGGGGTTAATTTTAAATATGGGGGTTTGTTTTTGTATTAATTTTTGTGGTTGTTTTTGAGAGATTGCGGTGTGTTGTGGGTTTGTGGTTTGTGGTTTTATAGATTCATCGCTTTGTTTTATTAGCTGGGAGGGAGGTGTAGTGATGGGATGGGTATATGACTGGAATGGATGAAATGCATGGGATGGTTACGTGTAACTGGTATAGATGGAATGAATACTGTAGAATTAATGAATGGTAAAAGGGCGGAATCATTTCTATCAATAGATAGGACACAACAGGACAGGACAGAAAATATAATATATCTCATCTTGTAATAGTAAATATCTCATTTGCTTTTGCATTTACTTTCATCGAGTAGTCTATCTGTTTAAAAATATAGTTAGTGATATATATATATCCTTCCAGTTCGAGATAAATCGAATCTAATGTCCTTCGGTGGTTGTTGTGCTCGGGATAGGAACTGTACTGGGGAATATCAAAGATATATAAGAGCTATCTATTTTAAGAGCCTGAGACTTCCTATAATTTACAGCACTGGCGGCAAGATCTATACTATTTTCACCTTGCTATCGGAGCCTTATACAAGGCAATCTTTCCGGAACCGTCGAAGAATCACACAGCGGTGCAGCATCTAACTATCTATCAAAAATCCACAGCTCGCGAAAAGAAGAAAAAAAATCTATAAACTTCCTCCGTCACTATTGTAGCCAATCCAGCATTCAAGATCCTATTTCATCATACCCTAACTCCCGATAAAAAGCACCCGAATCCGGCTTCCTCCCCCAATACTCCTCCAGCATCTCCCCCTCATCTCTACTCCCCCCATTCTCCAACACCATCCGCCTATATCTCCTACCCTCTTCCGCATCCATCGGATCCGATTTAAAAAATGTATCAAAGATATCCAGTGAGTAAACCTGCGAGCTTTGCAATAATCAGCGGCGAGATATCTATCTAGAAGAGAATGAACTAGCCTACTCACAGAAGATATCCATAAATCCCCGCATCATAATCCCCCACCAACTGCCCAAACGTCACTTCATGATGTCCCCACTCATCTCCATCCGGTCCCTCGGTTGGCATGATTTCATTTCGAAGAGCGTTCCAGATCTGAGAGGGGTTTAAATCTGCTGCCGCGGAGGAGGAGGATGGTTGATGGATTGTCATGTCGAAGATAGCGACGTGTAAGGTGGTGAGATGAAAGATTGCAGTATTGACATTTTTCGTTTGAATCAACTTCTCTATCATCTCATCCGGAATCTGCTTTGGTGGTTCCAAAATTCCCGAACCTTTCTCTCCCTGCCCATCTTTCCATACCTGGAAATACTCCCCCGACAGCGTAGAGTAATGCCGACTGAGTGCTTTCAGCGGTCCAGGCGACCAGCACCAATTCTCGAGTAATTGGCTAGGCGCTTCGCAGAAATCCTGCACACACATGGTGCCGTGGTACCTCGCGAATTTTGTCCTGCCGACAAGATCATGGATGCCGTGACCCAGTTCGTGGAATAGCACTACTACTTCGTCATGTTTGAGTAGGCTGGGTTTCGTGGGTGTGGGTTTGGATAAATTGCATACTAAGGCTGTGACCGGGTAGCTTCGCTGGCCATCTGCGGCGATGAATCCCTAAATATGTCAGTGTCTACCATCTGTTTGGTAATGGCAGACTGCACTTACTGGCCGTAGATTAAAATTTGCAGCGTGTCCGAATTTGCCTTGTCTAGGATGAAGATCAAGGTACAAATACCCAAGAAACTCCCCATTACTACCTGCGTCCCAAGCAGAGAACACTTGCACATCTGGATGCCAAACGATATCATTACCATTACCAGTTTTCGCGAGCTCGTCTCTAGCTTTCCCTTCGATCTTAATGAATTCCATGCCGAACAACTTCTCGAACATTTCAAGCATGAGTTGAATAGTTACATTTAGAGGAAAGTATTCCGAAATTTCCTGTGCGTCGAGGGAAAACTCCTTCAGTAACATAAGTCTCTGATAGTATTTATCGTTCCACATATAGTAATGACCATCAAAAGACTGCCCTCTCGACTCCATCTCTATCTTCTTGAGCTCCTTCAACTTCTCAACTTCTTGCAGCCCCTTAACTCTCAAATTCAATCTCAACTCCGAGAGAAAGGCATTAACCGTCCCAGGAGACTTAATCATCTTCTCCTCCAAGCGAAACGCCGCATGATTCGAATAACCCAGCAAACGAGCAGCTTCGTCACGAAGAACTAAAGCTTCCTTGAGTAGAGGCACGTTCTGCTTAACTTTATTCGCATTTGCGATGACAAATTGCTTTCTGGTGTCGCTATTTACGGCATGTCGAAGGACGGTATTGATATCAGGGAACTTAAAGCTCACTCGTAGCTTTCCAGCCTTCTCGTCTTCACCACGCTCAAAACTCAGAATATCATCCTCCGGAACACCTTCTAGCTGCTCTGGAGAGAACCAAATCCCTCCTTTCTCATCCGTTAGATTTTTCCGGAACTCAATAGTAATCCTGCCGAGTCGTTTTTTAATCTCTTTGAAGCGGTCTTTCTCCTCCGCAGGAAGTCCTAGCCCGTTGCGAATATAATTGCTCTTCTCTTTCTCGAGGAAGTGACGAGATTGTGCATCAAGATCTTCGTTCTTGGCTGATACTGCTTCGATGAGTTTAAAGATATCTTCTCTCATAGCTGTTTCAATAGCAAAGTCTTTGAACACACTCTCTACTTGTCTAGATGCTGCGCGCAGCTCTTCGTTGGGCGAGACATGTTGATAGAACTCTAGAACATGGGATTCCTTTTGCCGGATGTTCTCGTCTTGGGCTAGGGGCTGGAGAGTATTTGCAAAGGTTGCTGTGGAGGGGTCAACACTTTCGATAATTGAGGCCTGGGTTTTGCGGGATTGGTCAAGTAATCGTTTTGCATTGTCCAAGATGGATAGGGGTTCCGTCGTGAAAAATGGAGGTGCCTGGGGGGGCTTCCTCACGGTGCAGGTCGCCATGTTTTCAAATGAAAATACCAAGGAGGACCTCTACACAGAATTTTGCATCAAGTTGACTTGTGCATGATGTTATCACAATCACAGTATGCTCAGAAGCAAGGTAGAAGGAGGTATATTGGAGTCCATGGCAAATCCTAGCCGTATTCGAACAACCAACTGTTGGAAGGTTGCAATTTGCTTAGTAAGGGATACTGTAATCGTACTCGCTTGGGTGCACAGGGGGCCTAGTTTCTGCTGGTGTGCCAGTTTCAATCAGAGGAAAGCGTTCAGTCCTACGGCATGTCAACGCTAAGAATCCCAGATACTGAGTAGAAGTAGCCCAAGTCTTGTTTCTGTCTCGCCCGCCGATGACATTCTGGATGCCACGGGAACGGAAGCAACGACACAATACTTAGTTATGCTGGGTAGCTTCCGATACGACGGACATGACAACAGTTTGAGAGCAGAGTGCACGTCATGCAGGCGAAAATGGGGTGAGCTCAGTCCTGGTTGTCCTAAATGGTACTTCAAGAGGGTTATCCTTTTCCAAATCACTGCCTCATGTTAGCGGAAATTTAGAGTTCATTCTCATGGTGTGGTGATGATTGTGATTTGAAATTCTGTAGCATTTCTTCGTTCTAGATTGAAAAAGAATCTGTCTCGTTTCGCACATCATATAGTCAGATCTATCGAACCACGATTCCTCACAATCCATCTATCTTCACATCCATATATCCTTCCAAATCTAAATACCCACCAAATCTATTTCCCGCCTTGCTTTATCACCCACTTCCTCCACTCCGCATACTCTTCCCACTCCACACTTTCCTTCCTCCCCTGAAACCGCACTACCTTCAAATCCCCCACCTCTCTCCACTTCTCCGTCCTGCCCCTCCACCCCGCCTTCCGCATACAACTCACCACCGTCTCCTCCTTATCCCATCCCTGTTCGACCGCCACATCCGGCAAATAACACGCCTCGTATCTATTGCTTCTATAATAAAACGTCAAGGTAATACCATGGACCCCCAATTCCCAGTCCAGCGGGTGCGAACACGTCTCGAAATCGGTGAGAAGAGTAACACACACTTCGAGGCGGGGGAGCTCGCTTTTCGAGATCGGAGGGAAGCGGTCGTCTTCGAATGCGGATTTGAGCGTGTAGGAGGCGAGCCCCGAACTGATGGGTCGGGGGTGGAAGGTCCCGATGCAGCCGCGGAGGTGGCGGTTGTGCGGGGAGCTGGGGTGCAACGTGTTGAAGGTTATGAAGAGGGGGGTTTGAGTTAGGTTGGAGGAGGTGGATGGAGGTTGGCTGGAGCGGTTCGGGGATACGCCGATGGGGGTGAATGACGTCGTGGATGACGATGGCGTGGTATTTGACGTGTCTGCTGAATTTGCAGACGAGGAAGTGCTGCTAGAAGAGGGAGTGCTTGTGCCAGAAGAGGAGCGGGTGATGCGTTGGAGACTAGGATTTCGCAGTGACGTGGGTTTGTTAGGAGCTTCGGATTCGGCGGAGGGAGGAGGGAGTTCCTCGGCGCCTGAGAGGTCCTTATCATTATCGTCGTCGTCATCGTTGAGTTCGAGACCTTTGGGGTAGGTAGCCCATGATTGTTGTACTTCAGATAAGGTCATAGGAGGGCGATTCTCGATGTGGGCGCTGAGGGTTTCGAAGCAGTAGAGGCAATGTTCTACTGTCGCCATTTTGTTTCGTTTGTAAGCTGTCTCAACGCAATATGATAAGACACTCCGCCTTTTTGCGGTAGATGAGAGACTGAACGGACAGATAGATGAGAGAGGAGTAGATGAAAGAGATATTGAGAGGGAAGTAGGTGAAAGAGAGTGTGTGATGTAGAAGTTGATGGTTGTTGAGAATAAATGAGGTAGATTTGAGGTTGAGAGGTAGAAGGTAGAAGGTAGAAGCAAGGTTGTTCGGGAGCATAGATAATGGATGGCGGGGTAAAGTCCGATTACGAATGGCGGGTCCGTGCAGGTACGAGCATGGAGTACATAAAATTGCATAACTTATTTACTTAGGTAAGTCTATGCATAAAATCTATGCACTTTAAGGATAAAGCTCAATCTGCGACCAACACCATTTCACGACTGATATACCAAGTACCAGGACGAATAAATGGGTAAAATCCGAGAAAATAAGTGAAAATGAAATGAGATGAAGTAAAAGTTGAGATACGAGGTACGAGTTGGGGAGAACTCGAACAGCTAATAAGAAATTCAAAGCAGGACTTCCTTCTTTCAGTATTCCCTTCAGTACTTCCCTCAAAGACCATCTAGCACCGAACACCCACCGCGATCGCTCAAAGGATGTAACTTTTAATACTTATATACCTCTTAACTACATCGATTAGAGAACCGATCAGTGATATCCCGATGAGCTACTCCTCATTCAGATATATCAAAATTTGGACTATTGTTGAGTTATTGGAGTTCGTTGATGGTTAATAAATGATTACACTTACAGTCGCGAGACCTGCATATCAGAAGTCACCACAAAATCCACCCACAACAAAGCTGTACAGAATTTCAATTCATAAAACAGCCATCCATCTCACCTACGACCACATTACCCACTCCATACCTACCCAACAGCCAGCCCATTCCCCTCCTAATCTCCTCTCATCTCTCCATAACCCCAAACCCAAGACCCAAACCCCTAACCCAACCCGCTTACTTACCAAAAAAAAGACCATCAGTTCGTTCATCCCCCTTTCCCTTCTATCCCCATCCCATCCCCATCCTATCCCCTTCCACAAACCGCGCCCCAGACCCGGATATCCACCTTCCCGAACAACCCGAAACCGATTCCGTATCAAGCCTCATTTATGACGCGATGAATGGCTTATTTTTTTACTACAGTATTACCAGTTGAAAAGTCTGGGGCGAGGGTCCTCGCTTCGCTTCGCTTCACCCTCCCCCCTCCCCCGTTTCACCCCCCTGCTCCGCAACGCTCCGCAACGCTTATCCCTCATAAGCACCAGCACATCACACACTCCCCGTCGCAAGTATCTATTTGATCGCCAGATCGATGTTGCTTATTCCCCAGCTCAACCAAAAACAACCATCTTTAACTGGATACTCAGATTTAAGTTCTAGACTTCTGTTCTGGGCTCCTGCAGATCTCAGGGCTGGACATGTCATTGTCATTGCAGTGCTAGATATCGGATGGTTTCTCTTCCTGTTTCGGATGCTTGGCCCTGGAGCTGTTTACCTCTCCTCTTTTCCATGGTAGCTGATCCAAACTCAAATCATCCGGTTCCTCACCATCCGACCAAATGAATAAATGAATAAACGGATGAAAAAAAAACTGCGGGTGGCGCAGTGATGTCGTACTGTATCATGAACCCGAAGGGTTTTGTTACTTGCTTTGATACAGATGGGCGTTGTCATGTCCTGTCCTGTCATATCAGATCATCTCACCATAGCATGGATAGTATGGTATATAACAGCTTGTCATCTCATCTCTTCAGCGGTCTTGTCTCTTCTTCATCTCATCATCTCATCTCAACTATCTCTCAACTTCAATTCTTGCATATACATATATAAATCTTGTCGCCGGACGACTCTACATTCCTTCATCAGAAAAAGCATCTTCTTGTCTTCGGAAACGAACAAACAAAATCAGCAAATATGCAGTTCCAACTCGCCATTCTGGTTTCTTTGGTTGCGGTTGTGTGTGCGCGTATGTTATTTCTTTTCTTATACTCCCTCTCATCTCCTCTTCCCGTCACTGTATTCCAATTTATTCCTCCTCCTACACTCTCTCACATATTGTTATATCTCCCACTAACCCAACCCACAGAACCCCTCCTCCCCCGCCAAGACACCGCCCCCGCAGTCGACGCCTCCCTGCCCTCTATGTCCAACGCCAACGGCGATGTAGTGACGTTTGATAGCACGGCTGTTTATCAGGGTATGTGTTTTCTCTTTGCCCCTCCTCTCCCCCTCACCTCCCTTTCAAAATAAAAAACTAACACCCTCACTTCTAGCTGCGACCAACTCCGGCTTGTAAAGCGCTCCAGCCCCATCAGATCCATTTCAGGAGTTTCGGTTCGGGTTTAAGTTGGAGATGAAGATGAGTGGGTGTTAATCACTCGAATGGAGGGAACGTTGCATTAGATTTCTTTCCTGCTTGGTGTATTTTGTCAATTCTGGTGGTTAGGAAAGCAATGGATGGATATGGAGGATGAATAAATTGAATTCAAAATGGCATGATGAAGTGAGGATGAAGATGATACTAGTAGTAATAGATAAATGGAGAAAATGAAGGGATGAATATAATGAATCATATAAATTATAGATTTTTGGATGTTGATTTACTTACTCACGTTCTTACTTACCTACACTTTGGTTACTGAGATATGATGTGATACCATTGATTCCACTTACTCAAATGCTTTAATAGGTCTTTACCTTACGTCATTTACTCTATTATATAGAAGGGATGGTGAAAGGTGACGCTCCGCTGGCTCTCCGAGGGCCACTGCCGTGGAGGCGGACTAGTTTCTTCTGCAAACTTTGGCAGAGTTGTGGCATCACTAAGATGTTTACTCGGAAAGAGAGGGAAAGGAAGACTGCGAGATCTTGATCCCATATCTACCGGAGGAGAAGAGATTTATCTATCCAGCAACGAAGTTCATATCCAGAAATGAACTCTATGCAGAAAGGATTTTATATCCAGAAAAGGATCTTTCCCAATCCTCATTGCACGCACACACAGCTTTTGCTCCTCCCTTTCTTCTACCTCATATCTCCCACCCCTACAACTCCCCCTTCACCCTCCTCCCCACCTCCCCAATCGCCACCACCAACCCATCCACCGTCTCCCTCCTCGTCTGCAAATTCACCACCACCCTAAAAAAGCTCCCCTTCTCACCCCCCGCATAATCCACCATCCATCCCCTCTCCACCAACCTCTCCGCCATCCTCCTCGTCACCGCCGTATTCCCCTCCTTATCCCCCAACACCCCTTCCTCCGCATAATAAAAACAAACCTGCAAACACGGCGGCGGATTCTCCGACACCAGGACTAGATCCTTATGCTCGTGGACTTTCTGCGCCAGGTAAGCAGCCATCTCAAACGCATGGTTGATCTGCGCTTCGAAGCCCGCGGAGCCGTAGTAGATCCAGGCGAGCGCGAGTTTGAGCGAGTCACCCCTGCGGCCGCATTGCAGAGTTAGGTCGGCGAGATCCCATACCTCTGAGGACGTGGGATCGGATGAATGGAAGAGGTAGTCTGCGGGGAGGGTGTTTGCTTTGTGGAATTTGGTGAGGTCGGGTCCGAGCAGGAACGAACAGGTAAGAGGAACGTTCATCATTTTGTGGGGATTGACAGCCAAAGAGTCGGCGAGGTGGGAGCCGGTGAGTTTGTGTTTGTGGATGGAGGAGAAGATAGCGGGTCCGCCCCATGAGGCGTCGATGTGGAGCCAGAGATTGTGGGCTCGGCAGATTTGGGATATCTCCGGGAATGGGTCGTAGGATCCCAGGACGGTGGTTCCGGCGGTCGCGTTGACGTAGAAGGGAGTTTTGCCCTCTGATTTGGCGCGTGTGATCAGTGATTCTAACTCCTTGGGGATCATTCGTCCTTGAGCGTCGACTGGCACTGATATTACGTTGTTTGTGCCAAGACCGCATATTTGAGCGGCCTTTTCAAGAGAATAGTGACCGTGCACGGAGGTGAAAAGGACAAATTGATGAGAAGCATTTCCCGTTTCCTTGGTTTCGGGAAAGAGATTGTTTCGCGCAATAATTATGGAGGTCGTGTTTGAAGCCGAACCCCCTTGAGTCGATATTCCTCCTGCATGAGGCCCACTGAAACCGAATAGATTTGCGAATGTTTTGGCGGTGGTTTTCTCAATAACGGTGAGTGCAGGGGATACTTGATAGACGTGAAGCTATGATAACGTTAGAATCAAATCTGAAACCAAGATTTTCAAAATTTCGACAATCTTACATTCGTGTTCAAAACTGCCAGTATCAATTCGGATATGATGCCCACCTGGATTGTTTCTTTTTTTCAGCTGATATTTCATTCCACCCAGCCCCCCTTTTATGGATCGGATAAGTCATACCGCGTTTGTACTTGAATAAAGTTTATCCAGGAAACCTTGATCCCATGTATTGACACTGTACTTGAGCACTTGCTCGACAGTTGACAGTAAACCGTCTTTTCCTTTGCCGTCTCCGGGGAGGTTGAAGTCCATAAGCTTAACTAGCTTATCGGGCTTATGGTGTTCTAGAAGGGTGGTTCTAGGACCTCCGCCAGGGATGGCCTTTCCATGACCCGTGTGCTTCACTGCAGCATCGTCATCAGCGGACCTGATGAATGGGACTATAAGAGATTGCACGGCTTTGAGTAACTATGGTGATTGAATTAGATGATGTGTTGTTGTGTATATTTGCGAGGAGTATGGGGTTTTTGCAGGGGCATTCCTCACATCATCGACCTCATCGGCTCGCTTCAAAGGTGGTGCAGCACTTGAGGCATCCCTGACAGGTAGCTGTGATTGCGATTGCGATCCCATCGATTCGTTCGGACCCATTTTGATGGAAGTTTTGAAATGAAGGGATCAATGGTACTGGGTATATGGGTATATGTATGAAGATGAAGAAAAGAAAAAGATCTTACCAGACAGAGCGAACGAGAGAATGCATTATGGAAGCAATTTACTAGCTTCTAATAGTTCATATAGCAGAGGAAAAGAATTTGTATGCTCGGAGATAAAACGGAAGAAAAAATGTAATCATTTCTGGTCCTCATGACGCGCATGAATTGCGATACTTATTATAGGGTATTAGGGTAATAAGCTTGGAGAATATATAAATAGCATAAAACAAGGCAGACAAGGCAGAAGTAATAAGGCAAGCAAGGGATACTTGGTGTAATGAGGTAAACAAGGCGCAAGTAAATAAGGCACCCACGGCAGTTTCGAATAAATCGAGTGTTCTGTCTGTAACTTATCTCGAAGGGCGGCAAATTACCGGAGCAATCGCCAATACCTCACACATCACAAGTAAACCCTCTCAGCTCCGCCTTCGTGTTGATGCAGATCTTGGAAGCGCGCGGGTCTGGGCTGGTCTGAGTGGTGCGTGCTGAAGTGCGGCGTGGGCGTGCTCTGCTCGGTCGGTGCGCTCGGTGCGTGTGCTGGCTGTCTGGCTGTGCACAAGAAAAAAACGTAAAACATTTCACCGCTCGACGTATTCTGCCCTATCAAATGTCGATTTAGCGCTGTCCGCTCTCCGCTAGTCAACCGCAAATTCCAGCCAAAACTTCTTAACCTACTCAATTCCAAGGAAATCTGAACCTTCCCTCGATAGACCACGACAATCTTCAACTCTTTCTTCTTCCTCTTTTTCTCTTTTTCCTCCATCAATCTTCTTCACACTTTCTTTTCAATCAATCCTTTATTATTCACACTTCATTATGCCCAAAGAGAACAAGCATGCCAGAGGCAGGAGAGATACCCTGAAGAGGAAGAGGGACGAAGATGTCGAGCGAGAAGTAGAGGTTGATGCGAATACTCAAGATGCGAAAAAACGCAGATCTTCAGATTCTCAACCCGCCGACCAACCAGATGTTTCTTTCATAGGACTGGATGATACGGCCGGTGCTCACCTTACTGGTACCAATGCCATTGACGTTGCAGAACGACCTTTTTACGGTTTACTTGAAGACGAAGAGCAGGAATATTTCCGACGAGCCGACGAATTACTCGAACTCAACGATTTCCCTTCTCCAGAAGAACGATCCCTCTTTTTAGCAAACGTATACCGCGAAGCCAAAGGGAAGGAATTAAAAATTGCCTGCAGTCAATCATGTTCCCGCTTAATGGAAAGGTTGATCCTGCTGAGTACCACAGAGCAGAAGAAAAAGTTATTTATGCAATTTGCTGGTAACTTTCCACATTTGGTTTCACACCGTTTCGCCAGCCATTGTTGCGAATCGTTATTCATTCAATCGGCACCAGTTGTCACAGAGGAATTGACCGGTGAAGAGAAGAAAAAGAAAGTTGACGGTGAGGCACAGGAAGATGGTGATGTCACTGAATCTATGGAGAGTCTGTTCCTCGCTACGCTGGACGAGCTCGAAGGACAAATGTCTACTCTCCTCACCGATCGATTTGCTTCTCACACACTTCGAGTTCTACTTATTGTGTTGTCTGGACGACCTTTGGAAAAATCTTCTACCAGAACCTTACTGCAGAGCAAAAAGAAGGAAAAAGTTAGCATAAATGGATTGGATACCGCCCCAACAGAGCTCACGCTTAACAAACGTGCTGTACCGGAGTCTTTCCTCTTTGCGATCGAAAAGATCATCTCGGATACGGTCGCGTCTATGGACAGAGCTTTTATTCAGGTCTTGGTTGGGCATCCTACTGGCAACCCCTGTCTTCAGCTGCTTCTTGAGCTGGAGCTTACCAACCCCAACACCAAAAAGGGTAACAACTCGGAGCAAAAGACAATTATCTCCACACTTTTACCAGACGATATTACAGCTGAGGGGAGCCAGTCGGCCGTGTTTGTAAATGGAATTGTCTATGACCAGATAGGATCACGACTCTTGGAAACTCTCATGACCCACTGTCCTGGGAAACTTTTCAAGCAAATTTACCGAGCAGTTTTCAAGGATCGCATTGCCAGTCTAGCACGAAATGAAATCTCGTCCTATGTTGTTATCAAGGTTTTGAACCGTCTCAGCAAAGAAGATTTGGAGGAGGCCCTTGGGAATATTTTGCCGCAAGTCGAAGGATTGGTCACCAGGAATCGTACCATGGTTATCAAGACACTTTTGGAGAGATGCAAAGTTCGTGGCGCAAGTACTGAGGCTCTTACCAACAGTGTTTTTGCAGCATACGGATCCGACCGAAGCACCTTGATTCTGAAGATGGCCGACATCTCGTTGGAAACATTGACAGCAGCTACGGCTCCTCCTCCATCATCTGATAACGCAGACGCTCCCGCGCCTGTTACTATTCAACCAAAACCTACACCTTCTCAAATTCATGGATCTCTTCTTGCTCAGACAATGCTTAAAATTCCTGGACCCCCGGCGCAGCTGATTCAAAATTCTCTTCTCACACTTCCTACTTCTACGATTTTATCACTATGCCTCTACTCTACTACAACTCACATCATCCAGGCATCCCTCATTCCTTCTCCGCTGAACACTCCATCAAATCTCTTATTCCGCCGCAAACTTATCAACACAATAATCTCTCCCGCAGTTTCCACGCCATCAATCCAGCCACCGCTTATTACATTATCCCTGTCTTCAGCTGGAACCCACATTCTCGACTCGCTTCTCCACACAACAACCACACCGACATCTACTTCTTCAGCTAGTCTCTTCTCACTTTGCGAGCGTATTGCCATGTCGCTTGTACCTTACGAATCTGTTCTCAGAGACAGTTGGACAGGAAGAATTGTTTGGCGAAACTGGAGTATGGACTTGTTCAAGCGTCGACGTGCTGAATGGGTGAAGCGTGTTAGATCCGGTGACACACTGTCCAACTCAACTATCCCGGTGCACCAGATTTTGAAAAGCCAAGATGGGAATGCAGGAAATGTTGGGCCTGGGAAGGAGATGAACGGAAAGTTGTTCAAGGTTAACAAAGGTGGTGACAACAATGTGGAAAGACAAAAGTCTGCTATCGAGTTGGCGAGAGAGAAGTTTGCTGCACAGAAGCTTGCTAGCTTCAGCGGGAAACCCAAGAGCATACCACCAAGGGGTCTCAAGATCACTGGTGCAAACGCTGTCTAAAGATTTTTATTCGAAATACGAGGGTTGGGGAAGGTTTGGGTATTGGGGAAAAGAGAGAGCCTACAAAAGCGCATTTTCTTCTGATGACGTTGCAGAGATGATCTGATTAGGTATCTGGTTACGACGACATGAGTATGACCGACTGAAGGGACTCGGTTATTGCAGATATTGGAAGGTTTCAAAAGGAGAAAAGAAATTGGATTGCAAGACTGGGCAGGAGGGACGAAAAATGGGAGATATACCAATGATATGACGAACACAATGAATGAGGAGAATAACAGCGAGAACGAGTATGGGGCAGAGGATTATGAAGTTTCCTAAAATTCTCTTTCCTTTCCCTTTCTGTTTTATCTTATGTTTTCCTTTCCTATGTCGTCGTTTTCTGATGAGGATTGGATTGAATAGCATAGCACAGGTCGTCCAGGTTAGAATGGGGAGAGGGGATTTCCTTCATAATCAATTGAGAGTCTAGTTCCCTTGTCTTTTAATCAATACCATAAATGTACTACGTGTTGTTCGCACGCCAAAAATAACTTGTGTCATCATTTAAATACTCTGTGCCGCTATTGATTCGTAAAACCCATCACCACCGTTTCGGCGCCCCAACTACAGTACTGGAAAATGAAGCACTAGCGAGTGGGGTGCTGGGCGTCCTCGCTTTCTCCTTGGCTGTAATTCCAATTCGATCAGTAACTGGCGTGGCAGCGATAATGTTGTCAAATTCATCGTCTTCTCCATTGTCAGAGTCCGCTTCTACTTCTGAATCATCCTTCAACGGAACGGGTCTGGCGATTTTCGCGGGCTGTGGCTTTTGTCCTGTGTCCGTGGGATTGGAGAAGGGTTTTGATGCGAGTACTCGGCGGCGGAGCTCGGCCATTTCTTCTTCGTCGTCCGAGTCGTCGGATATGTCTAGAGGGTCCCTTTCTTCTTTTTCTTCTTCGTCTTCGTCATCGTCGTCTTCATCGTTGTCGCTTGATGTTTTCTTTTTAGGTGGCTGTTTACCAAGATATATCCCATCCAGCGCATCACCATCATCCCCCTCACCACCCTCACCCTCCCCTTCCCCCTCCTCATCCGAACTCTCCTGAACCCTATGATTCGTATTCCCACTCTTCCAAATATCATCCTCCCCATCCTCTCCCCCCGCCCTACTCTCCCTATACTCCCTCTCCAACTTCTGCATCCACGCCTCCTGCGCCTTCTTCACCTCCTCCTCATCCTTACACGCCGCATACCTCTTCAACACACTCGAATTAATATCCAGAAACGCCCGCCCATAGCTAAAATGCCCCAGCACCTCCTCCGCCCACTCCTCAAACCCACAGATATAGAACGCCGCCCCCAGCGCCTCCACACAATTCAGCCGCCACGGCTTCCCATAATTGACTGAATTCGCCGCAACCAGATACGGCAGCAACCGCTCGCATTTCCCCCCGATTCGCGCCCACGGTACTTCTTTCGTCCGCGCCCACGAACACTCTACCACGGCCGCGCCGTACTGCTGCATGGTGTCCCGGTCGGCGGGGGAGATGGTTGCGGTGGCGTTCGGGGTGATTATTACGCCTTGGTGCTTTTGTCCAATGTGCAGCTCGCGCATGAGGTTCAGCTTCATGAGCTTTTTGCCGGAACACCGCTTCGGGTCGCAGTGGCCGAGGTCCCAGCACGCGGCTTTGAAGGAGGGGCGCGAGGAGCGGGGTTGTGAGGCATCGTCGTCCGAGTCGGTGGTGCGCGGACCGCGGTTGTTGCGGGGTGGGTTGCTGTATTTTTTGCCCCGGGAGGAGAAGTTGTCTTTTTTGTGGCGGACCATGATGGGTGGTTGTTTGTGGTGGGTTTCTGGGGGAGGAAAGAGTGATTTTTGATTTTGAGAGGGAGGAAAGTGACGATATAAATTTCGTGGTGGGGTCGATGATGCACGGATGGTTAACTTTAAGCTCGTCCAGACTTTAGCTTTAGTTACGTCGTATCTTGCAGCCCTAAATCTCAGGCTAGCAAATTATGCGGTAAGCAGGCATCATTCCAAAAGTCCAATCGTGTCCCCCCCACCACTAATACGTCCGCGCCGCCTCACCTTACGAGTTACATTTCGCTCGCACACATGCACAAACCCATTCCGCAGCCGCAACGCACTCCCAACCCGCATCCCACTCAACCCCCAACCGCTTGGTGAAAATTCCTCCTCTGATCCTCCATATGGAGGCAGCCTCCGCGCGAATGGCCGCCCGAGACCGATTCTCCACGATGGGGGACCCCGCGCCCTCGCAGCTCCAGCGCTACATCCAGCAAGCATGTTCGCCCGAGAACTACGAGCCGAATCTCGCCATGAACCTCGAGATTGCCGATCTGATTAACTCGAAAAAGGGAAATGCGCCGCGCGAAGCCGCCATGGCGATAGTCAATTACGTGAACCATCGCAATCCGAACGTGTCGTTGCTGGCGCTGGTGCTGCTGGATATCTGCGTGAAGAATTGCGGGTATCCGTTTCATTTGCAGATTAGTACGAAAGAGTTCCTGAATGAACTGGTGAGGAGGTTCCCTGAGCGGCCGCCGATTAGACCGACGAAGGTGCAGATGAAGATTTTGGAGGCGATTGAGGAGTGGAGGGGTACGATTTGTCAGACTTCGAGGTATAAGGAGGATTTGGGGTTTATAAGGGATATGCATCGGTTGTTGAGTTATAAGGGTTATGTGTTTCCTGAGGTTAGGAGGGAGGATGCTGCGGTGCTGAATCCGAGCGATGTAAGTTTGTGGATTTGCAGGGAGGAAGTATTTGAGACGGGGAAGCTGATGAAGTTATAGAATCTTAAGTCAGCAGAGGAAATGGAGGAGGAAGAGAAAGAGGCGCAATCGGCCAAATTACAGGAATTGATTCGTCGTGGTGGACGGGAAGATTTACAAGAGGCCAATAGGTTGATGAAGATCTTGGCAGGATATGATACCAGGTCGAAAACTGATTATCGAGCAAAAGCAGCGGAGGAGGTAGGAAAGGTGCAACAGAAGGCGAGATTACTTGAGGAACGACTTGCAGAATTTAAACCAGGGGATGTTATGACGGAAGGAGATGTGTATGAGGAATTGGCTTCTGCACTTCAAAGCGCACATCCTAAGATTCAGAAGATGTGTGAAGAGGAATCAGATGATCACGAAGCAGTTGCGAAATTGTTAGAGATCAATGACAGTATACATCGTACTGTGGAAAGATACAAGTTGATGAAGAAAGGAGATGTTGAGGGTGCGTTGAGGATTGAGAAGGGGACTCTAGGGACGAGCACGGGAGTCAGCAAGAATGCTGCTAATGAACTTTCGCTGATTGACTTCGATGGTGAAGCGGAAACCAATGGAGGCTCCTCTACGAATAATGGTGCTTCGAGTGCTTCGCAACCGGGTGGTTTGGAAGACGACCTTTTGGGTCTGTCGATGGGAGAGGGCGGTGGTATTTCTCTAGGATTTGGAAACAACACTAGTAAGTTTTCGCATTAGCATGAAGCAGCATGCATATGTGTAGATTCTAACAATTACTAGACATCCCTGGTCCTGCATTAATATCTTCAACCACAGAAAACAGTTCAGCTAGAGTTCCTACACCAGCCCGATCTTCCGCACCCCCAACTGTACCCGCAGCCACAAAACCAGATTATTCTGCATTCGCCGCATTCGGGTCCTCTCAGCCTCCTTCCAAACCTACCACTCCACAACCCACTCTCTTCCAGCAACAGCAACTCCAACAGCAACAACAAGCCGCAAGATCACAACCACCACCCGCAAACATCGATCCATTCGCCGCCCTCTCATCTCCCCCACCACAATCCACACCCCAGCAATCCATGTTCAATTTCGGCGCTCCTCCAGCTGCAGCTCCTGCTCCAGCTACTACATCAACAGATGACGACGAGTGGGCTTTCTCATCCGCATTACCTGATGCTTTACCTACATCGAACGATCTCACGGTTAATGATACTAATTTGAAGATTTTCTTAAACGCAACGAGGGATCCGAGTGTCCCGGATCAGATTAATCTCTCGTTGGCGTTTTCGAATAATACTGATCAGCCGGTTTCGGAGTTGACGTTTCAGGCGGCGGTTACTAAGGTGTGTTTTTTTTCTAATTCTTTTTAGGAATTTGTTCATTGCCTACATATCCACTTCCTTCATAGCATCGTGCACTGTATACCCCTCAGTCATTATCCTCGCATCACTTTTCAACTCTAAACTCCAACTCTCCGTTCACACCCAGCTAACAACCCCCCCAGGGCTACACACTCCGTCTCCAACCCCAAAGCGGGAGAAGACTGGACCCCCGTCAGCAGAATGGTATCACGCAGAAAATACACCTGCAGGGCGTGGAGAGCGGCAAGGGCGATCAGGTGAAGATGAGGTGGAAGTGCTCGTATCGGTTGGGCGTGCAGCCGGTGGGGGAACAGGGGGAGATTGCGAGTTTGGGGGTTGCGTAGGGTGGAGAGGAGGGGAGGGCTTGAGAGTTGGGCAGAAGGGGAGGACAGAGAGGGGATGGAGGGGAGATGGAGGGGTGAGGAGGGGAGATATGGAGTGAGGAGGGGGGTTGGGAAATGGAATAGGGGGTTAGGGAGACCAGGTGATGTGAATGGCCAAGTGAGAGACAAGACTAGGCGGTGGGCGGTATAGAAAATGGTAGCTAGCTAGTTGATGGACGCTGATACTCAAGACGAAGATTTCGTGGAATAGGTAGAGGACGAATGGAAAATACAAGTATAAATAAACTATAATAGGAGTTTATTTCGGTGAGCGAACGAAGAAGGAAAGTAGGCTATATAGTAGTTATATAGGCATCTAGCCGGCTGGTCGTATTAGATGGGTGCGCGGGGGCTGGGGCCTGTGCAGCCTCGACTCTCAGGCATCACAAGACTAGCGGGCAGGGTCACATCGTCGTAACATTAAACATATATCTTTTTTATCACTGCTTTACTTAGTTTCTATACTCCGCTTTCAAGGCTCGAGCTAACGTTTCCCTCTTCCTGACTGATATCTACGATTTTGCTAGCAAGCTTGTTCTGCTTGGAGCCTTTGGTACGAGTACGTTATCTGGGGATCCAATGAAGCATTTCTCTGGTCACAGCAGATGCCCAGTCTCATGAATTATATCTGGGATATATCCGACTGGTATCAATCAAACCAGGTTTTAATGCAATACATCTACTTCACTCGACTTCATCTCAATCCCACCAAATCTACATCTACACTCAACACAATCACTTTCTCCCCCTTTCTAAGTCACACCCCCATCCACAATGACACCAACCCCCCGCACATCTTCATCACCTGACGCACCCGACTTCGAATATCACGAACCGCAACAGCGACGCTCTTCGTTGGGGGATTACGATCCCAGCACCGCGCCACCAGCCACGCCCACCACCTCCACGAGAAACTCTCTGAGGTAATAGAAGCAGGCCATCTGCGCCCGAGATGGATGAACGAGTATGAGTTGTATTATCAGATCAAGATAGGGGAGAGTGGTCGCTGGCCCTGGGAGCGAGCCGACGCCGTCGGAGGAGAGAACGGATTTGTTGATGCCTACGCTGGAGGAAGAGGAGGATGGGGAGATTTTGGGGAGGGGGAATGGGGGAGATCTTATGCCAGGAGAGTGAAGAGAATAAAACACAACGTGTGGAACCTCTCTGGCGAGTTGTTTTACCGAAAATTTGGCCCCGGAGACGAGGTTTGCGCGGGGAACGATCGGGTATGAAAAGAGAAAGTAGAGGGATAAAGAAGAAGCAGATTCTTCAAAAGAAGCACGAGAGGGTAACGAGATCGAGATGTGAGAGGCGATGCTGTCGGGGAAAGGCGCTTGTTCAGACGGTGGATGAAGGTTTACAAGTATGGTGTCTATTTGAAAGATATCTTTAGAGAACCCAAACCTTCAAGCCGGACTCTTGACAGCTGTGCGAAAGCTCACAAGTCGGCCACAATTCAGAATGCCCTGGTAGGGCTCAGAAATATCACGAACTGGGGTTGTGAACCAACAAACAGACGTTTGGCAAGGATGCAGAGCATCTGGTTCGGGAAAACAGTGGACCGCTCGAAGTAGAGGGAAGTCGACACTGGTTACTGGAGCATCTAGTTGGATGGAGTGGCTCTATTTGCCTCGTGGGGATGTCGGTTATGGCATTAGAGTTTTTGATAGCTGCAGACACTTATAAATCGCGTGTCCGATGATCCAAATGACTAATGTACATTCTAGCTCGGTTTTGGGAGGAAGTAAGGCTACATATGAGATGATTTGCTCAGGGATAGTAGTCACTGTGCAATGGGATTTTCATACTTCGGTCAGCGCGTCATTATAACAAGCTGGAGCAGCGTTTCAGCGTCCCTTTGGTTGCCTCTAAAGCCTAACCGTCCGGTCACCGGATGCTGCAGGCCATATGAAACTCGCGGTGGATGTTCGTTTAGATGAATCACTCTTGTTTGATAATAAATACATCTATATGTTGGAAAATTAGGTGGTGAACCTACCAACCTTCTAGCAGGTAGACCCTGAGAACAACTATCTCTTAAGATTCATTTGGTAGCTCCACCATGTTAGGGACTCGGTTGAGGTCCCGAACTGTATCGAGCTTCTCGAGTAGCTACTTGGGGTGGACGCTGTTCTGGATTTGACGGCCGCACAGTGGTCTATTGTATGAGGTGAGTGAAACCAAAGATTTCTCGGAAAGGCACGTCTTGAAGCTATTGAAATCCTAGTGAGGGAATAGGGTTGAGCGAAGGCTTGGATGCGGCAATGAGGCGTGAGGTGTGAGGTAAGCTACAAAGGTTTACAGTATCTGTCAACACAATCACTTGACTACAACACATGCATATCGGGCTCATTTACCAGTTAATTCCTTGATTCACATGTTGAGCATTCGGCGCGAATATACTGATTTATTATTAGTGGTTTAAAACAAGGTGGAAAAGCGACACTGTCAAAGTGAAGGTTTGAGGCAGTGCAAGGCTGAGGATGCGCCAGTATGGTATGTTACATTGCTAGCGGACATATATCGCCAATCGCTGAACGAATGGAGTGGCTGTGTGGTTGCACAGCAGAAGAAGAAACCCCATACACCTTAGGTTAGGCTGATCTTTCTTCTACAAGCAAATAAATAGCCTCCCACCTCCCACCAAAGTAGGATCAATCAGCTACAGTACGCTCTTTGGGCCTCATTTATCCATTTGACACGATGCGGCTCATTCACACGACAAATCTCAATCTCAAGTGGTTCACCTGGAAAAATATTCCGGACTATGCCATCTTGTCCCACACCTGGGAGTCTGATAAACAGACTGGCGATTCTACTGAGGTGACCTTTCGGGACATGACGGACATTATCAAAGATCCAACTCATCCATCAAGCCAGAAAGCTGGATACAGAAAAATTATTTCGGCTTGCAAAGTAGCAAGAGACCATAACTTAGAATACATATGGGTAGATACCTGCTGCATCGAGAAGGAAAGCAGCTCTGAATTGTCCGAGGCGATCAACTCGATGTATCGCTGGTATCAGAATGCCAAAGTTTGTTACGCCTTCCTTTCAGATCTCGATGATGTGGATAATATCAATCTCGCGTTGCCAAAATGCAGGTGGTTTACTCGTGGATGGTGTCTGCAAGAACTCATCGCGCCATCGGAGGTGCGGTTTTATGATTCCAACTGGGATTATGTTGGCTCGAAGGAAGGGTTGACCCGACTACTCTTCGACATCACACAGATCAATAAAGAGGTATTGCAGGATAATAACCTCGTTACTTCGATTTCCGTGGCACGCAGAATGTCTTGGGCGGCCAAGAGGGAAACCAGCCGAGAAGAAGACTTGGCCTACTGTCTCCTTGGCATTTTTGGCGTTAACATGCCGATGCTCTATGGCGAAGGACCGAACGCTTTCCTCCGACTGCAGGAGCAAATAGTCTTAAGCAGTAATGACCTTTCGATTTTTGCATTCGACCTCAACTTCAAACCAACGAACCCCTCTGGTCACACAATCATGTCTTACTGCGACATGTTCGCAAAATCTCCAGATGCCTTCGAAAACCACGGGGTGAGAGAATACCCAGATACCGAACCTCATTGGAATGAAGCCTTTACTGTAACGAATAGGGGCATCTATTTCCGACAAGCAAAGCTTCACACAGATCTGCGCAATGGTGTATACTGCATGATCTTAAACACCGAGTACCCTAGCCTCAATCATGGTTTTATATACCTTCGGAAAGTTGGCCCGCGTCTCTTCGTACGGTGCGCGCTCGACGAGCCTGACCGTCACTCTGACGATAGCCAGCTTCTTCCTGCACGAGTGGAGGAAGAGATGTACATCATCAAGCATGTTACACCTTTACGATTACCACCGCAACTCACGGATGTGGACAAATACTCCATCCAGGTCACATCCGAGACTCATATCCTGACCCCCACGGTACTTGAAGTGCTTAATGGTTTCCCTGGGAGTAAGCACTGGGATGAGTCGAGAATGAAATATTTAACCAGAGGCGAGACAGAATTTCAAGGTTGTTGGAAACTGTTTCCCGATTTGGCTCAAACATTGGGCACGGCTGGAACCGCCTGCGGAGCTTCAGGGCGGTCAATAAAATTCGTGTACTTGACTTGTGGCCTTTTCTATTCGGAGAACTTCCTACATCCCAATCCATGGATGACCTTTTATTCCCCGGAAGCCTGGAAATACGCGGAGCAGAACCTGAAACGCTTCCGCCAGTATGCAGGAGGCACCAAGGCGAGTGTCCACTTCAATATCAATCGTCGCAATCTGACTATCACGACTATTATCACTGCGCACATCGAATTACGGGAAGAAAACATTCCACAATTTCAGCTGAACATCAACATGAGGACAGAGACATTGTCGGATGAGATTCAATAAATACGGGGTAACTACAAGAGTCATTTAATGTACAGAAGCTGTGGCGAATGAGGGCATTCGGAGCTTAGCTAGAATCATATGATTCTAGTGATTCATATAGTACGGAGGAGACAGCCTATATAGGGAGGCATCTCCATCCTCATAGTTTAGAAGAATCAGACTCAACTGAATACCGTATTTAGATCCCCTTTGTGATCTATAATGCTAAGTTCGACCTAGTCAACCCACAGACATATGAGCGGCGGAGTGAGTGCGGTGCACAGGTTAACTAGCCTCAAACAAGACTGTTGAGACTGAAGGCAATACGATTAATGCTGAGGCTCAAAGACTCAACTCACACATTCGCACTACGAGATACAACCAAGCACGCACGCTCAAAGCCAAACCGTAACTCTCTCTCGGCAGACGAAAGACTATATTCATACGCTCCAGACTTAAACTTTCTGCTCTGTTATCAAGCCACTGTTCATCCTAGATATGATCCAACATCAAGGGTAAAGCCTCTCTCTACTCCTGAGGAATATCCGTCCAGCGGTGCGCAACATTGTGTCATACAGCCAGCGCCACACCGCCGCACCTAGCAATATGATCGAAACAATTCTCTTAGTATATATCGAAAGAGAAAGCTGATGACACGCCACTCACGTCAAAGTCAAAGTCGAATTCACGCATGTCTTCAACGTTTGGTACTTCTCGGGACCTTTTGGTTCTGCTACTAGACTGCAATAGCTGAAGCCAAGTCAAATCACATAAGATCTAGCTCTGTTTCCGCTAGCAGCAAAGCAGAATCCGTAACAAGAAGTGGCTGTATGGTGTGGTGTATCTTTAGTTTTCGGTTTGGATTGTGTTCGTATAGTATCACTTGCCTACCATGTCACATACATACACCTGTAACTCATCTTCATCTTCATGAAAACACATTAACTTATATCTATCCTCCTTCCAAATTATATACTCTTCTCTATCTGCATCTCCTTCTCACAGCCGAACTCCGTATATCAATACTACTATTTTCCTAACATATTACTTCATTATCAGCTATATTTCTCTTTCCCACACCCGAACTCGATATATCAATACCAATCGTTCCCACATATCACCCCATCACCAGCTATACATCTCCCTCCCTATTCCAGCCCCGCAACAAACCACACCTACCTCACCTTCATCCCCAGCTCAGCTAGAACCCCAACCACCCACTACTTTATATCATGCAACGCCTCCATATCACATCACATCCTCACAAACCTCAAATGATAAGTTATTATATATATTCCATTCCTTTCCTTTCCTCTCCTATCCTCACGAATTAATTAAAATCTAATTTATTTATACCTTCGAATCCCCATCCTATCATCGTTATCATCATCAAATCGTTTCTCTTCTCTGCTCTTCTCTTCTCTTCTCTTCCTCCCCATCACCCCCCACACATATACGCACCAAAACCAAAACGCACCACCACAAGCTGTTGAACAAACTGTATAGAAGAAGAAAAGTAGAACGACGGGGGGGTATAACATAACTATCAACCTCGATCCAAGCAAAAGCAAGCCATCAACCAACCAACCAAGCAATCCAGCAACCATTCAGTGATTCAAGAAACCAAGCAGCCATTCCAACAGCCAAAATGAAGCCAAAGCCACGATAAAAAACACACCTCGCTTCTTTTCCCCTTCCATTCCCCTTCCCCTTCCTTTCTCTCGCATCTCGCCCATCCATCTTATAGAAAGATACATTAAGTAAAATAACATACACTCAAGACAACAAAACTCGCAATGCGCAAGCACAGCCCCATCTCTCATCTCATCCCATCCCATCACAGCCCAACTCAAGCCAAGACCAGCATCTCATCTCAACCCCCATAATCGTACACTCCACCCACCACCTCCACCTGCGCCCCCTTTCCCCAGGAAATAAAGTATATAAAAAATTACAAATCCCGAATCAGAAGCATAAAGCACTCCATCTCCATCCCATCCCCAAACCCGACCCAATTTGACCCGAGCCAATAACCCAGCCAGCCAGCCAGTTCCCATCCATTCATCCCAGCCCGCTCATACGCAACCCAAGTAAACACAACCAAACAGACGAACTTTTCTTTTCTTTTCTCTTCTCTTCTCCCTTCTTCTTTTTCCCATATCCCCTCCGCAATGAAGAAATGCGTGCTCAGCTCGATCGATAGCCATCGTTCATATGTACACACACCAGCACGCACACCTCTTTTCTTTTAGTTTCTCTCTTTTTCTTTCACTTCATCCTCTCTTCTTTGCTTTCCCATCCCCGTACTCTCCAATCATCTCACCCCCTAACCCTCAACCTCGGTCCTCTCCCTCTCTCCCTCCTTCCCATCCACCCCTTCACACTCATCCTCCCTCCTCTCCGCCACCGCCCTATGCGCCTCCCTCTCCTTATAAATCTTCTGTTTCAGCGCCTCAGCCGCATGCAAGGAATCAATATACGTGGTAAACTTCACGATTTCGCGGAGTAAGTACGACGATTTGTTTTCCCAGTTGGCCATTGCTTTCTGTGCGTTCTGGTGTCTGGGGGAGTACTATTTGGTGGCGCGTAGGTTAGTATAGTGAATCAGAGGAGGCGTGGGATGATAGAAGGTGGAAGGAAGGGGAGGGAAAGATATGGAAGAAAAGAAAAGAACTAACAGCCAAAAGCATCGGATTCCTCAACATATTATGTTTCTGCAACTCCTCCTCAATACTCTGGACATAAGCCACTAGCGTCCTCAACTGATCCGTCTCCATCAAATTACTCGACCGCATATTCTGAATCGGCGGCGACCAATCCGAGATAAGAATCTTATCGCCGGGCAATCTAGCCTTAACTCCACCACCATACGCGTGATCCATACTCGATCTCAACGAGCTCTGCATACTAGCTCTGCCGCCACCAGTCGATGGTCTGACGTTGGATTCGTTAATAGCGGTAACGAGTGCGTTGTTGACGATTTCATCGGACCAGCCATATTCGATATTGCTGATGCCGCCGACGAGGGGATGGTTGGAAAGGCGAGCGCTCCAGTAGTTGGCTGTGGAGACGAATTCTTTGACGATGTCTGGGGTGCCGACTTGGAAGAGGTGGACTGCGCCGGTGGGAAGGGAGAGAGCCCATACGTGGGGTCGGGCTTTGGAATATCCGGGATGAGGAAGCGCGCTGGCGATGGTTTGGCGGAGGAGGAAGGATCCTAGATTTTCGGCATTCTCTTGCCAATTACCACCGCCTACAACTCCACCGCTTGATTTGCCTTTAGTTTTATGGCGTCCGGTCTTGGTCGAGAATGAGAACAAACTCATGTAACCCTTTTCAATGACAGCGAATGTATCGTTCCAATTGCGGTCCTTTGCTTTCTTGTCTAGAGCCTCAAGGTGATGCTTATGCTTCACAAGACCTTCCTTTGCCCATGGAGCACCATGCAGTTCCAAAGATTCATCCTCAAGTAGCGATGCCACCTGAAGCTCTCCATGATCACTGTGGCTACCCAAGCTTCCCACCGTCTCTTCACGAATGATTGCCTGACTGAGCGCATTTGCAAACCCAATCGACTGTTGATAATCGCCTTGGAATGCGGAATCAAACGAAGTAACAGACATGGAAGTCTGAGTCTTCCCAAGGGAATACTTACTCCAAGTACTTGAAGCCACGGAAGGACTCCACATAGAAGATTGGTCATCCAAACTCGTTCGGCTGGATCCAAGACCGGAATTAGGGTACAAACGCGGCCTGGATCGGGTCTTGTTGCTCCATTTTCCATTGGTGCGGACGGTTTCTGCGGTTCTTCCACGTAAATAACTAGGAGATTCCGAGGGCGCTTTACTCAAAACACTGGGCGAGCGGCGTAACATACCATTAGCGAAGACAGAGAGTGTGCTTGTAGAAGCAGCTGGAATCTGGGGTCGATCAACTGCTCCAAATAGTGGAAGTCGTTCATTTCTGATCGAATTGTAAAAGTCCTTAAGAACGATCTCAACCTGGACTTCCCAAGTTCGCAAAGTACCTCGGAACGGAGCCTTAACCAGAGGGCCACAGTCATCCACAGGGGTATCGTAGTCCAGAGGAGTAGGGGCATTAGGATTTTCGGGATCTGGCCGAGGCGCAGGCTTGAAAGATTGTCTCCACGAATGCTTCTCCACTTCTATTGATACCGCATCGGCATTATCATCATTGGCATTGGGATCCTCGAAAGCGGAACTCTTCCCTGGTAGAACGGTAGGTCTACTCGGTTCAAATTCATGCGCGGATTCCGTCACACATCGTCGAATGGTAGGCATAGTATTCTTAACGAATTGACTTCGAGTCATCTTCTGTTCAATATCGGCAAGATGCAAGTCTGTGTTGAGTAAGAGAACCGAGTAACAAATCGTATGCACAACATCTAGATCACGTTAGTACAATTTTAAAACAACAATCGAAATGGAGTTTACCGGTAGACTTGAAGCCATGATTCGGGTTGCTTTGGCACCATCTCTTCGAAAAGGCATCCAAGATCCTATCAACCTGTTGACTTTCGCCCTTTAGCACAAGCCTACCACAAATGACGCGCAATGAAGCGAGAATATTCAGGTTCGTAAAGTTGTAAAGTTCCATGTAAGCAATCAACGTTCTTGAACGAATAGGATCCTCGTCTCCCATCCATGCTGCAGCCTTTTCCTTCTGAATGAAATCCTCATTGCCGTCAAAGACCTTCTGTGCTCGTATTCGATCATCTTCGGTGGGTGTCATGTCGAGTTTCTCTGTGCTTGGATTACACAATGCTCTTTCGATGACTTCCGCAGGAGGGCTAGATGGGGGCCCTTCTTCTTGTCCCTCAACCTGTACAATCGGCAAGCTAGTAGCAGATTTGTATACCGTTTCTGTAGAACCCGATGCAGCGATCGAATGGGAATGCCTTGGCTTCAGCGTATTCAGCGAAGGAAGATCCTCTTCTGACGAAGAAGGCTCTAGCCAGATCCGATTTTCCTTCTCCGGCGGCAGGTTCGAATTCCTCGATGAGCTCCTTAATAACACCCAATCTTCCTCCTTACCCGAACTTGTTGCCCACTCTTGACTAGCTTTTGAGTCTGCAGTGCTCTGGGGCGACTCAAGCGGATGCTCAATTTTCGCTGGGAAGGTGCTAGAAGTTGGGGAGCGTTTCGAATGGATTCTTTCATACTCAGCAACCAGCGCCATGTCTCTTATAACCGAGGCCGAGGGACCTGGCGATATGGGACTAGGTAACAATGTATTACCCGGTACATCCTTTGTGGCAGTCAGACGTGAGTTCGCGTCACTACCATTCTTACTGGACTTGTCGCTAGAGTCTTGAAGGAATGTATCACGATCTTCTTTCGCTTGTCCATCAAGACCCGTCGGATTTGCGAAATTTGCGCTCATCGACCTGCGAGGTTGTGGGATAAGCGAGTAGGTTGCCTTTCGGGTTTCAGAAGCATGTGATGACGACGGCTTGATAGCCCTGATGGTTGCGTTCTTGTTAGGTTCATACTTGGGCGAGAATCCCCGCACATATCCCCCACCGTCATCCACATCATCGTTGACTTGATGGTCAAGGGTAGCTGTCGGCTGATGAGCCTCAATTGGAGGTCTGCCCGGACTATGAAGATATGGATTCATAACCTGCCGAAGACTACTTACGGGACTGATCTCAGCCTTAATGTCGGGTCTCAGATCAGGCCGGATGTCCTGTCGAAGGTCGTCCTTAGGTTGAAGCTTAACGGTCGGTACCGCAGGAACGGGTAGAAGATCCGCTTCCGACACAGACTTCTTGCGGCGGCGGAAAAATGATGATGGCTTTTTGGTTAGTACGTGCGGGTGTTCTTTAGATGCGGGAGTGATATCTCTCGATGGTGCAGCATGGTGAGATTTCACCTGGTTACCCACATGCTGATGTGTTTTACTCGCCGGGTGGTCCGCCGTTTCAGCAGCCATGGTGGGACCATGCGAATGTGGCAGATCTGGTACCACAGCAGTACTGTTCTTGGATGACCCAAATACCCTCCTGAAGAACCCAGGTTTTTCCTTGGGCGCTTGCGCTGCAGCTTGGGCATTTTTCTCCGTCTTTGAATATGCCACGCTAGGCGCGGGCGCTGGATCTTTGATGAAAGCCGGCATTGGTGGTAATTCTCGATTTCTGTCGTTCAGTCCATAATCAGTCCTTCCAGGACCCGCAAAACCCTTCCCCTTGTATGCGCTCTTCGAGGACTTCGCACTGCGTTTCCTCTCCAACTTCTCCATTGGCGGATCGGCCGACGCATCAGGTCGTGAAACTAATATCGGCGACGCAGGTCGAGGACGACGAGGACCACCAGGAACTGTAGGTGTTGGCGCCGCATCGTAATCGTATGAACCGTGTGGTGGTATCGTAATGCTCATCTGTCGTGCCTGGGCGGCTGTTTGACGATCACTACCGTAATCGAAGCTTGAAGACCTTCGGCCCAAATTGTGCGCCCATCTATGACTGCCTGTAACTTGCGCATACCCAAGATCGAAACTATTCGCACTGCTTGCCTTACTGCCGTGGCTACTCCCCTTCGCCCTTGAATGTAAACCGCGCGGGGGTATTATCGGCCCCCTCATATCGTTGCGTATACTGCTTATTCTCGACAGCCCCGTTTGGAAATTAGAACTGCTATTGCTTCTGCGACTGCGAGAGGGTTGGTCGGAATAGCGACTGGAGTCATCCGCAGCGTCGTAGTCAGAACTGTAAGAATAGGCGTGTCCTCTGCCAGAGCGGGCAGCAAAATTCTGGATCGATTGATATGGGTCGTCATCCCCATATGCGGAATATGACCGATCCTCGTCGAGCGTAGGATTTCGCAAACCAAAGTCTTCTTGTCCGAAAGAGAATTGGTCGAGGGAAAGTAGCATATGATCTACTAATGAATCGCGGGTGACTGCGCGAGGAGATAGAGAGAGGTCGTGAGAATCCCGGTTACCTCGGAGGCTGTCAGGATCGTTTTCTCTGCTCGAAGGATCAACTGGTGTAATATCATCTAAAAATGTCTGCCTCGTCTCATTCCGTGGATTAAGCGCCCTGTTGCTGGAGGAAGGAATATTATGGTCTCTGCTAGACATTTGTTGCGCGCTAGGGGGTGTCTGGGGAGGTGATAAACTTCCTATGCTGCCAATATCGTCTCTACTTTTCGCTTTATTAAAATCCATGTCGACATTCAAATCTACGCCGAGGCGTTTTGTTTGCGGCGTCGGCGTCGGCATATTTTCGAAGTTATGCATGTCGAAGCCACAATTGCAGCTGAGCTCGTCATGGAAAGTAAGATAGCAGCTGCCAGGTAGGTAAGTATGGAGATATGTAGGTATGTACGTATGTGGGAAGGCGTGTGGTGTTGGGTAATCCGGCGTAGCAATAGGAGCTAGGGCGGGAGCTGTTTGTAGGTGGAGGAGGAGGTGGAAGTGAAGGTGGAATTGGAGGTTCGAACTGGACCTGGACCTGGAACTGGAACGATGCGGAATTGAACTGCGAACCTGGTCCCCGTGCGATCGATACACCACCCACTTAATGTCCACTCCTTCTCACCAGCGTCCCTGCCAGTCTAAAGTTTTGCGATACGAAGAGGATGCTGCAGCGCGATTGCGCCAAACTCTTTCCTGGTTAATAGCTGCCAATGCGAGCGTTCTCGGATATACAATTGACTTTGTTGGAGGGAGGAAGGTATCTTTTTTGGGATCCTTTCCCCGTCCCTGTTCGTTCCCTGTTCCTATTCTGGAATTCTCCTCTTTTTTTTCGATATATAAATCTGGGTAAATTCGAAGCGCTCAATTCGCGTGAATTGGATAGGCAATGCTTTCTCCCTGCGGAAATAAAGTCGTAATCAGCACCCTTTCGTTTGGTTTAGTTTGGTTTGTTGGTTTGGTTTGGTTCGGTTTGGTGATTTCTTGATGCAAGTAACGTCGGAAGAGAGCTTGGTGGGTGTGCACTGGGGAACTTCTCTGAAACAAGCCGAAGGTTTGTGGTCTTCGTTCCGTGCCGCGGATGAAAAGAGAGGGAGGAATTACAAGTAGGAGAATTAATAAGGATCGGTAGTGACTGACTCGAAGTGGGAGGAAAATAGTAACTGTCTGCGTCGGCGTCTGAGTCTCCCGCGGCCGCTGTTGATGTTGCTGCTGTTCTGTGTGAGAAGTTGTGGTACCGGTACCTGGCTAAGTAAGGTTGGTGGTATGTGGTGGGTATCGGGTTATAGGTATGGATAAGGTGATTGAGGATAATTTCTTATTTGTTTTGCCTTGTCGTACGAGTAGAACCGACCAAACCGCAGCTTGTACCGTGCTCTACGTAGCTTGTTTGCTTGTGCTTTCTTTTGCTTTGTACCTCGTATGAAGTTCGTCCTTCTGTGGCTTGTATTCGCCGCACAAAGTCGTCCAGCACCAATTGGCATGAAGACGGAAGTTCTACTTTTAATGTCTGAAGCTTACCACATTGAGATCTACTAAACAATTCCAAGATTCCAAAAGTGGTTCTGCAAATGTTCTTTTACCCATAGAAAAGAAGAGCTAGCAAATAGCACCGATTTCAATGACGGCCACTTTGCTTCTTTTGCCGCATCTCGGACCTTTCAATCTCTTGGCTGCTTGCTGCTGTAGGAAATCTATCTTCAACAGCGTGCTTATATATGGGGAAGGTTTTGATGAAACCTCACTCCCACCTACCATCATCGAGTGCTGTCCACCTCTAAGGTTACGGATCAATCTACGTGCAAACAAACTATCCACCAACCCAGAATCTGGATATCAAAGAAACAGGATCATCCCTGAATGCCCTCGGACGTGTGAGCAGCAAATTGGCTCTTCACCTGGGGCAAGAAAGAGCCTGTCTGTATATTTGCGCAAATCACAGCAGCTTCCTCGCCCTCAGTCCGGGGTACCCTTACAACCACAACCTCGCGATGATTAATCCGAAGAAAATCGAAAAATCGATAGAATAATATAAAGGGGGGCCAATTCCACGAGCCAAGAAGGGGATCCCTTCAGGGATTATAGATCGTCACACTTTTTCGGCTGGTGATGTTTCAGGGGGAGGTGAGGGGGGGGAATGGTAGGGTAGGTTTTGGGGGCGGCTGTGATACATATCAGAATCCTACGTCTGCCGTAGCCATGAATAGATAGAAAGACATCTCATCCGCTGCGGCTATCCGTCACATTTCAAGTATCTATCCATTCTGCAGATACTTCACGCAGTGTAACGGAGCCGTGCTACTTCAATTTTATCCCTCTCTCTGTGTGCGCTGTACGTACAAACAGAGCAAACGCAGAACAACCCATTCGCACTCATATCCAATCGACATCCCGCAAGAATAGCGGTGTACAACCGACCCGAAACCATTCCTTTTCCATTCGGCAAGAATCCGAGCACAGCATCAGCATCCATCTAAGTAGGAGATATATTGGTTCGTCCTCTCTCCATCCAATGAGACTAAGTTTCATCGCCCAAGCCCCTTTTACGTTGCATAAAAAAGAACTAGCCCCTGCATAAGTACACAACGCTCTTGCATTATTTCCTCCTGTGGCCAATGGGGCGCTATGCACACACGTTTATCGAATGTACTGTACATGCAAGGAGAACAGGTGGATAAATGATAAGGTGGTCTGTTGCCGCGCAAGGGGTTTTTTATACTACCCAACGGAACCAAGATCTATAAACGTCTGGGTCAGATTGTGATGCCGAGCAGACAATTTATTTAGAGAGTAGCAGGAGGGGTCCAAACCATATGAGTTCGGATCTACAAGGCCCGGGAATCCAGAATCCTTTCCAGTGTCAAAGCGAGACATTGAAGCTATTCCAACATTCGATAGCTTTTTGCGGAGAATTCCGGGAATCAGAAACGATGTCGTTATACATATGCAGGTACAAACACAGACATCGGAATCATGATGCGGAGTTGCATTGTTAGTATGGACGTTGAATTGCATGCATCAAAGCTAGAAGTATGCATGTGGAAGTTGTCTAGTGATGGCCACATGATGAGGTTCGGAAGGAAAATGTCTTTTTGGTGTAGCATTAAGTATCTTTGTAGGTGGGTTGGAGGGATGAAACGATGAAAGTGACATAGCAGTACAAGTGTACTTAATGCGCTGCTCATCTGTTGTCACTAGGTATTCGATATTGCAAGACTGGTATGCGCTTCGATGTTTCCTGATCTCTTGGATCGTGCCATGATATAAGTGCGCCGCGGATCCCATCATCAACACGACTTAAGAGTCAAGCTTCGGAAAGGCAATATAACTGCGGTGTAATCAGAGACGATATCTAAAGGACCTCATGATTATTGTTCACATGATCCCCATCCGAAGACGTTTGTCGGCTCTGTGAAGCAGTGCGACGCTTCGCATCGACTGACAGCTGATATCTTCGCAATCAACTGATGAGATTCCTCGACAGCGCTATCGAATTAGCTCCATCTACAGCCAGCTGTTCGAGCTGCAAGCAACTCGGAAGCGCTGGCTTCGAGGTGCAACATTGCCAGGTTGCTAGATAGAGCGATGGACAAACTTCTGCCAGGAAGATGGCATTCGATCGGGACATCCTTTTCATATAGAAATCAAGAGTACACCGTCAGATAGAATAGACGACAATGAGAAGAAGTTTGTAGTCAGAAATTAGCTTAGCATCTGTGTATAAATGGAGACGGCACTTAGTCCATTGCAACCAAAGCAGATATATTAATCTGGGTATCATCTGAGTGCGCTCGTAGAGCAAGTTCTGTAGAATGGGAGCTGGTGTGAATCGTCCATGATCTTTTATACTGAGAATGTGGAAAAATATAATAAATAATATAAACATACAAACCGAAGATAATACATCTCAAAATCAGTCGTCCTCCCACTTTGTAACATGGTCCCGGGTCCACGTGAAGCATTCCAAGCGCAAATGTGCAGATATCATTAACCTTATGTAGACCGCCCTTCACGACGGCATCTTTCGCCCTTCATCAACCAACATAAAGCACCACACCACTTGGTATCGCAACTATTCACGAGCGCAAAAGGAATCAGCGAAGGAACAATACCGATCGTTTCTCCTGAAACCACACAGTCTAAAATCATCTCTTCCACTTCCTCTAAAACCGATGATGTCGCAATTTTTGAGTTCGGCCCACCGACCGGCGAAAGATACCCCGCGCTATCTAAGTTTACAGTACAGCAAGCATCTGTGCCCCAAAAAAGCTTCGCGATGTCCGCAAGAAAGTTTTCCGCGGGTCTTCCGTCCCCTCCTTCCCTCGAACCAGTGAGCTAGAGCTATGCAGTCCGTCATAGTCATACGAGCAGTTGCCGGCGCTGCCGGATTACGTAGCTCGATGACAGGCAGCCTGTGTCGAACCGCAACACTTCGAAAGTTCTCGACTAGGACAAGAACGATACCACTGCGAAATGCTTCAGCGTTGCGAGTCCAATCCCGTAGGAAGATAATGGATGTACGATATATATCTCAATCACTCGCTCCCTCGCCCGCGAATGACGCGCACAAGAAAGCTATAAACCAGATCTCAGGCGACGTTCGACGATTTTACGAGCGCAAGGAAAAATTCAGAATCAATCATGGCTCGACGAACAGTACGCGGAATAATGCGAAAGGGAAGAATATAATCAACATTGGGGGCTTGTCTCATGTGCTAGAGGTCAACACAGCTACACAGACGGCGCTGGTGGAACCCAATGTGCCAATGGACAGGCTGGTGGAGGAAACGCTGAAGTATGGTCTTGTACCACCAGTGGTTATGGAGTTTCCGGGAATTACGGTGGGAGGAGGATATGCGGGAACTTCAGGGGAGAGCAGTTCATTTCGACATGGCTTTTTTAATCGCACGATTAAGAGGGTGGAGATGATTCTTGCTGATGGGCAGGTTGTTACATGCTCGGAGACGGAGAGACCGGATCTTTTCCATGGTGCGGCTGGCGCCGTGGGCAGCATGGGTGTAACGACGTTAGTTGAACTGCAGCTTCAACCTGCACGGAGATATGTTGAGACTATATACCATCCCGTATCCGGAATGCCGGATGCGATCAAGAAGATCCAAGAATTGACTCAGGATCCGTCCATTGATTACATAGACGGCATCATGTTCTCGAAAGATCGCGGGGCAATCATAACCGGCCATCTTACAGACTCCTCAGATGCACCCGTGCAACGATTCAGCCATGCCTGGGACCCGTGGTTCTACATGCACGTCGATTCCCACACCCAGTCACGCAGCAGCACCCCTCCCCGTTTCGCCATCCCCCTCGCCGAGTACCTCTTCCGCTACGACCGTGGCGGCTTCTGGGTCGGCGCCTCCGCATTCAAATACTTCTCCACCCCCTTCAACAAATTCACCCGCTGGTTCCTCGACGACTTCCTCCACACCCGCATGATGTACACGGCGCTCCACGCCGCCGGCATGCCTCCAAACTACATCGTGCAGGACCTCGCTCTTCCCTATTCCACCGCCACCCAATTCGTCGACTACACCGACTCCTATTTCGGGATCTACCCACTCTGGCTGTGTCCGCTAAAGCAAAGTCCCCTGCCGACTATGCACCCCTATAACGAAGAATACGAGGCGGACGGCAAGATTTTGAAACCTCTACTTAACATCGGCCTCTGGGGCTACGGCAAACAACACGATCTTGTAACCGCAAACGTAAGTCTCGAACGCAAATTAAAAGAGCTCGGCGGGATGAAGTGGCTGTATGCGCAGACCTACTACAGCGAAGACGAGTTCTGGGAAATGTACGATCGGAAATGGTATGATGGGTTGAGGGAGAAGTACGGAGCGACGAGCTTGCCGAGTGTGTATGAGAAGGTCAAAGCGGCGCCGAAGGCGGAGGAAGAGGGATTGAGTTTGCTGAGGAAGACGCTGAAGATTTGGCCTGTGAGTGGCTTTTATGGGATTTGGAAGGCCATTCAGAGTAAATCGTATTTGGCGGCGAGAGCTTCGACGTGGAAAGATTTTGATCGGAGGATTAAGGAGAAGGGGGCTTAGGGGCTGGGTTTTGACTAGTTAGTGCTCGCTCTGGGGTAAAAAGAGAAATGAGAATTCAGTCAGGTATCAGGCTCACTTGTTCATAGATTAGAATGTGGTATATGGTTGGAATCAGGCATATAGAAAATGTACAGTATAGTACATACACATAGACTGTAGAAAACTCAAAGAAAACAAATGCACATACTACAAAATAACAAGCTCGTTTTCCAACCATTTTCAATATTGCTGCAAGTGCAGTCTGCTTGGGTTGAAGGAATGAGACCCACTCTATTCGATATCCTGTACAAGTAAGTTACTTCATGCAGGTAACAGAAATCCCCTATCTCGCTCGCTTGCTAATAACGGATGCTCAGCTCGGAGACGCAGGTTTCGCCGTAACTACACGATGGAGAGAATCCTCGTTCAGTCCTGGACTGTCTTCCGGCTTCTTAAAGATTCCTGGTTTCTCCTTCGCTGTAAAATCTCTTCTCTTTCTTTCCTTTTCGGCTATATCTTTATGCGTATAGTGTTTATACAGAGGAAGTTGCTTCTGGAGCGCTACAATGTAGTTATTGATAGGGCTGACGATGGATATGGGGCTGTGGGTGTGGGTGTTGTGCTAGAGAAGGAGACTAGGAGGTCGTATTTCTCGGGGGTGGGAGAGGGGAGGTGGGTGGAGGAGGAGAGGGATGGGGAGGGTGATGGGGAGGAAGATTCTGGGATGAGTGGGTGAGTAGATGTGAGAGGTATGGGAATGGGCAGATGACGCGAAGGGCCAGCGCCTGAGAAGGAGAAGTATTGAGGTGAAGAAGGGGAGCGCAGGGCTCTGAGAATCACCGTATGTTTGGGAGTTGCCTTAGATTTTCGCATGCGTGAAGGGAGAGAGGAAGATTTACTTGTTGATGGCGGTCTTTGGGGTAAAGAATGTGCTGAGGTGGGGAAGGGGCGGAAACGTGGGAGGGAGAAGCCATGACCTTGAATTTGGGGTTTTAGGGTTAGCGTTTAAGTTGTGGTTGAGGTATAGCTTGGACTGAATGATGTATTTCTTTACTCATTTATCTTCGTATTCCTCTTCTTTTTCTCTGCGTTATGCTTCGGTTTGCGAAATCTTTCCTTCCTCGTTGGTTCTTTACTTGGGTTAATTCAACTCAACCTCTCATTGTAAAACTCCATTGCAGTGTACGACCAAGCTGGTCTTATCATTCAGATGGTTGACCATGAGACACTCGAGCAAACTTGATATATATGGATGAGGGGAATCTAGCCGAGGCGGATATTCGAGCAACGTTTTTTCCGCTACAACTTCCTCAACCAGAAGATCTCCTCTCAACTAATCTGATACCTACTCCTCGTACCAATACACTCTCTGTACTCGACGATGCGAAATTAGGACCCCATAATCTAACGACGGCGTTGGTTCTCGCAAGTGTTAACCGCAACCAGTCGGAGCAAGGATTCTTCGGAAAGATGAGGATCCCACGGTATTGAACTGCTGATTCTTTCTATCGCACTCTTTATTGATGTGATATTGTTGATTTCTTTAGATACGGCAACTTTCAGTCAGCTAGGACGAAGACATATAAATCCTGCCCTTTGAAGTAGACTGGACTTATCTTATATTTATCCTGATATGCAGGAACTTGAGTTCTTCTCAATTTCGAATTCGAGGAGTTGCTCGCACTAGTACACACCACCTTCATCTCCATCCTTAGTCGCACCGCCGGAAGAAAATTCTCGTGAGCAGAAGCTTTACCGTTGACGTTAAATCGAGCAGTAGCAGGATATGATAGCAGAGCAGAAAGTTTAAATGTAAGTAAAAGCCGCTCTGACCCTGAACTTCGAGGCTGCCTGATGCTCGATTCTTATCTTCGAGTGATTAAGTGTCCTTCATCTGCTGGGCATCATAGTTTGGCTTGGGCATGTTTGGTTGTATCGGGAGTGTGGCAGCATCTTCTGGTTCTCGAAGTGTGTATGAAGCTCATTGTAGGTAGGAGGAAGGTCATTCTTTGTCCTGGTTAGTAAGGTGAGTGAGTCACTGCTGTCATGCTTAGCCCACGAAACTTGCTATGAGTTCGACCTCAAAACGTGGAACAATCCTGTTACATACAGGCACGTTTATGCGTGACTGAGATAGGTTGATTTTGCCTAACTTTGTCTAACTGAGACGAGAAGGTAGGCACTTATATATCTCTACTCTCTTGCCCTAACTTTGCTAATTGAGCACACCCGTTGAATCATGCCGTTCGAGTGACTCTCTCGACGCCACTTTGACTCATATTTCTCAGCAGTATGTATCTCATTATACCTCTGTTGATATAGGACAAAGTCATTTATCGTTCTGGCCAGGCAAGCCACTGTCATTCTCAGGCCAGAAACCTCGCAAACATCTCCCCTTCACACAGAGCTATTGGCATACCGTTGTCTCAATTCGGACAACAGTACCCCGGAGAAATATTGAGACAGTAAAGAAAGGCGGGGTGCGAACTATCGCAACATAGACGCAGTTCAAGGTGTACATGTATGACGTCGTCTCCACCCCCATACTAGCAGCAGCGTTTGGGTCTTCACAATGGATCATACTCAAGATCGACGTTGTCACTGGTAGATCTTCCGCATAGCAAGACATAGGAAGGAAGTAATTTCGGCAGTTGGAAATGAACAGTTGATCTCTTGCTTAAGTTTGAGGAAACTAGAAAGATAGACTCCGTTACATAACCGTGCTGTGGATACAGCTAATCGCTCATTCTTAATCCCGTCAACCAGTGTGTTGGCTCAGACATGATATCCAGTATCCGGGTTAAGGGGTGGAGGGTTGATCTGTACGTACCTTGCGTTGATCAATAGTAGATCATGATATGAGCTAGTGGAATGGGGGTTTTGAAAAATTCGCATCTACATGTCGATCGGTGGGTCTTGGTTTGCGGATGTGGACGGCTCGGCAGCGTTGAGCGGCATGGCGGTGGGGGTATCGTGTTGAAGGGATTTTCATGGCAATGGATACACTCGGGAATAAGATGGTATGGGGAAAGGCTTTGTTCGGAGTGGATGCTGCGTTGCTGAGTGGATGAATGCTGGATGGTAGGAGCAAAGTTTGCACGATAGTGGACGGCTGAGGGGGACAAATCGCATCACGAATCCAGGATGGCAGGAGAAGAACTAGTCGTTGTATCGTGCTTGTTACCAAGCAATGTTATTACTTTATTGGTTCATGTATGTTATTATGTACAGCTTCTCCACCAAGCTCATCATCTCGTTGTTATCATCAGCCGCTGCAAAAAATTATAAACAAGAAGGATCTCTATCTCTGAAGATATCTAGTCGTACGACACCACCCTCTAAACATAGAAGTAGCAGAATGGACCACTGAGAGTGTTCATAACATTCTGAATGGTGGTGGATTCTCCAGCATATCCCATGTCGATGACATCGGTGAGCTTGGTGAACTCAGACGCGGGTTCATTGGCCCAGGTGATGTGGCCGTAAGTACCGTTGTCGAGCTGGTATTGACGGTTCTTGGGGTCGAGTGCTTGCCTGTGCGATTGTTAATGAGATTTGTCTGAAAGCGGAATGTTGCCCCGCGTATGCTTCACCCGTCCACCGTCCACACAAGCGGAGTGCAGAAGTCATTCGTGGGTACGGAGGTAGATTAGATAGATTGACTTACCATAAGGTCCAAATGCGATCCATTTGGCCGTGGTGAACCCAGAAGGCTGGGTCACCTGGTGAAGTGAAGAGATCTCCACCTGGGTCACCACTGGGAATTGTTAGTTATACCGAGATCCGAGGATGGAATGAGAGATTTCTTACTTGATGGTGTAGTGGATACCACCGTGCGGGCCGATCTCCACGGTATACGGAACACCCTCGGACAAGATTCGGTATTGGTTCACGTCTGGCTTGAGGAGAAGGTCTATGGATTGTTAGTACGTGATTGAAATTTTCAGAAACTGAGGGGAAATTGCATCAAAGGGAAAGGGGGCAACATACTGAGAACGGTAGAGTAGTTAGCATATCTGGTGTTGAGAGCAGGTCCCACATCACGCTTGAGACCACGGGGATTGTAGCCCAATCCGCCATCTGGTCCAGCTTCGGTTCCGACAAGTCCAGCAACGGGACCCAAGTTGACGGTCATGTTTGCAAAAGGACCGGTAGTGACATATCCACCTCCAACACCAGCAGCAAGTTGGATGTTGCCTCCCGAGACACCAGCTGGTGGAACAATGACCGATCCGTTGTGTGGGACATAGTCGCCGTTTCCGCCAAGACTGTATGGATCGCCATTGAAGATTGGCGAGTCTTGTGGTGCTGAGGCATATTTGGGCCAGTCCCAATACTACTATGATTAGAATATATACACGTGGAAGTGGAGGGAGATCAGCGACGAACAGGTTGGTATCCAGTATATCCACACTCATCACGAAGGGCCTTCTCGTAGGTGTAGACGAACCATCTATGCCATGGCATGAAGTTTCCAGTGTAATGGATGGTCAAGGTTTGTTGGATATGGGTCACAACGAAGTCATCGAACTATTTTGGTAAGCTAATAGTTCAGGCGGACAGGGCAAGAAAGAATACGTACTCGAGACTTAGCACCGGCAGCGACGCTTGCTGGGGTTCTTGGTGGAAGCTTTTGAAGACACTTGACTGCATTGACATACGCTAGTCGTTCCTTCTGAGACAAAGAGCCACTTTGTTGACGTTAGCACTGTGAAGTCAAAACGTGGTTGGAGGGATGAAAGCATACTATTCTCTTCGAATGGCAAGGTTCTTCAGGGTGCAGCCTGAGCTAGAACGCTTCGACGAAGTCTCGTTGAGTGCTTGAAATTGAGTTTCCGTGATATTGTTGATCAGATCGCTCACTTGCGTTTCAGCCGCGGCCAGGGTTGGAGAAGCCTCTGTGTCATCTTGTCGAGGGACGACAGTAGATGGGTGGGCCAGGACGCAGGTCCCTAAAAGGTTGGAAACTGCCAAGAGAGTTGAGAACTTCATCCTTGCGATTCTTGAAGATCTTGGATGGAAGGATTGTCGATCGAATGATGGTTTGTTCAGAGTTGACTTGTCGAAGATATATATATTCCCACATGGCAAATTCGGCACCCTTGATCGGATGTGAAATCGTTCAATATTCAAAGAAACACCCCACTTCCTGCGTTCGGAGGCTAGACGACCCTTTCGGCAGCCAGGGGATGGTGTACCTATTGAGGGGGATCATTCAACCTAGGGCCTCGCCTCTCTCTATGCTAAGCTGTAAACGTGTTAGTTTATTGTCTATAGTGGAGAGAACTATGTACAGGATTACCTCCTTTTCCTCCAATCCATTCTCCTCTATCTCGGTCGCTTCCCTCGTTGTCTCTCGCTGTTTCGGCACTTTTCGCTGGTGAGTCGTTATTCAGCAGATGAATTCCTTTCTCAGTCCGCCTCCGTTGCCAAGAGTACTATCTCGTCATTTTTGTGTTTCTACATCTCTTGTTCTCTCTCGCGCGATTTCACACCCCGTAGATTGGCAGTGGATCAATGCAGTTCTCACCGCTAGAGGACCCCCATCTCGTGGCAAAGCGGGGAATAATTATCGCATAACGAATGAAGGACGCTTTCCAATATGCGTGGAAAGTTCCTTGTCCACGGAATAATTGGAGAACCGAAAGATGCTTACATACCGGCAGGGAACATGACTTGTACCTTACATGTCTACGATATGTACTTCGATATCATGCACCGCAAAGCCGGAACTTGTCTTGATGAAGGGGCTAGCTCGGCTAGCGACAAAGTCTTTCATCGTTATCGCTCAGCTAACCCCCGTATTATACTGTATGATATGGGACGATGCGTCCCGCAAGAGTTTCTCAGAGCATGTTGTTTAGTCTTTAAGCTTTTGACGTACTTGGGGTGATTGGTTAACCTTAACATTACCCATGATCGGTTGACATCCCGAATAGTTGATTGGTTAATATCTAAAATCTCCAGCTTTCATCTGGCATGGCGTAGAACTCTCTCATATAAAAATGGTTCCGCGGCTGTGGCTTGGAGCTTCCCCGACTAGGGCCTTTCTTTTCTTTTTCATCCCATCTACTCCGTACAGTAACCCGTTATGGCTTCTCGGCCCCGAGATTATGAAATATACATTTTCGAGATCCGTGTATAGCTACCTAAATGTGTCTTAGGATGTTGATCTTATGCATGCAGTACGGACGTAAGATCTGATAAACAAATAGTTCGTCCTTCCCTCCGTTGCCTTCATCGGCTGGCGAGTCATCACGTCCTGAAGACGTCAACGCCGTGCCGCAACGCTCGAAGCGACCTTTTGACGGATCAGAATATGGAAGTTTACGGTTATGCTAAGAAACCGGCACGGAACGTACCACACAGTATTCATCGTCCTAGCGGGCTTTGTGTTGCGCCGACCACTGGCAACAGTAGTGTAGTTCATCGCTTGTTATTGCCAAGAAACTCGATTGGGGCATGCACCCGGTGGGGTTTCGTCATGACACACCCAAATTCTTGCTCGGATACTTTCCATCTCCTCAAAAAACAACAAATTGAGATATTAGCTTCTACTTAACTTAGATCTGTTTATCTACTTTAGAAGTACTTTGAAATACATTGAGAACTATTTTGAGAAGCGTTTAGGGCTATTCGTTTATAGAGACAATAAGAGTCTCAAATGATTTGGGTGTTGGTGTACTATGACTAAACCCCACCAGGCGGTAGGGGTCAGAAAAGCATGATATTTTGCAACATGGATTCTATCTACTCCGCAAGCACATGATGTCTGCGACAATACGGAGTAGACTGTCAGATCAGATATAGTCTGGTGCTTAAAACTCAGGCCTGTATTGTTTCCTGTGTCCTACTTGACATGATAATCCTTATTGAAGGACTCTGTGTAACTTGAAACTAGCACAAACGAAGACCTAGACCTACTGTATATACCCTTGATTGGTCTTTTGCTTCTGCCCCGCTATTCTTTGCAAATCGCGAATCGGCGTCCGCTGAAAAATGTAACCGAGATGGCGATGTCAAAGTTTTCTCCAGTCCTCATACGATGCAAATATCCAAGGTGGAATGTCCCTGAGTGTTCCACTCGTCCACATCCTTCAGCGTAATCTCCGCAGATCTCCAAGCTACCGGTAACAAATTATGCACCTGGAAAGGTGCAGTCACATCCCACGAGATGTTCGAGAAAGACATTGGGTATGCGTTCGACCCACTACATCACGGATTTCACACATGTTTAGGAAGATTGTTCCATATTTCCGTGAAGGCCCAAGTGCCACATACGTTACATTGTAGTATTCTACCGTCTCTGAGGCTTTGGGATCTTTTGAGCCGACCCGCTAAAGAAAAATAATTTAACGGGAGATGTTCACAGATCAGGAACAAGGGCAAGCGGATACGGTGCGAACGAAAGCACTTGGTACTTATCTACCGCTTGTTCGCATCTTGAGTATAACTTCAGTACTAACAGATCTTTCGGTATCTCGTAAACTCCATTTGTCATGCAATGGCAGACTCCACGAGCATACCGCCTGATTATAACAGAGGGCCGCAAATCCTCGCCATATGCGGTTCCCTAGTTACGCTGACACTAATTGTCGGTTTCCTACGCCTCTATGTTAGGATTAGGATCATTCGAGAAGTTGGGGTGGATGACTACTTGATGATGGGTGCAATGGTAAGCACTTTATCTGCACGAAAAGCATGCTGCAGTGGAGGAGACCTCAGATACTGACTACCAGACAGGCCATTTTGTTTACACAGATGATGGTTATCATACCAGAAGTACATCTCGGCGCCGGTCGACACGTCCAGTATATCGTTCCAGCTTCTAATGTTACTCGCGGTCTTCACCTCAACTTCGTTACTCAACCGCTCTGTGTCATCGGACTATGCCTCGCTAAACTTAGCATTGGATTCTTCTTATTACGACTGGCGCTCGCAAAGAAGTACAAGTTTTTTATCTATGGCGTACTCATTTTCACCGGTCTCTCGGCTACTGGAAACTTATGTATGTGTTGGAACACGCTCGGATTAGAACGGGAATCGCAGACTAACCAACCAAAACCCTTAGTGACTGTTTTCTTTCAATGCCACCCGCTCAGATTCGTATGGGACACGTCCATAGTAGGAAGCTGTATACCCGCTAAGAACTTGAAGTTCGCGGCATTCTTCAATTCTAGTAAGTCTCAGCTCCACCCTCCTCAATAGTCCTCTCACTAACAGCCCACTTGGCGTCTCCGTCTTGACCGACTTGATATTTGCGCTACTTCCAGTTCCTATGATTTGGGGAGTACAACTGAAGTGGAGGGTAAAGATAGGTGTATACTGCATTCTATCTCTTGGTATATTGTGAGTATCTATTCAGCTGTCGGTTGATATGACTCGTGCTAACATACAACTCCCAGTGCAACTGCCGCTGCCTTCGTCAAAATCTCCTTCTTAGCAACTTACGGTCAACATGGCGATTTCCTTTACGACAGCTCCGACCTTACGATATGGACAACAGTCGAGATCTGTACCGCCATGATAGCAGCTTGCATCCCACCTTTAAAACATCTCATCAAGTCCGTCTTCACAGGCTCCTCGAATGGATACTCGTCGAAACAATATGGAACCGGCGGAGCATATCATCGAAACGAAAGCAACGGACCAGATAGGATGGGGTGGTCGCAAAGATCGCAAAGACGCAACACCCGACAAGACGACTTAGAATTCGACGTCTTCGGCCCACAAAAAGACATCGCAGGGGAGGATGTCAAGTCGACGACGGAAGAAGACTTGAGTGTGAAGCCGGACAATACATCGCAAGAGAGTATTTTACCGCACCAGAGTCCGACAGGAATTATGAAAACCACTCAAGTCCATGTTTCGAGCCACGAGTATCGATCATGAATCATGATGACCTTCTTTTGTTTCAACATTATTGTATAACTAGCTGATGACCTTCCATTTACTGCAAGAACCCGGGCGCATATAGAGCCCTTTTTCATTGGGTCTGCATGAAACTCTACATGTTTCCTACGTACATTCGTATTATACCCATCAAGAATAAGAAAAAACTTCAACCATCAATATGCCAAGAACATTGATTATTCGTCTAGACTCTCTATCAGTTCGCCAAGTACGGAGTACTCCATAGATAAGCCGCCTTGGAAGCATAACTGATAAAACATCCCTCCCCGAGGGAAAAGATTTTCAGTCCCCTCACTTGATAGTATCGCTAACGAGCATTCTCTGGACTTTCACATGCGGCAAGTTGATCAACAACAGCAATGTGGACCCTTGACATAAAATTGCCATGGCTACTTAGAGCCCCTGGCCCTTGCACCGAACTCAGATAGATGAAAGATTCTTGGCACAATATGGTAACATCCGGCAGTCGTCTTAGTAGCTGGCAACCGTTTTTGGCTAAAGTAGGAATGCGTTGTGGGAAATAACGTTAAAGTTTGTGATGGAGATGAGATGAGATGAGATGAGGTGGAGGTGCTACAGCGGCATAACGAGCGATCAAAGCGATGATGGGAACAACCAAGGACGGCATGCTCTACGAATTGCACAATTAACAGGATTCTTTCACAGGGTTTGAACATCGTAAGATGCCCCGGAAAACGAAAGTCATCTTGGAGAAAATCGAAGTCGATGTCGTTGATGTTAAGTCCCGTCCAGAGTAGTATCCAAAGCGGATCCCCCACATACACCCCAGTCAGTGGAACCCCGCACTTCCTAAAGAACTCCATATCCGATGACGGACCCCGAATAGTCTCACAATAACAAGTGGGAGCATGTTGTCGACTGCTACAACGCCGACATACACGGCCCGGTAACATCATCGAAGTGCATTCGGGCCTTTGAAGAGTCCGATCTATCATGCCATCTCTCATTCTTCCTCATATATAGCAAATTGCAAGCCAAAGTAACTCCAACATCAACACCATATCCCCTTCAATATTTCAAAATGACCAAGCTAATCGTCATCCTCGGTATAACTGGTAACCAAGGCGGCTCCGTCGCCGCCCGTTTCCTCCGCGACCCCAATTTCACAATCCGCGGTATAACACGCAACCCCTCCTCAACCGCCGCTCAGAATCTCGCAGCCCAAGGTATACAGATCGTGCAAGCCGATCTCGAAGACCCCTCTTCTCTGATCTCCGCCTTTCGTGGCGCGAATATCATATTCTCAGTAACGAACTATTGGGAGACGTTTTACTCCCCTTCCGGACGTGCGCGTGCCGCAGAACTGGGTATCTCGATAAGAGAGTACGCAGGAATGGTGGAGGAGCGACAGGGGAAAAACATTGCGGATGCGGCGGCTAGTGAAGAGATACTTGGAGGTTTAGATGAGAATGGATTTTTGGTTTCGACATTGAGTTGGGCGGAAAAGCGCAGTGGGGGACGATTTCGAGAGTTGTATCATTTTGATGCGAAGGCTAAGGTATTTCCGGGATATGTAACTGAGAGACATCCGGGGTTAGCGAAGAAGATGAGTTGCGTGCAGACTGGGTACTTTATGTCTAGTTATAAGCTGGCCACGAGATCTTACTTAGGGAAGGTAAGTCTGGCCCTTTTACTGGGCTATTTGTTTGAATATGAGATCAGATTGCTGATACCGTACATGTGGTTGTTAGCTTCCAGATGGGACATTCCAGATGAGTTTCCCAACTGATCCAGATAAACCAGTCCCCCATCTTGCAGTCAATGCCGATACGGGGAGTTTTGTCTACGCGGTATCCCAGTTGCCACCAGGTAGATCGTACATGGCTGCAGGTTCGATATGTAGCTGGAAAGACTACCTCCGCATCTGGAGCGAAGTCACTGGAATGCAGGCGAGATATAAACAAGTTACACTGGACGAAATGATTGAACATTCGCCGGATAAGGAGATGGCAAAGGAGATTGGCGATATGTTTGCTTACTCTTCGGATCCTGGATATGATGGCGGTGATGAAAGCATTTGGACTGCGGAAGATATCAGAAAGGCAGGGATTGAGTGTCCAATGACGACCCTAGAAGAATTCATGAAGGAAGAGGACTGGACAACGGTGCTTTCACAGTAAATGCACGGTAGGCGCAACAGCTTGGCGTTTGTCGGTGGTAATAAAAAGTTTCACTTGCTGAAAACCTTAGTTAACCGGATGAAAGCTGGATCACTCGTTTTCTTTCACTTGGTTCCCTAATTGATACACTTGAGAGGGCATATACAAGTATTCAATTTATAAATCCGTTTGGGAGCGGATTTCGTGGTAGCTAACAAAATATAACGCTCACTGCGGCATTTAAGTTAGATAGAAATTGATACTCACTGACATTGAAGCTCCACTCTCGCAATATCACCGTACGGAATACAAAACTTCAAATTTTATGAACCATCAGCTTGCATTGCCAACAAAGTAAACAAGATACTAGATACCGACCCAAACCCAGTCTAAAAAGCATAAAAAAGCAACCAAACGCCAAATAACATACAAAATAGCACACCATCAGGTCCGCCAGAGACCAACCATCATATAATCAAATTGTGACAACCTTACATCCCCTCATCTGTTCCATAAAAATTGAGACATGCGTTCACATGCCACCACAGGCAGGTACAGTCACGTACTGACTCCGCCTCTTTAGTCCACCATGCGACCTCCAAAGTTCCGAGGGAATGAAATTCTTGCGCTGCTCCCTCCTGGTCTTCAAATCTTTTCTTATCATTAAATAGGTGCACTTTATCTGTTCTGCTGTTGCCTGTTTTTCCGCTGCTTCACGGGAACAATTTCCTTCTCAAGCCAGTCCGGATTTTGACGTTCATATTCCCGCCGTTCGTCGTCCACCACCTTCATCCTCTGTGCAGCATCCCGAAACTTCTCAGTGGTTTCAGGCCTCAGCGGGGGCTTCATGTTCTTCTGATAATGGTTTATAGCACACGGGTCAGGCTTCATAAACTCTTTTACAGCCTTCAGCAACTCTTTATCGGAATCATTGTCTCTCGAGTTCGAATTCCTCCCGGAGGTTCCGGAACCGGAAGAGGATGTCCCATGGCGGCTGCTTGACATTGTGATGGTAATGATGATGACTTGGATAATGAAGATGTGTGGGAATGTGATAGTCGGGGATGAAAGTTAGCTGGCGTTGCAGACTTGAATATAAATAGTGTTAACGTGGCGTCTAGAGAGGTCGCACGACCCCCAACTAAACTTTAGATTCCGAATTAGGACCTCGTGTTTTATATCCTAATTAGGAAGTTCAAGTCCCTCGATCCTGAAGGAATATAACAGAGGCATCTGAGGCCTCTTTTCTCTTTGAGGAATCTTAGGATATCAGTGGATTGCCTAGTTAAGTTATGGAACTTATAGCGAGATATATAGAAGATAATGTATTGATCGTGGCTATATTTATAGTTCATGAAATAAGCTCCTAGGCCAAAGTTTTATCTAACATGTAGAAGTGCGTAGTTAGAACTTAGAAGTTGCATTAGCCAGTGTCTATTCATCATTCTAATTGTTAGCCACAACCACAATTTATTCCTCGAGTGGTCTATCTATTCACTGTCGCCTTCTTCTATTTCTTCTCGTATGCCTACAGCCTCAGCTTACTGTCACGAATGACGTTGTCGGAAGGACCACAACCTAGCATTCGAAGCAGCAAACGGCACAGAATCTAGGTGTCTAGTCTAAATTCCAGCATCAATTCACTTGCCCGCCTTCTCTTCGTACCATATATTGAGTCTTCTTTGCTGCCTCTCTCTTCATTCATAAATTCTCTAATCTAGGGTGGAAGCAAATCTGCCAGGCAGTGCCAGCTCATGGAGTCGTTGGTCGTGACTCGTGATCATAACAAGTAGGTACCTACATATTCGTTCAAGATAGGGTATTTCGGGTCTTCGTACACAGCCGGCGTGTACTGACTGGATATACCGGCCGTATGTGCGAACTTCGTCAATCGAGAGCCGCCGTCATGGAGGTTGTGAAAACTTCTGATTACGTAACGTAGCTGGAATCCAATCGCGACCCCTTGCCTGAACAGGCGTAGTTGAACAGAAACACGCCTCTTCCTTAGCGCCAGGGGGCAGCAGGAATCTTAAATGGACGTTGGCGAGATTATACATTTCAATGATGACAGAGAAATCCGACTTACTTAAACGATACATGATGGCAGTGAGCGAGAGCACGCGATAGGTTTGACCTATGCGTACTACATCTTCTGAAGTTGCGGTAGTTCCACATCTGTGGCCCCCACTTGACCTACCACTCCACAAACCAACCAACAGGTTAAGGATCCACTCGCTGCACTGTGGCTTGGTTAGAATCCTCCATCGAATGATCTAAAGCTCGTTCGGCTTTACTCATGAAATTCCTAGTAAGATCATATTAGATGCGATATCAAGGACGCAACAGGGTCGAAAAAAGTGTCCGCCCTAGCCTAAGGTTCATCTCAAGTCACGCTACTACTTTCCTCCTCGCTGTCTGTCAGTTGCCATGTTTAATCTAACTAAGTATCTGCAGAAGTTTAGAGCAATTGCTACGCATCACGATATCGAACACACATTATTGAATAGTTTGATCATCAGGATTCAGGCATATATTGCCGTTACACACCTTCTGCCTTCACATCATAAGCAAAACTCTTCCATTCCAAATCACGAAACCAGTACATTACGAATTCCACTCATACACTCCATGCCATCACAGATCCGAAATACAGACTCAAAACCAGAGTAACAAAAAAGCATACAGTCTATAAACGCCTTAACCCCAAACCTCAGACTTTCATCCCGAGAGCAATCATTCAACTCTCATCTGGGTCATCCCCCTCTTGAACATCTTTTCTAACCCACTGTAACAGCAGCAATTATCCACTAGACCACGATCCACCGTTTCCGCTTCTTCCTCCCGTTGCTTTAGAACCGGAGTTGGCGTTGTTCTTATCACGGCTCAACTGCTTCCACATCTGATCCGCGCCACTGCCATGTATTTGCTCTCCTTTTTCGTGCTAGAACTATTGCTGCTAGTGCGAGGGGCTGGCTTGGTTGAAGAGTTGGATCCAGACTTGGAGGAGGAAGGCATGATGATAGTGGGTGATATGAGAAAGTTGGAAGTGAAAGGCTGGGAGGTTGAGATATCTGAAGCTGGATCTGGAGGTGCAAGTAAGATATATGAGTGCTGGCTGATGGAGAATGAGGTAGTTGAGTGATTATTCTGCAAATAGATGAGATGTTCTTCCTTTTATATTATCTTGCTACACTCTTAAGAGGTGTAGCCTGTAGGAGGTGGTAGACAGCAGCATTACTGCGGCTGCTGTTGATTAGGCTGCGAACTAAACTTACCATGAGTGGTTGTCCGCCGGGTCCAGCCACCAACCTCTAGGTAGGTTATAAAGAATAATGGGTACCTGGTGAATAAGTGACCGTGAATTGAAAGGTACAGTTGAAAACTCACCTACAGGTACCTATTTTGCAGCCAAATCAAGTTTTACGTATCATGGGAGAGGACCAAATATGCAATAGAAGTCACTTCACTACAGAAGCGTCGTGAGTTTGCGCTCACATATTACGACAGTCAATCATGAGTTGTAGAAAGTTTCGTTGTCAGCGACATATTGTGAATGAAGAAGAGGTAAAAGAGTGATTGAATTAGTTATTTAGCTAACTATATGGGAATGCCATCTTTATACCATAAAGAATGACAGAGCAACCGTACAATATTCTGTTTACTCAGTGAGGGCTCTGTATTCTAGACGATGATACATTGATACAGTTGTCGTCTCATCTATATTCTCGTATATATTGCTATTCCATACCTTCTGACTTCACATCAAAGCATCATTATTCAATTCTGAATAGCAGAGCCAGTATATTATGTCTGCTCTAATTTACCCAGAGATATATCTATCCAAAATCCAAACCCCAAAATAGTCAAACCAAAAAAAGCATGTAGTCTATACCAAACGCCTTGTTAACTCCACAACCGTCGGGCTCTCACCACTAGCACCAGAACAACAACATAAATCCGATTCTTCCCTCCAGAACCCTTACAGTATCCTCCGAGTCCATAGCTCCGCTCTAATACCAGCACCTACTTCTTCGAAGCGGATCCACCATTCCCTTTCCCACCGGCATTTTCTCCTCCCGAGCCAGTTCCCTTAGATTCAGATTTACTGTGTCCAGCATTGTTCAGGCCTACGACTGCCTTGGTAAAATTCTGGAATCTCTTGGTCGCGCGATTTGCCGTGCGTGTGTTCGTGTTAGTGTTTGTGCTAGATTTACCGCCGCTGGGAGAGGATGATCTGGATGAGGATTTCTTGCCAGTGTCGGAGGTCATGATGGGTGGAGAGTTAGAGAAAAGGTTGGAAGTGAAGGTTGGGAGTTTAGATCGTAGGGTATGAGAAAGTAGAATAAGTAGATAGGGTGTTTGAGCGTTGGCCGATGAAGTGCAGATGATTATATGAGGTGGTTGAGTGATAGACTCATACAAGTTGGTGAGATATTCTTTCTTTTATATTCTTTTCTGTACTTTTGAAAAGTGTAGCCTTGGCTTAGGGGTTGACAGACAGCAGTACTCCAGTGACCGATATTGATTAGGCTGCGAACTAAAAGGTGTGAACCTACTGAGTGATTGGGTATCCACCGCCGAGGCCCGGGTTGGGGCCACCAACGTATAGGTAGGTTGTGATGAATAATGGGTGCCTACTAGGTGAGTTACAGTGACTTGAAAGGTATATTGGCTACCTATTCGCTATTACGGCCCCTATCTGGCATCGGGAATTGTTGGTTAGGTAGATCGGTGGCTTCGACGGTTTGAAAACCTGTGTATAGGTACCCCTCTTGCAGCCTAATCAAGCGCTACGTATCATGAGAAAAAGACAATGTATGCTATGTATGGGAATCTTGATTCTAAAAAATGAAGGCATTCGGAAGTGGTCCTATTTGGATGGATGCTCGCATGCTGCTGATCCCTCGGATGCTCCTCTGGCGATTAGCCTCGATTCAGACCCCCTTTTGCGGCCCATTATTTCCGATTATCACTATACTGTTGAGGATAAGTTATGAATCCTCTATTTTTCTCTGTGTCTTAGTTCTTCAGAGAGATCAATCAATGCACTTCTCGGCTCAGAACCTTACACTATATCTAGCACAATTATTCAGTTCTAGATGGGAGAACCAGTGTATTATATCTGCTAGTATCTACCCAATACTTAGGCCCAGCCCAAAATATAGAACCAAGTTGCAGACCCAAAACCACGATAATATAAAAGATCATGCAGTCTATAAGTATAACCAGAACGCCTCACTAACTCCGCAACCCCCAGACACGGACACTTTCACCATCTGGATATCCCTTCGAGTCTGATTCTGCTCTTGAATATCGTTACAATATTCTCCATAGCCCCTGTAATAGAGCAACTAGTTCATTCAAGAGGATTCCTTCTTCTCTCTTTGTTCTCTTCTGCTTGCCCTATTTTCCCCTCCCTCGACAAACGCTGCCACCGGCTGGATTTTCTTGACTGCACGATGCATTTTCACCAATGGTTGAGTGGGAGTCAATTCTGTGTCTGTTTTCATGTTTGGGTTCGTACCCGTGCTGTTTGAAGATGATGCGTCCTTGTCCTTTCTGTTTCTTCTCTCCTCCCCTTTCTCGGCGAATAATTGACCCATCCTGTGCCCCAAGACTCGCTTCTGCACTCTCTTCTTCATGGCGTTTAGCTCTGTGTCTGTTTCCGTGTCTGTTTTAGTGACCGGCTCCGTACTTGTGTCCGTGTGTGGGTGTGTGTCTTTCTTCGTGCCAGATTTACCGTCGCGGGTGCGAGAGTTTGGCCTGGATTTGGATTGCTCGCCCGAGCTTCCCGAGTCTTTCTGTCCTTTTGGGCTGTCTGAGCGTCTCGACTTTCTCTCGCCTCTCGGGCTATCTGAGCGAGTGACACGGTCAGTGGAGGATCCCATGGGTCTGGGTTGCTCGTCACCGGAGGCCATGATGATTAATGAGAAGAAGTTGTAAATGAACCGTGGATAAGTTAAGATACCTGAAAAAAGATCGTAGACGCTATCGAAGCTGGATGAGCAAAGAGATTGTTTGATGGAGATGATCGTATGAGATGGTTGTATGATATAGCTGTCCAAGTGAGATCTTGCTCCTTTTATAATACCTTCATGTACTATCATTCAGTGTAAGAGTTGTATTACGGTGGCTGATATTGAGCTTAATTGTACTATAATTAACTGATTACGAGATGCAACATAAGACTTACAATGATGAATTGTCTAATGATCCGTTCTACACTGGTCTCGCATCTCTCTCTCTCTCTCTCTCATGAGTCAGTCATGACCTTGCTGTTGTAAGTCTTACATGGTCGAGGCTGTATATCATAATATCACTCCTTCTGCCGATAACGGTGTAAATGTCTGATTTCTCATGGAAAACTATGAGAGGTTGCACGAATCCATAGACGCAGTGTGACTGATAGTTTGAGCTCGTCATTTTTCCCAAGCCCGAACACCATCTAATTTCCCATCTTCGATTAAAAACTCTCGAAGCCAACAACCATCCCTCAAATCCCACATCCACTCACAACATAATCTCAAAATCTAACATTGTTAGCTAACCTAAGCATCATCATCGCAGCCCTCGCTTAACACAAAGGGGGAACAAATAGCCGCCAGGGACTGGCCGCGGAAGGATTGTAGGACTACTAAACAGTGACGCCATATTACAATGAAATAGACTGTATCTGACCTTCTCACAACGTAAGGATGTAAGCGTGAGGCAGAAGTGCGTGCAAGTTGCCAACGAAATATTTAGGTATCAGGATAGATGAGTACGCTAGATGGGTTGGTTGAAATCTGGGGAACCCACCCACCCGTTGCCCGACCCGGTGGGCGGGTACCCGCCGGGTATTCTTCCGCCGCCTAGTTTCCAACTGTTCTTCCATGCTATATTGGTTTCTTCATCATCATCATCATCATCATCATCATCTTCTTCTTTTCCCCTTCATGTTCTTCTTCTCCTTCCCCCAGATCAAATTCAAACCACTTACTACATCTCTCACCCCGCCCCGAAACCCAGATCCAAGTATACAACATCGCAGCCTAAACAACAGCATTCCATTCTATTCATTCGTCACGATATACATCTCGTTCTAGAAGCCTTCAGCCAAGACAATCAATCTTGCACTGATGTCCGACTTTAGACCTATTCTCTTGGTCCTTGAAGACGCTTAGATTTCAGTAAGTGAGTGCATTATGTAAACCCCACGGGCACGGAAAAGGAGACAAGCAAAATGAAGCGAAGCATTCTCGATCTAATAATCTTAATCTCAATCTCCTCTTTCTTATGCAAATCCCATCTCGCGCGTGCAAGAAAAGCAACAACTAAAAGCCAGCTAATCCAACACAAAGCCGCTTTATACAAAAATATTATCCCCTCCCCCGCAACTCCCCCTCCCCAACTCCCATCCTACACCTCCATCTAATCACCCCCCACCAACTCCATCAAACACCTACAACTTCATCCCCAACGCCTTCCCCACCCTCAAGCTCTGCCTCACACTCAAATCCAACATAATCTCTTCACTCCCCCCCGGAATAGCATAAGCCCTAACATCTCTATACAACCTCTCGACCTTCCCCCCCTGTCCCCCTCTAGAATAACTCAGCCCCCCAAAAATCTGACTCGCTTCCCTAGCGCAAAACTCAAACGTCACCGTCGCCTGCGCCTTTAACCCTGCAATCGGACCCCCCAGTCTTAACATTGCTTCCGTTTCGCCCATTTTAGAACACTGGTAAATGAGGGACTCGAGCCAGGAATAGGAGGCTTCGATTTGGCGGGCCATGTGGGCGAGCTTGAGACGGATGACGGGGTGGTCGATGAGCTTTTTACCGAAGGTGCGGCGCTTGTGTGCGTATTTGACGGATTCTTCGTAGCAGACGCGGGAGAAGCGGAGGCATTGGATGATGATGCCGATGCGTTCGTGGTTGAAGTTGGTCATGATTACTGCGGGGGGTGTTAGTTGGGTGTGTGGTGGGAGGATATGATGATATGGGGGGGTTTATGATATGGGGGTTATAATGATATGAGGAAGTAGAAAAAACAACATACCCTTGAAACCCTGATTCTCCTTTCCAATCAAGTTCTCAACCGGAACCTTCACATCCTCAAAAGTAACATAACTAGTACCACTTGACCACACACCCTGACAATCCATCTTCCTCGTACTAACACCACCCGCCGATCTCTCAATCAACAACACACTCACACCATTCATACCCTCCCCACCAGTTCTAACCGCCGTTGTGAAATAATCACACCAAATACCATTGGTAATCCATTTCTTCTCACCATTCACAATATAATGTTTACCATCCTCCGACAACTTCGCCTCACAAGTCAAATTCGCTACATCGGACCCCGCATCCGGCTCTGTAATCGCCAGACAGATTCTCTTATCACCGTTCAAGATCCCCGGGAGAATTCTCTCCACCAGAGGCTGCTTGCCGAATTTGACTAGAGGCGGACAACCAATACCGAAACCGCCAATAACGTTCCAGACGAAACCACCACTGGCCGCACGCGACAATTCATCCGTCAGAAGCAGCTCGTGGAAGAGATCCCATTTTTCCGGTGAGACGCTCTTGACGCGGTTATCGGTGTATTGGGTGGGATAGTGGATACCCATCAGTCCGGCGAGATATCCTCTCGTACCCATTTGTTTGTAGATTTCGTCGGGGACTTTGCGCGCCTCGTCCCAGTCACCGACGTTGGGCTCGATTTCGGCGGAAACCCATTCGCGGATTTCGTCGCGGAGAGCGGCGTGGGATTCGTTGAAGTAGGGGGAGTGGTACTGTGGGGTTGGTTAGAATCGTGCATAAAATGAATCCATCGGAGTTTGGAATAGTAAAGAAATACATACACCCTGATACCACGTTGGATCCGCAAACGGAATCAAATCACCATACGGATCCAACGGATCCGACTGTTCCTCAATCTGCTTTGCAGCACTTGTAGGAACCGGCACCACCGCACCACTCTCCGCCTGCGGCTTCACCGGCTCTCTCTTTTCCTGTGGAGGAGAAGCAGGCGGCGTGGGTGGAGCAGCGGATTTCTTCGTATCAAGCGAACCCACTTGCAGCTTGGCCTTGTATTTCTTGAGAATACCCTCATTGTGGTATTTCCAGAATTGTTTCGACGCATCTTTTCCAGCGACGCGGGTTAGGATCTTTTTGCCGCCGGGATGCTCGTCTGCGAAGGTGGTGAGGTCATACACATCTTCGTCGACGATGATGTACAGGTCGGTGGGTTTGTTGTGGGATGCCACGTCGCTTTGGCTGAAGGTTTTGGACATGGTGGTGGTTGGTTTGTGTCAGTGTTGGTACAGTCTATGAATTGAAGGACAATGTATATCGACTTCTAGTATAGATGAAGAAGAAGAAGAAGGAAAGGAAGAGGTAAGTGAAGTGAGTGGATACAAGACAAAGGTATTGTAGGCGGAGGGATGGATTTATTGCATTGTTTTATTGTCTCGATGGATAGTGGATGACCGACTCAGACTACCTTTCACATGCCATTCCTACTCTCCACTTGCTTGCACTCTCCACTCTTCAGCACCAAACGCTTCCGGTTCCGCCAGAATGCTCTACTGTAACTACTAAGCAACCCTCCACCCCGGATTTTCTCCATCTTTCACTTAACCCGGTGAAGAAAGTAACTTGAATCATGATCACATGCACGACTCAATATTACCATTTCGCCATGTTTCATTGGTCCAAAGTCCATAATGATCGCATCTGGCATGTGAGAGCACAGCTGTTGCAGAATTGCATTCGGCCGGTGATTGGCGACCGTGGTTGGTTTAGCGTGCATTTATGCCGAGGCATGTACAGTATTGTTCCTGGGGGCTGTGGGAAGTTGGTCATCTGCGGTCGGAATCCGGACGTATCAGCCAAGTGAGACGATCTTCTCATATTAATTCACAGCTAGTTATGGATGTCATATGGCGATGAATATTATTAGAAGAGCACTATTCGAACGACCCGGTAGAACAATGCCGTATTGCTACCAGACCCGAGTACGAAACGGCCGACTAGTGACATCCGACCACACAAAGCCGTTTCGAATAGCTTCAACCACCTAGTTTACACCCCGCCTCCTTGAGCTCTTTGAATAATCGTCTATCCTTTCGAATTCGCATGATTTCCTGTCTCTCTCGACTCATCGATTCTCTCCTTCTCCCCAGCGAGTATTAATAACAAGACGCTCCGCTGGCTCTCCGAGGGCCACTGCCGTGGAGGCCGACTACTTCATATTCAGATTACAAGTTACTGTGCTCTATTCCACAGCACCATCATCTCATACACAGTAGCTCCAGCACCTTCTCAGAAGTATCAATTCCTCTAAACCCCAAGTAAACCATTCCCTTCAAATCTCTCTCCAACCGACCCAACCCCATCCTTTGCACACAGTCAGTCCATCCCCCCAAAAGTGTTCCTCTAACAACACCCACCCTCTCACCTTCCCTCCACTCCACTGCACCCATTCCATCCCACCCCATCCCATCCCATCCCATCCCATCCCATCCCCATCTCAAACCCTCTGCCCCATCTCCCTAATCGTATCATTATACTGTTCCAGCGCATGTTCCTGCATATCACATCATATCAGCTATGCCTATCCAACTTAACCTAACCTTCCATACTTTTCACAAACCATCATTCAGAAAACAAAAAACAAAAACTCAAAAAACTCACCGCATCAGCCTCCTTCCCCTCCTCCTTATCTCTCCGATATTTACTCCACCACGTGGCCGCCAGCTGCGAGACCGCCGCCGCCGCAGCCACAGCTTGCGAGATGGAACTGACTTTTTCCCATTTGGTTGTCATGGTGCACAGTGATTTTGATTATAAAGTGGCCAAGGCAAGTGTGTTTTAGAAGTATGGGAAGTAGAGGAAGTAGAAGAAGAACTTAGTACGAATCTAATTCAACCGTATCTTCGAAGAGAAAGAAAGAAAACTAAAGAGTGGAATGTGCTATATAACATTTCCACACTCGGAGAAAAACTTCCCTTATCCTCCTGTCTGTGATACTGTATTTATGCAGTACTACCGTCCTCCAGTGTGTACTATCGCCGTGCAGCCTCGCCCTCCAATTTACACTAATGCCCATCCCGAAAACCAATCGTAGAATCTCTACATGCAAACCCGTTTTCGGTGCCTTGCAAACTTTGCAACATGTATATCCCGTAGAGTAACACTAGGTACTGTAAGATTACACAGGGCTATTCATATGCATATATCCAATGGTCTTCCGCCTCCGAATCAGAATTGGAAGGGTTGTCGACTTAGGATGTATGTATGAGGTGGGTAAGTGAGGGAAGCTGAGGAATACTGTATTGCGATATGCTTCATCTCCACGGGCAGAAGAAGAAATCAATTCTCGTTAGTCTCTGTGAAGAAAGGTATATTTGACATCCCAGCCAAGCGCAGCCACAAGTCCACCTCCCTCCCCAAGTCAAGAGTATCTATATACAATTCCCCCTAAGGAACGAACCTATCTCCTCGCGCACCCCTTAGTCACACCACGCCTTATAAACAACCCTACTCCCATACACCTCCCCCTTCTTCAACAACACCTGCCCCCTCCACTCCTCCACATTAACCGCATTCACAAACCGACTCGGCTCCACACAAAACCCGCTCCTGGCCCCTCTAGCAGGCAGCCCCTCCACAGCCGGGACATCGATGTATTTACCCGTGTAGAACTGGAACGCTGGGTCCGTGGACAAGACTTCGAGATGGATGCCTGTTTCGGGGTGGTAGGCTTGTACGAGTTTGGTGAGAGGGGAAGAGCGGGTGTCCAGGGTAGAGGGAGTGGAATCAGGGTTGACGACGAAACAATCGTCGATGTCGGGGTCTTGCGGGCCCAGGGTGAATTCTTTGTCGGTTTGGACGCTGGAATAGGGTTTAGGGCCGGAGGTGGGAATACCGCCGTCGTCGACGGGGAGGTAAGAGTTGGTACAGAGGGTGACTTGGGTTCCTTCGATAGTGGGCTTGCCGCTGAGGTTGAAGTATCTGGTGGGGGGGGATGAATGTCAGCTTCTTGTGTTTTCCAATGAACACACCCTCCGACTTTAGGCTGTTGACTTCACTTAAAAAGCCATTTCTTCCCATCTTCAACCGGATAAATATACGAAAATACTCACGAATGATTCGTAGCATTCACCGCCGTCTCCTCCACACCCGATCCATCATCCACCAATTTCACCTCATACTCAAACCCCAAAACTCTCGCCTCCTTCCCGTCCACCATCTGCTTCCCCGTCGTATAAACCACACTAACATCCACCGTCCCCGGGTACCCCTCCTCGCCATCCTTATCCCTCAACGTAAACTGAACACTCTCTCCTCCCTGTAGTCCCTCCACCCCCTCGATCTCCCTAACCCCGACCAACTTCGGGCCCTCCCAAACCCTCTTCCCCCACCCCTTCGGCCCTCCATGCAGCGCATTCACGCCATTATTCTGCGCCAGCGTATGCTCCTTTCCATTCAGCGAATCAATCTTCGCATTCTTGATACGGTTTGCCACGCGGCCGATCGTTTCTCCAAAGTAGGGCGCATTGTACTTTTGGTAGAGCTCGGCGGTGGGGAAGGATTGCACGATGTTGAGGGGAGAGCCGGATTTGGTGGGCACGAGGAATGTTTGGATAATAGCTCCGAGGGGGAGAAATTCGAAGTCGGGTTCGAGAGGCATGGTGAGGAAATTTTCCGGTCGATGGTGATGGTGAGGGTGAGGAAAAGGACAGAAAATGGCAATGGAAAGGAAGAAGTAACTTATAGGAGGTTAATGACGTTTTTGAATGTTACTAGGAGGAGAGTAAGAAGCCTGGGTGCTATTTTGCCTGATTGTAAGGTGGGGGCGGGGACTTCTGAATGGGGAAAGTGGGGAATTTTTCCTTCGTTGGTGGGGTGGGATATCCGTATGTGCGAGGTATCAGTGGTCATTCTCTACCACGATGTACAAATTTATGGAGACGTTGATATGAGGCTGAATGTAGGAGATTTTAACATTTGGCTTAGATTTGAACTGTTGCTAGAACATTCATCATATCATATAGCTACGCTACTATACTATGATTAATATACACATTACCTCATAAGTTCCACAGCTTCCATTTCGCTGACAGTCCCTTTTCTAAGAATACAAGACTATTCACAGAGGTCAGCATATTTGAATGTTCAATGCTAAGCACTACTTGCGAACCTCGACCATACACTCCTGCAGCTTCTCAGCCGCGCTCCATCAGCATGAGCTAGAAACCTTTATCGGATTTCAAACACGGTTTCCATAGATTTGAGTGTCTCTGGCGATGCATCACGGATTGCTTCCCCATCCATTACTCCGTGTACATATGCATCTCCGATCAACTGCCAGTAGACCTCTTGATTGAAGCCCAAGTGCCTCCTAAGGACTACTGGCACACTGCAGCCATATAATATACAAATCCGATCGCCGACCTTTGCGTTTTGAGGAATGAGGCCGACAAGCGGGGAGCTTTTGGAGTTGTTTGTTGTAGACCGAAAAGTCCGGCGATTCCAAATGACATCCCGAACGACAACGAGGAACTCTCTGACGTACAATGGAATATCGGTGTCCAGAACTTCTTCAATGTCAATGCTAGATATATGGTCGAGCAGATTAATGGAATCGCCGGCTTCCGGAATCTCAGAGTTAATCTGAAGTAAGTTGAGTAATGCGAGGTGATAGGACCGCGGTGCAGGTTCGCCTTTACCATCACGGTCTGCACAGACAGTACGCCAGATGGTATCTGGCAGGCTCATGCGAGTCACGTGAGGTTTAAAGACGATCGTTCCAAGGAGTTGTAAGCACTCTTTCGTCAGAATAGCATTTGCCAATCTTGTAGATCTCTGAGCAACCTCCCCAAGAACAAACCCCCTAACTTTGAGTGAACCGTTACATGTGCCATCGTCATTTCTTCTGACGGAAACTTGAGGGATTGATCTGTAATGGGCATTATAGATTCTCTTGAGACTTCCGCCAACAAGCGGTTTTCCATGTAAGCGGTAGTTCAGTCGCCGAGAAGGATCTCCAAAGGAGAGCTTATCCCTGGATGCAATCCAAGATGGCAATTCTTGTATATAGTTGCCAGTTCGATTGTTTTTAACACGGGAATCTGCTATTGAGGACAAAGTTGGCGCCCAAGGACGACAAATCACATCCAATGAACCCGAACGAGAACAGCAATGCCATACGAAATCCACAAAAACATCCAGTACACTCTTACCGTAATCTGGGATTATAGCATCGGACTGATCAGGCCCTGACGAAGTCGTTATGTCATTTGCCAAATTCAGTAGGGCATAGATCGTATCTCGTGGATCGGATGTTTCACTATACTTACTCAAATCCACAACTGTCTCGAGGGACATTCTTCGAAGGATAATTTGTCCATCTACGGACTTCATAAATGAGCTTTTGATAGTATCGAGAAGCCTGACAGCTGGTGATTCATGATAGTTTGTCAGTATTGCTCTTCTCGTTGAGAACATACTTGCTGGGTTACCGAGAGCCAATTGTGTAGTGCTCAGCCTAGCTCGAATCATGTCCACGGCCATGTCGAAATGGTCCATATAGATTTGACGGTCACCACAATAAATGGTTGAGGTTGCTGAGAAAGCAGCTTCCTGGAGAACCCAACCTCGTCGAAACCAAGGCCTATTTAGGATCTGGGCTAGCGCGATAAAGCCGTATTCTTTCCACAATGATACTGTCCATATTAAATTGGTTGTACTAATCTGGAACGCAAATTCCAATCCAGCCTTGCTAGAAGAGTCTTCCTCGCCTAGCCAAATAAAGACACTACTGGCCTTGCTGTAGATTGTGGCCATTTGTCTGACCTGGGCATTTCTTTCCGAGTCATCAAGCTGGTTGATACAAATAGAGTCCACCCAAATGTAAAGCTGACCTATTGGAAGCCTAATTCTTTGTAGAGCATGATAAAGGTTTGGCTGTATAAGTTGCGTCTTATCATTAATGACAACTGGGTGGATCGCAGGCTCTTGGCCCCAGACGTAGCTCAGCGCGTAGTATGCTGGGGCATCTATAAGATTGAACTCCTGAATATGGCCAATGATAGGGCTTCCTATAAAACCTGGTTCGAGAATAAAAATACGAAACTCGGAAATTGTAAGTGGACGAGAATACGATAATTCTTTGGTGGAGAGCTCTTCAGCGGGCCGAGCAAGTCCAAAGTCGGGAGCAGAAATATAAGGTTTCTATCCAAGTGGTTCGACAGAAGATGTGGACACATGGGAGGCCTCTGGTACTAGACGTATATGCTTGATACCGGCCTGTTGATCGTTCACTCGCTTGTCGAAGCGCTCCCCGTGCTGGATTGCCCCTTGAAGTCGCCTGAATGCATTTTTTCTGCCCTCGCCGTAGATAATTGGCATGGAGACGTCAAAGATGCCAATTAGAGAATAAGCTCCGTCCTCTTCACGTCTGCTCATCCATTTTCCAACCCATGACATTCGCTCAGCAGTAGTAAACTGAGATAATGGAGCGCCCTGAAGAGCTTCGATTGGAATGCCCGTGATCTCGTGAAGTTGTCGCTCTAATGACTTCTTGTCGCCGAGTAGCTCACCCTCTTGGGAAAAGAACTTGACTACTTTGGGTGCAATAAGATCTTGAGCCGACCAGGTTCGAGTAAACCACCGGCTCTTCCGCAACTGGGCATCTACATGGTCCTTGCCGTTACCATATGTAGAAACATCCGATAGATAAACGTAGCATTGAGCAGCAGTACGATACCAGCGAAACATAAAGTTAATAGCCTCGGTGAGTTCAGTGCTATTAGATCTGTCAATACAACATGTGTCGACCCAAAAGTATTTTAAACCATCACGTGCAACCTGTGAGGCGCAGAACTGAATCTTGCGATAGCCAGGTTTGCTCTTGCTTGTGCCTTCCATCAAGTCTTTGAAGCTAACCTCCTCGCTATCTGCTTCCCATGCGTGCGAAAGTATGGCATATGCGGGTTCGGTTTCGTAAAATTGTTTGGCCCAACTGAGCTCGCCATGGTTGTTAAGATGTAGCAAACGCATTGCCAACCCAGATTTGTGAAAGTTCAGCAGAGGGCTCTGGGTGAATATTGAGGTCGTCAACCAGTATGCATTCGAAGTTGTTTATTGAGTTGGGAGAATAGGTTAGATCTGCATCGGCATTCATGTCGACACAGCTGAATGGCAGCCTTGCGACAATGATACTGCAGCATGGGCATGGTTAGCGCGGGTACGCAAGCCCGGCCAATCGCTGCCAGCCATTGTAGAAGGTCATGCGGAACAAATTTGTGAATTGTTGATAGAACGCATAATTCTGGAAGCTACGATAGCCACATAGAAAGCAAATCTGGGGAAAGCAAACAGCAGACGTCGCAATTTCGAAGAGTGTAGAACAAGCAGGTTGTAGAGTAAATTGTCGACAGAGTCAGTACCCTCTACCCTGTCGTGCGACGATGAATCTCATTGCATTGAGGTTCCTGGAGCTTGCTGAATGGCCATGACGACAATGGAGTCTAAAGTCATGGCCCTATTGAACATTCCCATATTCTTGAAGGGAGTTTCCGCTCAAAAGCCCGGAGGGTGATCCAGCCACTTGCATGAGCAGATAGGGATACGACTTACTTCTGGCTGCTGAATCAAGAAGAGACATCAGAGTCCAGTCTCCGAGGCTTGTCGACCATCTCTACTCTGACTGGTGACGATGGGCTATCTTGCCGTTCGACACTTTATGCGACCAGCTTCAATTCCCATGTGCCTGACCTGCCCAATGCAAGGGTCCAAACCTCGGAAATTGGATGGAATTATCGAAGCTTCTACCCCATTTGCCCAGTTGCCCATAATCCGCGGGAGTAGTAAGCAGATACTCAGCACTAAGCACCCGTCATACCCACCATAGTGCAACACTTCTCAGGAAAAAAAAGTGTCGTGGATCCATTGATATGGGTGCAGCCCTGTTGATAGTTGCTTGGGTATCGTGGGTTGAACGCAAAGGGCCAACCGTTCTCTCCATTGTTACATTGTTATCCGCCTTATCCTATTTGGCCATTCATGAGTCAACACCTCGCACGGCGCGCACAGCTCTGGTTATGTCGTAAGTTCAAAATTGATCAGAATTAATCGGAATTTTTCTTCGCGTGGTTGCGTTCTATCCAACCAATTTTTGGTGGGGTTGGTTGCTGGCTGGGCAACCGTTGTGTTGATGTCTGTACTTCCGTACTGTATCGCAGCAAGACCAGAGATCTCATTTGATTATGCCTGGTCGCGTCCAGAATCTTGCTTGGAGCTTTTTACATTACATTTGTACGAAGTAATTATATGAGCTGAAGACCTTTCCTGGATACCACAATTTGGTGCTGATTTGCTTGGACGAATTGACACATGTTTTGAGCTTTTGTTGGCGGGGCTGGATAAGGCACGCAACGCAGCGAGAAATAAACACGATGGAGATGGAGAACACAATGGTCGTCGACGATGATCAACCTATTGCCTTACGGCGAAAACGGAGAAGCTGCGGACCGGCTGAATTATTTTCACCATTAAAGTCTCAGCCATCGGTACCGCGAACATCATCGCCCAAAACACCCAGACGAGGAAGACCGAGGAGAGTAAGGGTCTCAGATCCAGGACCCATCTATCCGGCATCTCCATCTGGCTTGACACCCTTTATTCGAAAGACTTCCCTAGCCTCCGCCAAGTCGAAACGACGGCAATCAGCTCCTGTGCGACTGCTAACTCGCCCCGCACCCGATGAACCGATATCCGGCGAACTACAGTTTGCTCCACTACGCCAGGTTCTCGACGGCCGAGTCAAGAGACGAATGAAGAGAAACCGACTAAGTGAGGAAGTCAACAACATCGAGTGGCAGAAGAAATCTGAAGCAAGAGCACGAAAGTCGGAGGTGTATCGATTGAGGAAGGAATTGGAGCACAGAGATGTCGAAATTCAACACATTCGAGATGAGCAAGAACTTGCGAGCCAGCTCGGGTTCGAATGTGGGACAGGTTTACAAGCGGACTTGATATTGGCAAAGCTCGAAGAAAAGGAACGAGAAATCGAGCGATTGAAAACAGAATTATCACAAAAAGAGGAGCGGTCTCATAGTCAACAAGACTGGACTATGGCCACACAAGATCCCTTCGATTTTGATGATGACGATCACGATATGGATATGATGCAGGATCACGGAGACACCAACGGCGATGACTTCAACATCGGCATGACGATCCACTCCTCGCCCGAAAAGCCAAGAATAACAACAAACTATGACGAGGTATTCGGGAACGCCAGTGGCATCACAGACCTACCTGCACATCTCCATCTCCAGACCAAGTTCCCATCACCACCTCCCACTATAGCAGACACACAAACATCCAGCAAAGGGTTCTCAAGCACGTCCACCTCGACCCAAGCTTCTTTCCCGGATCCTGTTAACAGCAATCTTGAAGCACAGCTTCTCACCCTTCAAACAGAAATCAAAACCCTCACAGCTGCTCTGGCACGCGATAAAGATAATGAACTTCGTCTTTCCCAAAAGCTTGCCGGTTATCTTCCAGTTGACAATTCGAATGACCAATCCATTGATTCGGCCCTCGATTCTGTTCTTACCTCCCTCACCCTTGCACAATCTCGAGTCCTCGAAAAGGAAGCATCATTCAACACCCTCTCAAACAAAGTCATCTCTCTCGGATTTTCGACCTCTTCCGAAGAAACGATCAAAATCATCTCTCAACAGTTCCGCACTGCACGTCTCGAACTCGAATATCTCACACCTGGCGAAAATGCTGAGGGCTTCGAAAATGGGAAGCTGCTGGAAATGTTGATTAATAGACTCAAGAAACTAGTGAAGAAAACGCAAAAACAAGAAGCAACGATAGATCAATACCACGAACAGGAACTCCTGCTTCGGCAACAACTTTCTGCACGCATTGATGCTCTCCATGATGTACAAAAGGAGCTCGCAGACGTCATTGCTGTGGTTCGAAGAATGAGCAAGGAAGTCGAAGATAACGACATTTCGAACTCGAGGTTGCAATCAGCGCTAGAGGGATACAGAAGGGAAGTCTCGAGTCTCGAGACCCTTATCGAGAGGATTGAGCAAGAGCACAAATCTGTGGAGGAGGACCTACATCGTGGACTCCGAGACCTTGACGATCAACTGCAGCACGAAATTCTTAAGCATGACACCTTAGCCGCACAAATGGAAGGAAAAGATATGCTAGTGCAAGAACTAGAAAAGCGACTAACAACCGCTTTGGACGCCTCTTCATCACTACAGGATCTCCTAGACGAAAAAGAAAACGAGTTGACACATGCACGAAGAGGACACCAACTCAAAGACGAAAAGATGGCTAGTCTAAGAAACGATCTTGATAGAACATGTTTAGCATTAAGGGCCACGCAACAGGCGTTGGAAGTGCTGAGAGACGAGGACTCGGCGTTGAGAGACGAAAATGAGGAGTTGGAGGGCATGACGGAGGTCTTGAAGGGGATGGTGCGGAGGGAGAAGGAGAGGGGGAAGAGAGTTGTTGAGGGTATGAGGAGGGAGTTGGTCGGGGTTTTGGATAGAGGGAGGAGGTTCGTCGAGAGTGAGGAGGGGGAGAGCGCTAGTGAGACTGAAGGGGATAGTGCGAGTGAGACGGAGATGGGTGAGGATTTGTCTTTTGAGATGAGGAAAGGGGCAAAGGGACAGCTGAAGGTGAAGACGAAGAAAATTGTGAAGAGGGGTGCCTTTTTCGATGGTGGACTTACGAGGAGGAAATCTGTGGGTGCGGCGGAGGTTGCGGTGGGTGGTGCAGTAGGTGGTGCGGTGGGAGGTACGGAGAAGAAGAAAAAGAAGAGGAGATATGATAGTGGGTTGGGGTTCTTGGAGGAAGAGGATGAGGAAATGGATAGGAATGAGGCGGGGGAAGATGAGGTCGAGATGATTACTGTTTGATTGGATTGGGTTTGGTTGGAGTTGGTGATGTGATTTGGATACCATATCGTGGTTGGGCTGGGCATGAGCAGGGAAGGGTGTTATGATTGATACCTACTGTGAAGATGGCTTGCTGGGGATTTTTTCATACGATATGATAGTGGGATGAGAGAAAGGAAGACAGAAGTCTGTCTATTTGTTGGTCTGTAGTTGGACTAGATTGCGCACATGCATGCATATACCCTCACTTTACATACGCGGGACCGACGGCGTACACACATATACCATTACACGTTTCTTTTGTTTTACGATGAGATTGTCGATTTTAGCGTTTAGCGTTTTGGAATATATTATACCCTTTATGAATATCAAAAGTCAATAAACACATCAATCACTCACCGTTGAAGTAAAAGTGAAGGTGGAAGTGAAGGTGAAGTGAAATTTCTGCTCGCGAGACCAGTTCCACCTGACGCGTCGCGCTGAATATACTTGTGTATAATGTTTCCTCTCCTCCTCTTCTTTTCTTCTTCTTCTTTTCTTTCTTCTTTAGTCTCGATTGCAATATTGTAAGTACACTTTATTATTCCTACTTTATTAGGTTTCTCTCTCCTTATAGGGTGCAAGATGGGCAGGTGGATATCTCACCTCACCAGCTGTGATCTGAGTGGTGATGGGATGGGATTTGCGTTTTCCGTACAGTATCTCTCTTTGCATCTCTCTCCGGTGCAGAAACAAGAGGTCGACGCGAACGCCCGGAAGATATCTGGTTACATTACAATGTTTCATATCCTTCAGAACTTTCGTTCACAGCTACGATAGATACATTTTCCCAACTCAGCCCATCTTTTTCTTTCTGCTCGGGAGAGCATGCTCATTCATCACAGCCCCTCCATACTCGTCGATTTCTCACCGACGCGTCATTTTTGTGAGGTGAGGATAGGATTTTGCTAACATGATATGTGGTAAGGAACTTACTACCACAACGACTCCCTTTGTTTTGTAAGTTCATTCAATACTCTAATCTTCACTCTTCAATCCATCATCCATATTGTATATGCGTTTGCTAATCTATGGGTTCTTTCTCAGCAGATATTTTGAATAAAGTAAGTGTGGATTCTTTTTGTGTTTCTTGGGCTGTTGGATGGATGGAGTTTGGTGGGAGTGGGAGTGAGGGTAGTGAGGAGAGAGTGAACGAATGCTGATGTTTGGGGTTGCTGTAGTACTACAACTCCAGCAGCAACAGCAATTGTATGTATTCAATCCAGAGATCCGACTTGCTCATTACTGACCAATAACTCGTAGATGTCGCACAATCTGCCGTTGCCGGGCAATCTGCGTAAGTCAGCACTCTGCCACGCTTCCAAACTTCGTGCGCACAGTAGTCTTATTCCATTCTCGCACTTCATGGCATGGAATGGATTTATTTTCCTTTTTGTCGTACACTTGTTTTCAATTTGTTTGCCGTCCTGCCGTCTAAGCTGAGGGTGGTTGATTGCTTTGTTGATATTTCTTTCATGTTGTCTTCTTCATGTTGATATCTCCGTCATGCCATGTCTCTTTCGTGTTGATACACATTCATTTTGCTCCAAGCCTCTCGCTGCATATATCCTGGTCTGGGATTGGTGTCTCAACATCGCTTTTCATCGTTGCCCAACGTTTGTATGCCTTCCTCTAACCACTTTCGCACTACATCATGTCCTCTTGTTACGTTCACTCATCTGTTCTATATCTTCCCTCACCTTTCTCATCGCTCAAAACACTATCAGAGAGCGTATGCAATCGTCCTACGAATAGATTCACAAGTGTTGTCTCCCTCATTCATCGTCTACCGTTGCTTCTTCGATTCGCTAATAATAGGAACCAATCGGCTTGCTTGGTCCACTTGCGGCTGCTCCACACTTCCTGCGAATACGGGTATGTTACTGGCTAGTTGCGATTAGTAAGCTAATTTGTGTGGGATTGTTAGCATCATGGGAGATGGCAAGACTCGTGAGGAATATACCTCCTGGTGCTATCCTCTCCTTCGGGGCGGTGGCTCGCCCGGAGCCAAAGAAGAAGGTGGAGAAGGAAGAAAGGAAGGAAGGAGAGAAGGGGAGGGGAAGAAGAGGAAGAGAGAAGAGGAGGAGGAGGAGGAAGTGAGTACTGCATTCTGTGTTTGATTGTTTGAGTCGGATTTGGAAATTGGGATTTTGATCGAACTAGCATTAACAACAACCAAGAAGAGAAGGAGAACTGCAGGTGGTGGCGTTGACTGTTGCTGCAAAATCATTGTAATGGTGTTGCGATACAACACTCTTTGCCGAATGTAAGACTCACGCCCCGGAGCCAGGTACTATCACCCCACTGCAGAGACTCGCCAGCATGAGTGATAGCAGAGAGAAGATGTTATCATTCTTACTTCGTTATTCATACTCAATGGTTCTCACTCAACTATCGTCACTCAACCACCTTTATTCCATCATCCTTATACAATTACCTTGTCGCACGAGACATGAGCATCACATAACGCAGCGAGCGAGACTGTCGAAGTTTTTGATAGTTTTTTCAGCCTCTCAATACAGCATATTTCGGGTTACTTCTTCAAACCATTTCATCCTTATCTTCAAATATACGGGATGTATAGGGGAAAATGCTCAAACGTCATTCTTTCACAGCTCTCATTACCCTACATACGATATATCTTTCATCTGGTGGATACAAGGTAGTAGTATACTAGTAACCAACATTTCCGGCCCTGTCAGTTGCCAGTTGGAGTCGGCTTCCCAATGTGAAGACTACATTCACCGAGTTCTTTAATGTATGAACACAGTTTGTTTCCTGGAGCGATAGTCACTAGAATTAACGGCCGCTGTTGGATGATTCTCGGCCGTACTTTGAGATACGCAAAGCACTTCCGGATCACAAGTTATTCAATAGAAGGTCCCAACAGGTTCGACGAAAATTTGATGAAACCAAAATTAGGCAAGCAAGTTCAACGCTCTCAACACAGGGGCGGATTCGAAACGGATGATATCCATCATGGTATACTACCACTTTCGTCACAGTCTTTCACACAAGCAATTTGGACAATTGAGTTCGAGTTCCAATTTTCTCCTTCAGATGTCCAACACGACTATAGGAACTGTGCGCTCGAAGTAGTTTGCAGTATAATTCTTCATTACCAGAAGAAAAGCTAGATATCCAGTACCGTAGAAAGTCAGTGTATAACGCCAAGACTTGGTGATTCGACCAACATACTTCTGAAATTTCTATTCGGATGAACATATATAAAACTCTTGATGTCCAAATCACATTTAAACAACCAGAGTAAATAACACTTCTCAATCTAAAGTTCTAAGCCATCTCAACCAGCAAATACTCCCCTCCCCTTTCTAACTCCACCAACATCCCCTCAATACCTGTTCTCTCTCCTCACTTCCCAAGGCAGCTGCGTCTTCCCCGCAACATACACTCCCTCGACTGGCTTCCACATCCACCAGATATTCTTCCCACCAAAATCACTATGCATCTTCTTCCAGATAGGGCCCGGATTATCAGTAATCGTATCGATAGCTACTTTCTCAATCGTTCTGAAGCCCCACTTCTTATACAGCTTCATTCCCTCTTCGCTTGACTCTACTACCGCCTCTACTTTCAACTCAGCTGCTTTGTCCATCCCGTACTTCATGAGTAGGCTCCCGTGACCTTTGCAGCGATGGGAAGGATGGGTGAACATGGCGTCGAGTTCTCGAATAGATATTAGCTCTTATTATCTCACATATGCTCCAAAATTCAAGGGAGAGGAGGGGTAAACGAGAACAGAATGAAAACACTTACGAACATGCCCCCTCCACATCCTCCTCCTCCTCAACCCAAACACCTGCCCAATATAAAACTCCGCAAACCTCCTGGCCTCCCCCTCCGGCCACATATCCATAACTCTCTTCTCCTCGACCCCATCATACGGCGACTCGGGGTAAATGAGCCAATGTGCTGCGGACAAGACTTCATTCGGATTTTCTGAGTCGCAGATGTACATCCAGTGACTACACGGGTTGTTCTCATGTGATTTCCACATCCGAGTCTTGGAGGCTTCGATGGCGGCGAGATAGCCGGCTTCGTCGTAGCTTTGCAAGGGGTTGAGAAGGTAGAGGACGGAGGAAAAGGGGGTTTGGAAGGATTCCCACATGCAGTCGATTATGGGGCCGAATTCGGAGAGGGTGGTGGCTTCTTTGAGGATTGGGGCCATGGTGGGGTGTGGTGGGGTGGGTTGTGAGGATTGTTAGGTGGGACAGATGAGGGGTCGGCCGGCTTATATCTTTAACTAGATGTAGGTAGCACTTGTAGATTTATGGAAGCCTGCTGTCGCAGTCGTACTTCCAACAATTTGATTTGTCACAACACCAATGAAATGGTTGCACGCATAATGCTTGTGTCTTCCCGCTGGGGTCCTCTGCTAGGCCATGTTAGGCTGCAGCATACCTGATCTCCTTCACCCAGGAACGCTCAGACAATCTGCTACGACCTTCCTATTTCTCTCATGAACGCGAATAAGCGTCGCATGTCTTTACGTATATTGTGATAAGGAGTTAGAATATATTTTATTCAATTATATACTGTATACTCATGAAGTAAAAATAAATCTATCATAAATCGTAATCATTACAGCTTCACTTCAACTAATACCTTGTCTCCCGCCACCAGATATTGTTTTCAGCCTGCACGTTATCCACAATGATTCTCTGCTTCTCGTTCAATTCTACCCCTTCATCCGTGATATCTATCCCCGCAATCTTCTTCGTATGCGCACATTCCTGCCTACTCACGCCCGCCGCATCTTTCGGGATCCATAATTTCGGATCTCGGCTGCGATTGACACATGGCGGATAGTAAGCGTCTTCGTGTTGTTTTTTGGTATAATTATATTGCGACGGCGTGGGGAGAGGCGCCGTCAGTGAGCGTAGGATGTGGTAGTCGGCGAATACCTCGGGGTGGAGGAACTTGAGGATGAAGTTTGGAGGAGATGTTGGATCGTAGACGGGAGATACCAGGGGTGTGAGTATGCGAGTGACGGGCTCGAGATGGTGTAGGTAAGGGGTAATCTGGGTGAGGATTGAAGCTTTGAGGAAATTGAATGTAAGCTTGGAAAGCATCGGGAGACCTTCGACTTTTTTGGGGTGGGCGCCTCGGGAAGTGGAGTTGGGCTCGTGTTCGTCGTCGGAGTCGTGGAAACGCTCGTCATCGGAGTCGTGTTCATTTCCATCCCCATCTTCGGCGGCATAATTCGGGTTAGGTGAGAGGGTTAGATCTACCGCAGGTGGAGGATCCGAAAACTCAGTTGGGAGAAACGAGTTGCTATTGCCATTATTCGGATCCAAGTTAGGTGGGAGCGTAAGATTCGCTGTAGGTAGCTGGTGCGGAGACTCGGTGGGAACAATAGAGTTGCTATTGTTATTATTCGAATTCGAACCCGGAATTCCTGGCGCTTGTAGATCAGAATTGACAGCCAGGCCCCGATAGAGCTCTTCAACAGCAAGAGTTCGTGGAAGATTCCACAGAAGTGGCCCAAGTGCTTCATTTATGCTGATATGAACCAAAGCCGTGAAGATCGTGAGTCCAAACATCAGAACTAAAGGTCCGAAAGCGCTTCTCAGTCCAAAGAGTCCGATGAGACAAATTTCGGCAAGGTAGAGACCAGTTAGCAACTGCTTGAGGGCATGGGGATACAGCAGGCCCCGAGTCGAGATCTCCGAGGAATAGGTGTAGAGCAAATTGTACTTCGATACGAGATAGATGAGATACAGGCCGATGAGCGCAAACACAACGGTCAGTGGCGCTAGGAGGGAGTATGTAATAGCAATGACCCCCATATTTGTGAAGACAGGGTAGATTGCTCCCCAGTGAACGATCTTGATTCTGTGCCATTTGTTGATCATGGCCCTTTGATTTTGCTCGTTCTGCCAAATGAGATGTCGAATAAGCGAACCAATTTGCAATAATCTCGAAGCAGACATTGCAAGACCTTGAAGGATGAAATATGAGACATAGAAATTTGAGGCCTTTGGAAGATTTTGCGAAAGCAGACTCCTCACTGATGTTGGGTTTTCCAGAATCTTCTCAAACGCTGCTGAGGCTGCGGAGGTGATGGTTGTGACGAGGAATACCTGTACTACTTGAAATACAAAGTATCCAGACTGCGTGTAGAGTTCAATCATGGAGTGAGAAGGTATCCCAGCTTGACGTGCACATGCTCGGAGTATGTACGGAACAAGCGACATCAGAAACGTCAATGCTACAGCAGGCAGTAGGCCAGTAATCAAACCCAAGATTGGGGCAGGCAAATGCTTGAGCCAGGCGAGAAAGAATATCTTCTCCGTCAAGAAAGTGATGTTCGATACGGCACCAATTAGAGCGCATGGAATACTCCAAAATATAACGGTGGCAGCAACAAATGCTTGGATGGCAAAACCACGGACAATTCTCTCCCACCATCTCATCCGAAGTGAGTCCCATATAATTTCGTGTGGTCGAATGTATATATGTGGTTTCATGTGAAATGCTCGGTGGTGGGATAGTGTTTGATATGCGCTCTGGGCATTGACCTGCGTATCGAATTCGATAAATGCAGCAGGCAATGGTTTACCTTTCCCTTGTCGGTGATTTCTCCTCAGTTTACTGATTTGTGGTGCGAGCTCCTTGAGTCGATTTCGTGTCCACTTGATGGTATCAACGCTCCGTCCATAGTTTGAAAGGGGTCTAGGATACTGTTAAGCTTCATCCGATAGTGGAAGGAGCGAATTCGCCCAGACTTTACTTACCTGTGCGTAGGCCTCCAGCTATGCGGTATCCACTGGGAAGCGACTGACCCGCTAACATCAGGTGGTGGTCCCATCATACCATATCCGTGATCTCCCCATTTAGGACCTGGAGTAGCCGGGGAGGCTGAATCTTCGGATGAGGTAGCTCGCGAACCCGTGGGTGACATTGCTATTTCAGTAACCCTGGCTTCTTTTTTCGATGCATTGCTCGAACCGATTAAGGTATTCGTAGGAGACATCGGCGGATCTCTCGCTAGTGCCCCTTCAGGAACTACGCCGTTGTCCTCCTCAACTTTCTCCAAGCGCGTAGATTCCGTGGACTTCCTGTGCACTTCCTTAACCGAATTCATACCCACGCTAGCCTCGATATCCGGGTGCCCATGTTTCAGGGCCCGGTTTCTTTCCTGATTCGCAAGCTTGATTAACCTCGTCTCCGCACGTTCTAGACGGAATGCAGTCTGGTTCCTCTCATCGACCAGGTCCTCCAGTTCCGAGCTTTCTCTCGGAATCCAAACATGCTTTACAGCATCTCCAAACACTTTCCGCAGTTTTCGCTCCTCGAGATTCTGTTGCGGAACACATGTAAACAGTACAGTCCTTGATGAAAGTCGATTTGCATAGTACGGATGTAGCAGATATGCCTGACGGAGATTGATGTAAAACACACACTCCCGAGAGACGGTATACATGATGAACCCTACACTATTAGTTAAGATTCGTCAATACATAAGGATTCTTACCGAAGAAGACCCATGCAAGGAGGGCATGTACGTATAACACATTTGGACGGCCGTTGGAAATATTTCCAAAATTCAAAGAATCGAGCTGTGAATTTCCACCTCCTCCATGCAGATGCAGTGGAATCAATACCGGAAATACGATGAAGCAACCAACAAGGCATATCACGCACATGATCTTCAGAAACCTGAGGAACAAGTAACCATCAAGTGAAGACTGATTCAGTACTGCTGTATCAGGCGTCTTGAAGAATGGCTTCACCCAGTTAACCCACCCATTTGGCAACTCTACACTACGTTCGCTGCTTTGTTGTTAGTCTGTAACCAGGAATCAAGAATAAACAAACATACTGGACATCAAGACTGCTCAAAAAGGTCCTTGGCGCATAAACTCTCGGATATTTCTTTCTCAGAATCAAGAATAAAATCAGACATACAGCTGCATACACACCCACCGGGATAAGAGTAGAGTAGAGCGACGAGAATGATGACGAGTTAGATCCCGTCGCTGCTGCGGAGAGTGTCGAGCTCGTCGAGTTCTCTCGAGAAGACCCGACTCTTGGGTCATTATTCGGATCCTATTCATTGAAAGCGCTGAAGGTCAGTCTACTGAATTATTCAGAGCCAAAAGTTTAACAAATTTCGGCGTTACACACCAGCCCTCTCTTGAACTCCGATTTTACCCCTTCAGTCAGGTGAGTGATCAGAGTTAAGACCGCCATCACGTCTATTCAATCCCCAGATTCACCTCGTGCCAAGACAGATCATATCAAAGCGCACATATTCGCGCGTCGCGAAATCACCACGTAGTCGTTCGCCCTAAAATCGGGTCGAGTCTGGACGTGGACGTATTGTCTTCTTGACAGGAAAACGTTGACGTTCGTTCATGTCCAGACGGCTCTATTTCTGTCAAAAAGGGTGCATATCTCCAGCCGTAGATTTTCAGTCGGTGGGGCAAATGTGGCGTGCTGAAAACCGGAGTTGTTGCCGTATTGGGAAACGAGGAGGTTAACTTTGTACCAAAAGGGGCTAGGTTCTAGCGATCTGACGAAAATGATTCTCAGAGGGCTGGAACATTTAGATGAGGTAGCGTTGAAGAACGCGAATGATGTTGGTATTCGAGAAATACAACATCCGTAGCAATTCGAGAGTGTATTCGTCTGATCTTTCAATTCGTGATGCAAGATCGACAGTATTGCCACTGATTAGAAGTCTAGCGACGGAAGCCTATCAGAAGACCACGAAGACCACGGATTGAATCATAGACTAGAGGAGCGAGGGAGCTTAGACAACAGAACTCGGGAATTTTAGAACTACACTGTTTTAAGAAGATAAACATTATATGAAAACCTCAGTATTACAATAACTGTTTTGGTGTATTATCTTATCCTATATCGCGAGAGCCTCTTCCTTCGCCCCCGTATACACTGCCGGGATCCATCCCGATAAGATACACTGCAGTAAACCCCGCTTCTGATGTCGTATAGCCGCCTCCGTCAACCTCCCAATATATTATATCATCAAGGCTGGCCCCCACCTTACATCAACATGCAACAGCACCGAGAATTGTTACCAACATGCTCACATTGCTCATCTCAATTCTCGTATCGGCAGCTCTAGCAGCCAACAATGGACATGTGCCACAAGTTCACACCACAAGCGGGACCGTGATAGGACACTATGCTAGAAACGCCAGCAACGTTCTCGAGTTCCTCGGCATTCGATATGCGCAGGCCACAAACGGCTCATTAAGATTCCAAGCCCCGGTACCTTTCGAGTCGAATGATACATATGAAGCGTTGAAATATGCTCCGTAGGCCTTCTCTTTTCGTCGGTGCCGGATTGCGGAATACTACCTAACGAGCAAATTCAGAGCTTGTCCTTTTAATCCGGCGCCGCCTCTTCCTACGTTTCCCAATAAATCATCTGTCTTTGATCATATCTATGCCACAGCCAGTGGTGGTACAGGACTCGCGTTCAGTGAAGATTGCTTGGCGCTCAATGTCTGGACCTCGTCGTTGTCGCCGAAGGTTTTAAAACCAGTTCTAGTGTTCATCCATGGGGGAAGATTTGCTAGCGGATCTACAAATAATACCTTCTATGAAGGACAATATGTAGCTGCCACTGGTGACGCTGTGATGGTTACTATTGAGTTTGTAATCACCTTCTCTACACCATGAATAGCGATTGCTTACCCCCAACTAGCTACCGTCTCCTTGTCTTTGGATTTCCGGGTTCGCCATCTTTACCCGCAAACCCCGCACTCCTAGACCAAAGACTTGCATTAGAATGGGTCTCCAAGAACATAGCTTCCTTCGGCGGTGACCCATCCAGAATTCTCATGTACGGACAATCTGTCGGCGGCCTCTCGGTCGATTACCATGCTTTTGCATGGCCAGAAAATCCCATCGCTTCAAGCTTAATGTCGATCTCAGGCACAGCATTCAGCTGGGCGCCAAATACCCCAGAACTCAGCCTGTCGTTCTGGAACCAATTGTCTAGTATCGTGGGGTGTGGAAACGGCACAGATGTGAAGTGCATGCAAGATTTACCCTTCCAAACGATCTTAAATGGCATCAAAAAAGTTCCATACGCACCGAGCAAAGCGCTTGCTCGACCACAGTTCCAACCTACTATTGATGAGAAAATTGTATTCTCTGACTACGAACTGAGAGCTGCTCAGGGGAGATTCGCTAAGTTGGTAAGATCCTTCTCGCTCAATAATTTCACGTAAACCTCAAGCGCGGGACGACACTAACCCCCACTCAGCCTTACATCGTAGGAAACAACAACCACGAATCCGGCTGGTACCGACTCGCTGCATTTGCTTCCAACACCACATTAAACGAGACTCAATGGAATGATTTTGAACTCCAAGGTAATTAATCACACCCCCTTCCCCCTCCCTAACACCCTCATCCTAACACCAACCCCACCCAGCCTTCACCTGCGCATCCGCCCAATCCGCCACAATCCGTCTCCAGCACAACATACCCGTGTACCGCTACCGCTACTTCGGCGACTGGAATAACACGCGCCTGTACCCCAGCAGCGGGGCGTATCATCTTAGTGATTTGGTCATGTGGCATGGACCTGGGGTAGGGGAGGATTTGAGCGGGATTCCGAATTCGGAGAGGGAGAATGAGTTGAGTAGGGAGATGATGGGTGTGCTGATTGGGTTTGCGGGGAGGGGGAGGGTGGAGGGGTGGGAGGAGTATAGGACGGGGTTGGTTAATGTTTTGGGGAGGGATGATAGGGATGGGGTGGTGGGGGTGGGGAAGGAGGTTTTTGATGGGGAGTGTGTGAGGTTTGGGGGGGATACTTCGTTGGGGGAGGGGGCGATGTGAAGTTTGAGTTTGGAGGGCTTGGTTGCTTGGTATATGGGGGTAAGCTGACGGGAGTCTTCCGTACACCAAACATACAGTACGTGACTGACGGCCTGTTCCTACTTCCCCGGTCAATTTTCATTGTTACAGTAACTCATAGCATAGCGAATATCAGGTACACTTGATCCAATCAATCACAAGCGGCAAGAAACTAGCGTATATGTAGTGCAATAGAAGTCTATATAAATGACTTATCTCTGAAGTAAGAAACACCATAGCAGCACTGAGAAACTTCGGGAGGAAGCGGAGACGGGTTGGACCGGTTCCTAGATTCGCTATTACTAAGTTGGAATACGTAGAGCATATCCCATTCGTAGTGCAGAGGAAGCAAGCCGAGTCATATCAGATACCTGAAGTTAACAATAAAATAAACACATCGACATCAACAGTATCTTCACACAGACAATAGCAGTGAAGAAGCATTGTCATCATCCATCCACTCAACAACATCCAAATAGCAGCACCCAACCCCCACCAAAAATGTCCTATGGTATACTTTCCAACATGAATACAATTCCGGCCCTCCTAGTATAGGTTTCGGCATCGTCCCAATCCGACCATACGCGGTTCCCGCGACTTTGTAGTTATTCTTGGGAGGAAAGAAACTAGAATTTCGAGATCAGGATGGGTTTATATAGACTGCATACTTATACAAGCACGCTGTATTGAAAGTGGCGTACAAGTGAAGGGCCTCCCCGCACAAGTGGCAGATACCGAGGCTAGAAAACTCGAGAAGGAAGTGAATAACATCGAATCCACCCCAGAAACAAGTGGATGATGGTAAGAATGAGAACGCGAATGGATTTCTACTATTTAAGAAGCAAATCTGGCCCTGGAGATGAGGAACTCTAAGCTCGTAGCAACAAACAGTGCAATCGACTGAGACGACTCAAGAAAGTTGAGGTGTTACATTCCAACAGTGGTGTTGAGAACCCACAGCATCTATTCCGTATCTCAACTTAATTAGATGTAAATAAGTGACAACAAAAACAGCAATGACAATAATTGTGATGTTGACAACAAGAGTCGTTTATTGTCGATATTCCTCTGGCGCAGTGTCTTTCATCCAACTCAAATAAGAGCTACATACTCAACCTTCAGTCCCCATTCCAGATCCAAATCGTTACTCTCGGCGAATCCTGCTCCGCTATTCCATCCGATTTGACTGAGCTTGTTCTTTCGGCACAACTCTTGCAAATCAGGAAATTTATCTATAGATAGAAAAGAAAGTGAGTTGGTCATCGAAGTCTGAGTCACGTTCTTCATCCATAAAAGACGGAAACCAGATCACACACTCTTTTTCTCACACCGAACATTCTCGTGTGCGGAAGTAATCACTGAGGTGATGTCGACCGAATAGACCCTTCATACCACCGACAAGTTTTACCACAGGAGTTCCAATGCAGTACTTCTCGATTCTTTTAAATAAAAGTTGCAGAAGGCAATCGTGCAGACTAGGTGAATGAACTATTCTCCGGGTGATTGGGCCGCTTTGCAACGTAGAAGTGAATTATAGCCAAACCCCGCCAGTCCTCATGACATCTGCACGTGTGATATACTGCCGCAGATAGTACGGCAGAGTAGAGTATTTAAGCTGTCCTTGAGAGCGTTCCAAAGACGATAGACAAAAAGCAGCACTCGAAATTGCGAACAAATTTCCACGGAGAAATTTCAGGCTTGGTAGTTGCGTACTTTTAGTCTTAACGGGGTTCGAATTGGGAATTAGCTTGCGTGGTTGTAGAAATAAACAGCGGTGATGAAGCTAAATTAAGTGACGGTGAAAAGAAGAAACATGACAAAGACAACGCATGTGGAAAGATGGCAGCAATGAAGATTTCGCCAGCAAGAAAGATGAAAATTTCAACCAATCAACAAGGAGCGTTGAATATACTACTCCGCCTTTTCAGCAGCAAAGACCTGCATTGTCCGTAACCGGAAATCTGGTATTAGTTTTAATTCAGAGCTGGGGATTCAGAAGTATTAGGGGGCTCGAGGGGGATTTATATAGAAGAAAGGGTAAGTAGATTTTCGCTTAGTATGCAGGAGACATGACTGAATGACTGGCGGGGCAAGGGAAATATTCACTGGGCTTCTACAATGAAGAAGTGACATGCCAGTCCTTGTACGCATTTCCCGCGTATTCACTGGCCACAGCAGGAGGGGTCGACGGTGTATAAATCGGCGCCCAAATGCGTTGGTGCCAGTACTGGACGGACAATTCCTGTGGAGAACCAGTCGACTAACCCTGGCGAGCGTGCAAGCACGTATTGTACAATGCTTTTTCGTTCTCGGCCCTGGACGAATGAGGCTGGCTTTCGAGTAAGTCGAAGTCAGGTGTGCTGTAGACTCGATTCTCTAGAAAACTTTCGTCCAGTGACAATAATATAGAATGGCAGTGAAATCACCTACAGCAACGAACTCTCGTTGTCATAGAAATGGTTGGTCAATGATATATGGCACGTTACCGCAGATCGCTCGACTGTTAATGTAGTGTAGAAGCACTCGCTTCTCCTCTGTATAAGGGATAATTGCCTTGGCTTATCTATCAACACTCTGCCAGAAGGATTGACATTTAGCCGTAGCCCCCTCGTGAGCCAGGAGTCACCCACCATCGTAACCGTAGGATGACAGCTATGAGAAGTTATCGACAGCAGTTATCTCCTACCACTTGGGAGTTAATGTATACAGCCACTGACTGGAATCTGACGGTTTGCAGCGATATCTCAACCCCTCAAAATTGGCGTACTTACTGCTTATCCGCCATCTTTCTTCATAGCTTATCATGTTATCGGTGTGTGCTTTGGGAGTTGGCAGTTTCCAAAGGTCTACCGGTGGATGGAAAATTAGGTAGCTTTATATACTGTACTTTTAGCTGCACCGTAGGAACTGACTTGCAAGTCTCCAGTCAAGTTCTTGCCGTCATTTCAAGGCCAAGAATCATTTCGCCGACATAATCCAAGGTGAATAAGAGACGACGCCGAACAATCACTCTGTTTGACTTGGGCTTTTCGGCATCTTGCAAAGAAGAATTGAAGTTGAGCGTCGGGAGAACATCCGCATCGTGACATACATGCCATTTCCGAAACAAGATTAAAGAACCCGCGAGCGGCTATGTGTAACCTTACTTCAAGGATTGTGGCTGAAGCAAGATTACTACCCGCCGATGAATTAACCAGTACCTTATCTGGAGCTCAAAGCATGCCCAGTCCAAGCTTATGACTGTTAAGATGATTGCTTTCAGCTCTTTGAATACCATCGGAACCGCCCTCAATCGATGAAAAGACAACGATAATTTGACCAACCGCAGATAACATACTCTCTGCGCACAGAAGGTAGCGATGTCTGTCGCCAATTCCCCTCGATTTGCGTACAGAATTGCTCTCTGGATCAGCGCCATCTCAGCAACAACTTCGACCTACTTTCTCTGGCAGAAGGCTTCAGCCGAGAGCCACTTGCAGCTTGTATGTAGCGAAAAAGCGAAACTTGCGCTCGAGAACAGCAATTGGAGAAGGTGGTGGAATGAGGGAGGGCGCGAACTGGTCGAACGAGAATGGAGAGGAGGTGAAATACATGGAAATGGGAAAGGGAAGATGGCTATGGAAAGAGAGGATATGGATGAGCTGAGGAAGGAAATTGATGATGTGAAGAAGGATTTGAGGAAGTTGAGGTCGTGGATTGAGGAGAGGAAACGGGATGGGGCTTGGGAGGGTGAGTAGAAGGATAAGATGCCAATCATGATGGATTGGTTCACATTAATGGGCAAGAGAGAATTGGCCTGGAGAGACTTTCTGGAAAGTATATATTTGTACAGTATATGTATCAACAGTTGGGCTTGGTTTTGTGATGATACGAGTAGGCGTTGGTGGGGGATACAGATTTAGGCGTCGGAAGAATCATTGGCTAGCAGGATATGTGCATACTGCATATATTAGGTACATGGACGATCTTGTAGGCACACGAATCATGTTAGGAATAATGATGCAAACGGAGCTGTGTTCAGTGTTCCCCTTTCCGACAATGCAGATGAGATACTAAGCGCTCTGTGGCTGAACCCCTCCATTCTTCAGAACAAACACAACCCCAAGCTGACAACCTAGCAACGCCCTAAAGTATCACCACTTTCAGCCTACAGTAGGGCTCCAACAACTCCTTCGACTGCCAGACATCACCCAACAGCAGAAAAGACACAAATTACAGCGAGCGACTCTTGGTTGCCTAGAAGCAGAGGATTCAACCTGCACGCATAATATCCCCCAAGAATGTCATCGTAATACCTATCTACGACCATGAGCTCTCCAAAACGCAAGAGAATTACGAACAACCCACAAGCACCGACCCCACCCCGTTCTTCACCGAGTCACCTCGACACATCAATTCCCCTACCCGAACCTGCGCCCGATACTCTACAAGGCAGTCCACGTACCATTGTGGCATACCAATTCCAGGAGCTTGCGCTGGGTGGTCCAGAGGTCAGGAAGCTGGATTTTGCAAACAATGGACAGTCTACGATGACACACGGAGAACCTACCGTTCGCAAGAGAGTCAAGATATCGGCGGACAGGGATGTAGATATGGAAGAGAGTACGGTGAAGGAGATTCCGGAAACGCCTCAAAAGACACATGCGAGTGTGATTATACCAGAGCAGGGGCCAGCAGATCTGATTCTTAGCGACACAGAAAAAGACTTCCAGCTGCACAATGAAGTCGACCCTGTTATATTTCGAGCAGGAAAAGGGCGCGCAAAGAAAATAGGAGAGCTATCCAGAGCATATCCCTCAATAAACCGCTTAGCAGATTCGAAATCTCGCGTCAGGAAAAGAGCAGGCTCGCCGCCAACTTCCGCGGTGGGGAAAGGCTTGGAAGAGAGGGAAATCGTGGATCCGGATCGAGCAGCGATGACATGGCATGATGATGAAATTACCGGACACCACCCCAATGATCCAGATGATGACGGAGAAGGAATCAATGGTATTGGGTTCCGGCCAACAGCTGCGATTGCTTATGCTAGGGCGGAAAAAAGGAAACAGGCGATGGCGGATTATAGGAGTAGGGAAGCGAAGGAGGCGAGGGCTCGAAGAATGGAAAGGAGGAAGGGTGATGAACGGGCAAAGGCGAATGCTAAGGCGGAAGCTGATACAGCTGCTAGGAGGGTGAGGTTTCTCGAAAATGAGACTCCCACTGTCATCTTCACATCTTGAATTTTCTTTCATAGGCGCATTGGATAGGAGTTAAGTATATGAGGAAGCCGCTTTGGCTTTTGAGGGTCTCTGGATATGGGAGCTGGTTTGGTATATAAACCGGGCTATGGCGTTGAACGGATGATATCCCACATCTCGACAACGGGATGAGTGAGGTTTTACGACTTTTGTTGCAGTATTTATCTGCTGATACATGATTGTTTGAGTGGAATATTAGACCTTTTACCAGAACTTCCACTTTGACTTTTTAGCTTCTTCTTCCGCCTTCCTATCTGCCTCCTCTTTCAACCGCCGTCTTTCTTTCCTCTTTGCTTCCGCTTGTGCTTCTTTCTCGGCTTTCTTCCGGTCGATAATCTCTACCGCTCGCTTCATATGTGCTCGTTCTAACCGTCGTCTGTATAAACAGAATTCGTATGCTCCCAGCCCCGAAAAGACAAAAGTTCCAACGGCCCAATTGGCAGCTTTAGGAATAGGCGCTACGATTCAATCAGCATACTACCTCCAATTGCTTGCGCCAGCAATCAAGCGTGCAATAAACATAAACATACCACCAAAAATCGCCCTCAATCCCCCCACCGCAAACCCACTCCCAATCCCCGTCAGAAAGCTCTCCCGCGTACATGGATACATATGAACTTGTTTGAAATCCCCCAACCGCACCGTCTTGATCGCTTCTCCCAGCGACGGTGTCGCTGCATGGCTGCCGGCTGTGTTCTGCCCTGACCCCTCGGGTAGCGCATTTGCGTTTTCGGGTGGCACATGGAATACTTCGTAGACTTTATTCGGCGTCTTGACGTGCTCGGGCGGCGCCGTTGCGCCAGGTGGAGGCCCGCGGAGAGGGGCTTGGGGATCTCTGGTGTCGTCGGCCATTTGGTTGTGCAGGTGAGCTGGGGAGGTGTGTGATTGGTACAGGTGAGGGGGAGCTTTGTTCCTGATACGGAGCCCTTGCAATGTTGCAAAAGAACATAATGTGGCTTTCTCGGTCGCCGTAATATGTTCTGGAGCGCCACTAACGCTCGGCCTTGGAGCTAAAGTGCATTTTTAACTTTACGCGGTGCGACGCGATTTCCACTGTGTTTCGCGACGCGTCGAGGGTCCATGAATTTGTCCATGCCATTCTCATTCATAATTTTGTGATTTGCCTACGAACCTCAATTAATACACATTCACTACCGCGGCTTTGACGAAAATACTAGATTCAGATTTGGAGGAACCAGTAAACAATTCTTTTATTAGACTTGTTTAGAAATCTTCATCGAATCGAAAGAACTTCGACCCCTTTACGCTCGCCGTCCGGCACATTACACCACATCGCATTTCTCCAATATGCCAGCCCGCGCTCCACAGAATGGCTACCGCCGCGGAGGAAAGCAGGCCTACCATGGACCGCGGAAAGCAAAGACATTTGAGAAATCCTCGGGGAGGAATGAAGGCACGTCTATGGACGAAAAGCGCGAAGCGGTAAAACTTGCCCATGCGGTCGACGAAGCAATGGGGTTTGCTCGATACGAGTCCGGGAAGAAGAAGGTGGGATGGCTGGTCAATATACATACTACGACGATACAAGACGACAAGTACCCGGAAGGTCGAGCCGCGCTGGATTGCTATTTTATTGAGGATGATGGAGGGACTTTTAAAGCGACGGTGGAATATGAACCGTACTTCTTGGTCGCTGTAAAGCGGGGTTATGAACCGGAAGCAGAAGAATGGCTAAAGAGAGCGCCTGGTGGAGGAGTTATCAAAAGTGTAAAGAGGGTGGAAAAAGAGGATCTTTCAATGCCGAATCATTTACTCGGGTACAGGAGGAGTTTCTTCGAGTGCAGGTTTAGGAATATTGGAGATCTGCTGGCGGCAAGGAAGGATATTATGCCAGTGGCAGAGAAAAATAAGAAGAATATGAATGCGATGGATACATACGCGGAGGTTGCAAGGTAGGTCTCTCAAATAGTGTGCACCCCGGGATACATGTGCTAACATATATAGCGCAAATGCTGGATTCGACCTTTTTGACGACTCACGAGATGATGATAAACGACTTAATGTTTCTGTTGCGGATGCTAGCGATTTTATTGTGGATATTAGGGAATGGGACGTACCATACCATGTACGAGTAATGATAGATTTAGGTTGGTTGAGCTCTTCAATGGTGTGGTTCAGTGCTAACAAGAGGAAGATATAAGAACAGGAAAATGGTATTCGGTCGAGGCTAAACATGGGACGACGACATTAAAGTGCTTAGAAGAGCGTTTGCAGAGAGCCGATCCCGTAGTTATGGCATACGATATCGAAACTACAAAACTGCCACTGAAATTCCCCGACGCAACTATCGATCAGATTATGATGATATCGTATATGATTGATGGGCAAGGATTTCTAATCACAAACCGAGAGATTGTGACGGAAGATATTGAAGATTTCGAATACACGCCTAAACCGGAATACGATGGTCCATTTATGATTTTTAATGAGCCGGATGAGAAAGCTGTTATTGAACGCTTCTTCTTACATATCAAGGAAGCACGACCTACTGTGATAGCGACTTATAACGGAGACTTCTTCGATTGGCCCTTTGTGGACGCTCGAGCCAGTGTTAATGGTATCGACATGTACCAGGAGATCGGATGGCGAAAAAGCGTCAGTGATGATCAATACATGTGTGACTACAGTGTACATATGGATTGTTTCCACTGGGTCAATCGTGACAGTTATTTACCGCAAGGAAGTCGTGGTCTCAAAGCCGTTACAACAGCCAAACTTGGTTATGATCCTGATGAGATCGACCCGGAACTGATGTTAAGGTTTGCTAGCGAACGACCTCAGACTCTGGCAGAGTATTCGGTCTCAGATGCTGTGGCTACATACTACCTGTACATGAAATATGTACATCCATTCATCTTCTCCTTGTGTACGATTATTCCGCTTGGACCAGACGCAGTGTTGCGAAAAGGGACAGGAACCCTCTGCGAGATGTTGCTCATGGTTCAAGCATATCAGAAAGAGATTGTTTTGCCTAATAAGCATGTCACGCCAAAAGAATCATTCTGGGAAGGTCATCTGCTGGAATCAGAGACCTATGTTGGTGGGCACGTTGAAAGTATCGAAGCAGGAGTCTTCCGAGCCGACATTCCTGTCAATTTCGCTGTGGATACGACTGCTATCGACGAGTTGCTTGAAGACTTGGATGCAGCTTTGAAATTCAGCATCACTGTAGAAGAAAAGAAGTCGCTTGACGATGTTGACAATTACGAAGAAGTCAAACAGCAAATCGCGGATCGTCTGAACAGTCTTAAGAAAACCGCCAACAGAAGCGAGAAACCCCTAATCTACCATTTGGATGTCGCGTCTATGTATCCTAATATCATGACCACCAATCGTTTACAGCCAGATTCTATGATCCAGGAGTCAGACTGTGCGGCGTGCGATTTCAACCGGCCAGGAAAGACCTGTGATCGACGAATGCCGTGGGCATGGAGAGGAGAATATCTTCCGGCTAAGAGAGACGAATACAACATGATTAGGAATGCCCTCGAAAACGAACGTTTCCCTGGAAAATGGCCAAACCAGCCCCCGAGAACTTTTCAAGATTTAAGCTATGATGAGCAAGCTACACTGGTTCGGAAACGTCTGCAAACGTACAGTCAGAAGATTTACCACAAAATTCATGACCAGACTACCATTGAACGCGAGGCTATCATCTGTCAAAGGGAGAATCCTTTCTATATTGATACGGTCAGAGATTTCAGAGATCGACGTTATGATTATAAAGGCAAGCAAAAGGTTTGGAAGGGAAAGACCGAAGCGTTGAAGTCCGCTGGTGCTCCAGCAGCCGAAGTGGAGGATGCCAAGAAGATGATCGTCCTTTTTGACTCTCTGCAACTGGCTCACAAGGTTATTCTGAATTCTTTCTACGGCTACGTCATGAGAAAGGGATCTCGCTGGTATTCTATGGAGATGGCTGGCGTTACTTGTTTGACTGGAGCTCACATCATCCAAATGGCTCGACAGCTTGTGGAACGGATTGGACGACCGCTAGAACTGGATACTGATGGTATTTGGTGTATGTTGCCTGCAACCTTCCCTGAAAACTACGCCTTCAAGATGAAGAATGGGAAAAAACTCGCCATCTCATACCCTTGTGTTATGTTGAATCATCTTGTGCACGATAAATTCACAAATCACCAGTACCAAACACTTGTGGATCCGAAGACGTTCAAATACGAGACACATAGCGACAATTCTATCTTCTTCGAGGTGGATGGGCCGTACCGTGCTATGATCCTGCCCACTTCGAAGGAGGAAGACAAGAATTTGAAGAAGCGTTATGCGGTTTTCAACGACGATGGCAGTCTTGCTGAACTAAAGGGATTCGAGGTGAAGAGAAGAGGAGAGCTGAAACTCATCAAAATTTTCCAGCAGCAGATTTTCAAATTCTTCTTGGATGGCACAACATTAGAGGAAACATATCAAGCTGTTGCAAAAGTCGCGAATCAATGGCTCGATGTTTTGGACTCAAAGGGAAAGACTCTTGCGGACGAGGAGCTTATCGATCTCATTTGTGAGAACAGAAGTATGTCGAAGACATTGGAAGAATATGGTACGCAAAAGTCAACCTCGATCACCACTGCCAAACGTCTTGCGGACTTCTTGGGCGAACAAATGGTGAAGGATAAGGGATTGAACTGCAAGTACATTATTTGCGCACGACCCAAAAACGCTCCTGTTACTGAAAGAGCTGTTCCTGTGGCCATTTTCTCCGCAGAGACAACTGTGAAGAAGCACTTTCTAAAGAAATGGTTGAAGGAGGAGCCAGCAGATATGGACCCGAGAGCGCTTCTCGACTGGGACTACTATATGGAGCGTCTGGGCTCAGTCATTCAAAAACTGATTACTATTCCAGCCGCACTGCAGAAATGTTCAAATCCGGTACCAAGAGTTGCGCATCCAGAGTGGCTGCAGAGGAGGGTTCGGATCAAGGACGACAAGATGAAGCAGAAAAAGATGACCGATCTCTTCTCCAAAGCGCCCCTGGAAGAGATCACAAACTTGCGAGATCCCCGCATGGATGACATTGAGGATTACGGTACCCAGCTGCTGAAGCCGAAGACTCTTGGTTCTCAATTGAATGCAGCTACTGCCACGCAGAAAGCGAGGAAGAGAAAGTCGCCTGAACCTGCTGTGGCGGTATCCACTAATCCATTCGCTGCGCTTCCGGAGAAAATGCCTTCGCCCACGGAAGACTATGAAGGTTTCTTGGAGTACCAGAAGCAAAAATGGAAGATCCAAAAACAAGCTCGAATCCGACGTCGCCACTTATTTGGTGAAAACCGCGGCAATCAAAGTAATATTGCGACAACTTTCCAAAATCAAGCTGAGCAGCTTTTCAAGAGCACATGGCAGGTCTTGCAATTGAGGGGAACGGAAACTCCAGGAGTGGTTCTGGCTTTTGTTCTTATTGACTCGAAGGTACATACGATTAAGATCAAGGTTCCGCGACAGGTCTTCCTTAATTTGAAAGGGAAGGAATTACCGGATATTGAGGTTGAGGGCTGTGAGGCTGAGAAGGTTACTCATACTCTTCCGAATGGGCATCCTTCGGTGCATTTGTTCAAACTTACGATGCCGGAGGAAGTATATGTCAATGATGCGCAGAAGCTGTCGTTACTATTCAACCATCCGAGTGTGGAGGGTGTGTATGAGAGACAGGTTCCGCTGAATGTCCGTGCTGTTTTGCAGTTAGGCAGTCTCTGTACGTTCGATGAAACGCAACCTGGTGTTCTGGGAAAAGGTCTGGAGCAGGGGTTCGATCTTTCGGGTCTTCGTCGCGCAACTTCCAAGAATCCGTATCTGGCGCAATCATCAATGACCTATCTTTACCTTTATCATGTTATCGCCGGAGACCGACAAGTCTTCGCAGTCTTTTCTACGGCAAAGGAACAGGCACATGTGGTAATCTTGCAGAAAACAAAGGTTGCGGAACAGGACTTGCCGAATATTGCGAAAACTTATACGGATTGTCTTGCAAAACGAAATCAGGAAGCAAATGGTGACGACTGGCAAAAATCCTTCGAGTATCAGGAAAAAGTGCAGTTCAAGATCAGCCAAGTAACGACGAGACGGAAAGCTTTACTGGAGGTGGGAGATCTGGTCAAGAAGATGAAGAACGACGAATCGAAAGCGCTCATGCTCGTTATCCAATCCCCGCAGAGACGATTGCTCGTCCATGATGTACCTGTTCTTGGCGAGTTACCCGTCCTGCCACTCAAATCCGACATTCAGGACAGCAAACTCCCGCCGCTTAATTGGCAGTCGGTTATCGCAAAGCGTCTGGTGAACCACTATCTCAGCTTGGGCGAATGGATCGTGCATCTGACTGAGCTTGCAAGATACGGCGATGTCCCGCTCTGCAATCTGGAGAGAGACGATCCCCGGTTCTTGATCGATGTTGCATATGCGAGACGGCTGCAGAAGAATAATGTGGTGCTTTGGTGGTCCGCTGGCCCGAAGCCGGATCATGCTGGGTACGAACTCGATGATGTGCTGGGCTCGCTTGAGACAGTTCAGATGCCGTCAGTGAACAATCCAGGGACGTATTCTTCGGTTTGTATCGAGCTTGATGTGAGGAACTTGGCCATCAATACTATCTTGACTTCGTCGTTGATCAATGAATTGGAGGGTGCGGATTCGATCTCGTTTAATCCCGCTGCGCCTTCGGGAGATGATCCAAGCGATGGGACAAACGTACTCTATGCTGAGAATGCTTTCGCTACAGCTGGTGTTACTGTTTTGCGGGAAATGGTCAAGGCTTGGTGGGCGGAGGCTTGCAAGGGTAGTAATATGGCGGATATCATGGTACAGCATCTTGTGCGATGGGTTGAGAATCCCGACTCCTTCCTCTATGACCGCTCATTACATTACTATGTACAAATGATGTCCAGGAAAGCATTCCAACAACTCATGACAGACTTCAGACGCGTAGGATCTCACGTCGTATTCGCCAATTCCAACCGCCTGCTCCTGCAAACCACCAAAGCAGAAGTAGGAAACGCCTACGCATACAGTCAATACATTCTCAAATCCATCAAAGCCAAGCCGCTCTTCCATTTCTTAGATCTCGAAATCAAAGAATACTGGGACTACTTGGTCTGGTACGACGAGTTCAACTACGGCGGAAAAGGCTGTTCCGAAGTCGTCGAGGCGGAAAACCAAACGCTGAATAATATCATGCACTGGCAACTCGCGAGTTTCCTCCCGGAAAAACTTCAGCAAATCTTCAACGACTGGGTCCTAGAATTCATCCACATCATGCACGCGCTCAAGAAACCCCATCTAGGCCCAGATTCCACCCCCCGCCCAACCCAACTCCCCGTCCGCAGCCTCACGCAAGAACCCCTCGAGGATAAAATCATCCTCGGCAAAACCTTCGAAAAGCCACTGAAGAAACAAATCGCAGGTATTATCCGCCGCCAGAAAGACGAAATGCTGCACCCTGAACTTGCGGAAGATTATAAATTCCCCGTGCTCCCGGGCTCGCATCTCCGGCCTACGAATCCGGCGTTGGAATTGGTGAAGTCCCTTATGCAGGTGCTGTCTCTGGATATAAATATCACTCTCGAAGCAAGGCTGCTGAGGAAAGAGTTATTGGAGATGTTCGAGATCCGCGAGTTTAGCAATGAGGCGAAATTTGCGAATCCGAGCGCATCGGCGAAGTTGGTGGGGGTGGTGTGTGATGCGTGTACGGCGGCGAGGGATATGGATTTTTGTAGGGATGAGGATTTGTTGCCGAATGAGCAGGGGAGTTGGAGCTGGAAGTGTGCGGTTTGTGCGGGAGAGTTCGATCACTTGGCGGTGGAGGAGAGGATTATCAAGGAGGTGGTGGGGTGTGTGGGTGAGTGGGTGGGCATGGATGTTAGGTGTGTGAGGTGTAAGGGGCCGAGGGTTAATGATTTGAGGGGGGGATGTGGGTGTGGTGGGGAGTGGGGGGAGGGGGTTGATAGGGGGGTGGTGAGGGGGAGGGTGGAGGGGTGGGGGAGGGTGGCGAGGGCGTATGGGTTGAGGATGTTGGGGGTGGTGGTGGAGGAGGTTTTGGGGGGGTTGTAGAATATCTTCTTATGGTGCTGGTGCTGGTGCTGGGCTGGTCTTATTTTGGTGTTTCATGGCATGGTACTGTACAGCATTTCGTGGGTATATTTTTGAGGTGATCAAAGAGCGGAGAATCGTTTATTTCTGTATAGCATAAGTTACATATCTTTAAAGTACCTAATCTCAACATCTATCTTCAAACCATCCTCACCATCCCCATCCTCACCCACCCCTTCACTCCAACCCCATCAGCACCATCCTCCCCCTCATAAACTCCGCAAACCCATCAAACTGCTTCCTGCGCTGTGCTACAATGGCATCGAAATCTGCCTTGTCCCCGATAGATCCAATAATCACGGTGTCGGTCCCGCCATTCAGGCCCGTATAGGCTTGGGTAGTGAATTCGTCGAGGGGCATGCCCATTGCTCGGCCTTTGGCGGGGGTGAGGTAGTCGTGGAGTTCGGCTGGAGGGGAGGGGAGGGGGTTAGATTGAGGGTTGTGGGGGGAAAGGGAGAAAGGGGGAAAACATACTCTGCACAGGCGGAGGAGACAACTCTATAACTTTAACATTTGTCTTCCTCAAATTCTCCCGCAGACAAAGAAGGAATGCATTCAGTGCGGCTTTAGACGCGCAGTAAGATTCTATTCCTGGGAGTGGAACGATTGCGAGGTTGGATGTGGTGCTTTGATTTATTAGCTTTTATTCACTTACCCCATTTATGAAAGGACTGAATGGGAATGAAGTAGTGAAGAATGGGAATGGGGAGACATACAAAACAAAACTCGTATCCAAATCCTTCTTCGCAAGGAGATAGGGAAGGAAAGCATGAGTGAGTGCAACGAAACTGGTGTAGTTGATGTGCATCTCGTTGTTGAAGGCTGGGAGGTTGACGGTTTCGGGGCGGGAGAAGTCGTAACGGTTTTGGATGCCGGCGTTGAGGAAGATGCAGTCGATTGTGGGGTGGGTGGTCATTGTGCTGGAGGGGGGTTAGTTGGGGATTGTGGAAGTGAGGGAGGAGAGGGGAGGAAAAATTAAGGGATGGAAAGATAGTGATAGGGGGGAGTGATAGGGAGGAGGTGCTGGAATAAAGCATGGCGAAGAACGAGTTGTAGCGATGAGCAGGGATCGTAGAGGCAAAGAAAAGACACAAGATCAACTAACTCTTTAGCAAACTGAGGAGTTTTTTCAACCTCTCCAATATCGAAAGGAATAGCCGAAACTTTCTCTTCGCCATACTTAGCAACAAACTCGTCGAGACGCTCCTTGCGTCTCCCGACAACGGTGACTTTACATCCAGCTTCGATGAGACGTTCGGCCATTGCATGACCAATGCCTGAAGTGGCGCCGACCATGAGAATGTGCTTGTAGGTAAATGCCATGATGATGAATAAGCGTAGTTGAGTGGGAGGATATGTCTAGTTGATTGTTCGGACTTGTTAAATCAGATATGATTATGAATGTGGGAGAGAGAACGATGAAAGAAATGCCGGTGACTTTATATCTCCTTTGATATAATGGTGCCAAGGGTAGCGGAGATGTTCGAACTCCATCGTCCCTAAATCCGTGACAAAAGGTTCATGAATTTTCGGACATGGAGAATGAAGATATACTCGGATACGGGGAGGATAGTACGGGGATGGTGTGACGATTGTGATTGGCTGACACACTAGCCCCGAAATGCATGCTTCATCTGGCAAAGCGTGAGTTACATGTGGAGTACTCTCCCCTGTCCGTTCGTAGATTTCCTGTTGCCTTTCACCACCTTTTATGTGTATTGGCCAATAGGAGATACTGATTTGCGTCCGGAATAGTCGAAGGATGTCGCATATATACCCTTTCATTCATCTGAGGACTAATGTAGTCATTCCAGCTTCTTCAATTTGATATAATCACCCTCTCCTTGCGAAAGTGTACCCAATCTCGGTCGCCCTTGTTCGCTCTCACAATCAGCATTCTCAACCACAATACTACCATGGTATTCCGCGGGAAACCCTCCAAAGCATGCAAGCGTTGCAGAGAAAGGCGACTGAGGGTAAGGATCTTCCCTCCTATCATAAGATCCGGTCATAATTCTTGGCATAGTGCGACGGTCAACCTACCTGTGGAGCATGCATTCGAGCCAATGCCGTTTGCTCTGGATATCCGGACACAGCGCAGCTTCGCATCAAGGATGAGAGCGATAGCGTTAGGCGAAAGGTGCTCATCAAAAAGTCCGCTGCTACTTCAGATGCTCCGAGCCACTTGGCCTTGTCACTTGATGTGCAAGCAAGGCAGTCATTTTTCGCCCATTTCGTCCTCGGAAATGGACTAGGAACTTCAGGCGCGTTTGACTTCCTGAGAAAGTTCCATGATCCCACCGAAGCTCCAGAGTTTCTCTCTTTGACTATTGATGCAGCCAGTTTGGCATACTTGTGGCATCAATCGTATTCCGAGACTGCGCTTCTACGAGCAAGAGAACAATACACCGTCGCATTAAAAGCCACCAGCAAAGCACTTCAGTCGCAAGATATGGCTACGAAAGAGGCTGCAGTCATGGCATCACTTTTGCTTGACTTGTTCGAAAAGTTTACTAACACTGAGAGGCAAGAGCTTGTATGGAGGAGCCACATCAATGGCGCTCTCGCTCTTGTGAAGGCTCGCGGATTGCAAGAATTCACAGACCCATCATCTCTGCGAACATTAGTTCGATTGAATACTAATCTCATTATCAGCTATGTATCAACCGACACTGCCGTCCCAGAAGATTTCAGCATAGTCAGAACTCATTTAAGCAAATATATCGATGCGGAACATCCGAAATGGAAGTTATCTGGTCTGATGGAGCCGTATGCAAACCTTCGTAGCGACATTCACAGGGGTATCTCGCCGCTTGAATGTTTATTCCGAGCAATGCGACTTGATGGAGAGTTTCAAGCACTTTCTCGAGAGATGCACGACAAATTGCAATACAAGACGCTAGTACCGACATCTCCTTCTGACATGGTGTATGGTACTTACTTTGATACCTACCTTGACAGACATATAACCCAGACATGGAATGTCCTAAGGCTCACTAGAATCATGATCAACGAATTCATCATCGAGGCCTGTCCAAACACAGCAGCAGCACATACCGCATTCAAAAACATCCAAAGTCTAGCATCCAAAATCTGTGCTAGTCTGCCACAGTATGTCGATTGCGCTGGTACAGTGGCACAGTTACAGAAAACCGGCTCTCCAGGACTTTCGAGAAATTTCACATGTTTCGGTGAATGCGTTTCTCATCTTCCAGTGCAGAATCTTGCTTGCTATACACTCATATTCCCAATGTTCGTTGTCGGAAACGCTAAGAATACAGCGAGTCCGATGAAGTTCTGGGTGAAAAAGCAGTTGCACTATATGGGGTCTCACTTTGGCATTCGCAATGCTGAAATCGTTGCGCAAATCTTGGAGCGGGGTAAGGAAGTGAGTCCTTGGACGATTTATTCGCTGCTTGGCAGTTATGCTTGGGGTGCATAAGAATCGATCACAGCCATGGCAGTATCTTATGCTAAGTTCGCGGGATAGCCTTTCATGAATTAATTGGTGTAGACTCACTCGCCCGTTAGGTCTCGTGATCCATGAGTTCCCCCCTGATTACTTTCTCAAAACAGCAAGGGATAAAACCTAACTACTCTAACCCTGCTTGCGAGAGTGTGGCGAAGCACCAACTTTCGCTCTCCACATTTCAGTAGAAAATCGTCACGTCGCAGAGGGATCTTGTTTGCGGGAAAACAAGTACTGCGATGCTTCAAGTTTCGCCGAAGAGATTGCTTTCGACTCCGAACATTAGTACTACTCCAGAGTCAGGTTCTTGAGAGTGGTACTTCATGCGTACCCACGTTGTTCTGACCTTTCAGGTTGCGGACACCACGACCCCGTTGCCAACAGTTGGTTGTCTATTTGGACGCTTTCAAACCGCTGTCCCGCTTAGGTTTAAAGGAGACCAATTAATAACCGTCCTGCTCGGATACAGGTACTTTTCGTCGACCTCAGGAATCCTACGGCGTGCAATGCAGATTCTTACTCAGTAACCGTAAGGCTGCCGCTCATCGTCTCTGCTTCTCTTCTGCCTCGGTGTTTTTCCAAGACGAGAATAGTCTCTCAGAATGTCGAATTCAAATTCTGCCGAACCAAATCTTTCACTCTATCTCCAGCAAACAAAACCGGACCTCCTATTTTTACTGGACCACAAGAGCATGGAAAGCGTCTATGTCGCGATCCGAATGCAGGAGAACACCGGTTCTGTTACTCTTGTTCTCGACGGGTTCCGTGGACGCAAACAGGATATAGATGTGATTGCTGCTCTACGGCAAGGCCTATTCCAATTAATCGACGCAGAGAGCCGATCTTTGATCCCAATACCCTCAACCTCGTCTCATGGCGTTTCCGGCTCTTTGAAGATTTTCGATCCAACATCGGCAGCAAGTAAACGTTGTTATCTCGAAATCGACTCAACAAATCCATTCTGGAAGCAATTACTTCTTATCGGACGCAAATATGAACTTCATTGGTCTGCTGACGAGGGAGTGAGCTGGTGCTTTTATGGTACGGCAGAGGAGGGATATGAGAACCTCCATCGACTTCCTGTGGCTCGCATGTCGGGCCCTATTACCTTCACGGCACATGATTCTACATCAGCATCCACCCCGAAGCTTTCCATTTCCATTTCCGCCTCCGCAAAGGTCTGCCATTTGTCAGGCAAGCCACCATTCAGTTTCGAGCTCTCCATTACCTTGTATGCCGAGGATATCATCACGGTCTGGCTGGACAAGTCGCCCCTGTCGGAGCTTCATGGACTCGAAGAGGTCATAAAAACAGTTGACGAAGAGACTGGTGAAGAAGTTGAATGGCCATGGGGAATCGGATGTTTTTCGCCTCCGAGAGATTACTTTCCAGATGATAGCACATTTGAAGAATTTACTCCTGAAGTTCCCTATCGAAGGACGTTTTCACTAGATCCATTCGATCCAAAAACTTCCAATGGGGGTGAGCTGGAATCATTGGAAAGGGGAAGGGCTTACAGGGTGTCATTGAATAAACACTTTCTGAGTTGTTTTTCGAAGTGGAGGAGGGGTACCAAGGCAGGCCTTCTGAGTGGAACCAAACAAGAGAAGAGGAAGATCTGGGATGCCGAGAGTGACCCGATAATTGTTGTCGATATTAGCGGCGTGTTTACGTTCGAAACTGTCGAATAGATATCGAGTCCACTAGATGATGGCGGCGGTTAGCTGAGGGTCATGAAAAGCACAAACTCGCCTTAGATGACTACTGTACAACTGCCAATTAAGCACCGTCCCAAAGTGACGGAGGAGCAAATATGCTTTTCCTGGACTGATCTAGTGAAGAAGTCTGAAATGGTGAACCAAAACCAACATTCTACGGCTTCGTCAATTTGGTCGAGAACTCATTTTACGATCGCGTTGGGAACGACAATATTATCGACCGCATGACGAAGCGACCTTCTTTGAAACCTGTGGGATTATGTTCACCTTGTATTCCAAGAAAAATTCGGTGGTATTGATGCCTAGTGAAGAGTTTATGTACGAAAAGGGCGACAAGGCCAAAGGAATGAGTGTAGGCCTGACCGAACCCGCTCATGGTAATTGAATGCCTTTCGGTCAATTTGATGGAGGCCGACTCATGCCGCCCTTGTTAGAAATATCATGAGACGCAGCTTCATAATCAACTGCGGTCTCAGGGTGGGTTTTTGAGGCGAAATTCGGGACGAACCTAATCACAACTGTATTGGGATCATCAACGACGGCCGCGCCTAGATGTAACCAACAGCGGTTTATTGACACTTCGGAAGAGGCATAAAATGGATCTGAACATCAAATTACGGATAGCACCATCTCATTGATTCCGCTGACGTCCACGTAGGAACAAGACGCTGGATAGCCGTACAGCAGAGTCACTTTCGTAGAGACCCGCCAGCGCCGATCTCAGAGATCTCAGGTCATATATTTACCAAATCAATCCGGGTTGGAAACACGCATACTGGGCGATTCACTGGGTTTTCTGCTCACCCAACGAATGTTCATCAGGGTTTGAAGGGTTGCTGGATCAGATGATAGGGCTGGAAGGATTGCGGGTCGGCCGTACACTAATTGTTGGCACTGCTAAGTAACCAACAAGGATTCATTAACCGCCCATCACATCATACAGACATATAATTCCTGACTCCAGGTCTGAACGTCGACCAGATGGATGATTCTCATCTCTTGGAGGTACGAAGTTTTATTTTCTTCCGCTTGTATAAAAGGGTTGTTTCGGGAATGAACCGAATCACATTCATATCTCATATTCCAGTTCGAGAAGTCATTCATTCACCTGCAACTCTGTTTCTTTATTTCTTTACATCGGTGTTCTCAAATATTTGAATTTCATACCGAAAAACCCTAACTCACATTCATTCAGTACTAGCGTATAATATCTTGCTGTTCCATACTACCTCTTACAGGACTTTTGCATATCAATATTTGCCCTCCCCATTCTTTTTCATTCGACTACACTCATCCAAGATGGTATCACTTCCATTCCTTGCTTCTCTCCCACGTGAAGCTCTCGCCCGCCTTCCTATCCGTCCAGGTGACTCCACCCAGCGCAGGAATCTCAGCGCCGTCAACCAGAAAAGATCCGATGGGTTGGATATACCATCTTCCATACCATCGGTAGAAGATGCTAATAAAATCTCCCACAAACAAATGAAAGTGTTGGAAAAGTGGTTTGACTCCTTACCTGACGACACCAAAAAGAGGCTCAATCAGTGGCAAAAGGACAACGGGTTAACAAGGAATCAGCTTATTTTGGCGGCTTTGAAGGAATGGGCTCCGCAGTATGTTGGGGCTTTCAAAGCTGCTATGTTTTTCGGTATTGTTTAATTGGTGGGGATTGGTGGTTATGTTGGATATAAGGTGCACTGGCTATCTTGACGTTGTTGAGTGACGAGAAAGATAGGGAAAGGGGGGATCGTGGAAGAGGAGGAATATGGTACTGTAAGATAATTAGAGAGTTGACTTTATATGCCTGGTTTTTGACTTATAGAACATTTGGAATATTTCTAAGGATGAAGAATCAAATCACTGCAGATTGTAATTGTTAACCTAACCATGAGAATCTCACCGCGAGATTTGATTAGCGGCGTCAAGATGCATGGATAGGCTGGCTACCAAGGGTTGCGTCAGTTGCGTCTAAAGAGACCGCGATTTCTTCGCCTCTGTCGGCTTTGGTGGCTGTTTTCACCTGAATATCAATACAGCTGACAACCCGTCAAGCCTTTTCAGCTCCAGCTAAATGCACCCCTCGCGGCAAGGATCGTCTTCACTTCCTAGGATTCCTACCGACTACGGCATAACATACATGGGAATTCCATCGAAATACAATTGAAATCTTGCAAATTGCAGCACGACGCATAAACCACGGACATTTTCTTCAAAAGCGTATGTCTTTCTGTGAGGGGAAAAGAAGGCGTATGCACGCCCCGATGGGATTGGCTTACACTTTCTGCAGCTTTCACTTCAGATAAATTGCGGAAGACGCCTCTTCTTCTGTAGCGTGCGCAAAAGCCTCGGCTCGCAAATTGGGCGTTGCAGTAATTGATCTTTAATGTTTGTTTATTGGGTGGAATTTAGCCTCAAGCATCGTCACCGCAGCGGGGGATGGATGGTTGCAACCCTATTCTTCCGTTGCCGCAAATTAGCTGGAGGCTGGGTGCTAGGGGCTTGATACTTAAATACCAGTGGTATTTTTGAAGGATTGGGGGATTAAAAGGCGACACTTTTAAGTCTCGCTCTCATTATCGAGGTTACTTCGTCTCTTGCTATCGAAATTTCGAGAAAATTGGCCGACAAGATGTCCCAAGGAAGACGTTTCCTTCGGATGCTAACTGGTGTTTACCTGTTACTGAGCGGTCTCGCGAAAGCAGAAGATGCTACCAAACCTGTCGTGACGGTGGTTCAAGGATCAATTAAGGGGATATCTACGACAGTTCCAGGAGTCTCGTCACCTGTTCACAAGTTTCTTGGGATTCCATTTGCAGCGCCGCCTGAAAGGTTCAGTCCACCGACTGTTCCTGGACCCTTTGTTCCAAATCCGTATGATGGGTCGACTTTGAAGCCAGCATGTATTCAGGAATTCAATTGTAAGCTACTTACTACATCCCTCTTCGGCGGTTGCTCAGTGCATGGAGAGAGCGAATGGTTACTGACGATTGTTATAGATCCGGAGAATACTCGCGCGTTTACTATGGCTTTGTTTAACAATCCTCCACCTCCGTCGGAAAGTGAGGACTGTCTTTACTTGAACGTGTTTACTCCAGTCATCGCAAACCATACTGCAGACCGTAGTACGCTGTTACCTGTACTGGTCTGGATCTATGGTGGGGGTCTCCAATTCGGATATGGAGGCTTGCCAGTTTATGATGGTAGTAGCATCGCTGGCCATCAGGGCGTTCTCGTCGTGACATTTAACTATCGCACGAACGTCTTCGGCTTCCCCAACTCTCCAGAGCTACCGCTGTCAAAGAGTAACCTTGGATTTCTCGACCAAAGACAAGCACTTGCCTGGATCCAAGACAACATCGCGTCCTTTGGCGGCGACCCATCCAAAGTAACTATATTTGGCGAGTCCGCCGGCGGCATTTCCGTCGATAACCTCATAACAAGTTCGTACTACACACCACCTTTCCGCGCCGGCATAATGCAATCCGGCCAAGACAGCTCTCGCACGATCGCCGAGCAACAAGCACCTGCCTTTGGCGGCCAATCCTGGGCTACACTCGTGAGTGGCCTCAACTGCACCAACGCAACCAGCCAACTTGCGTGTGTGCGAGCTGCCGACGCATTGACAATCAAGTCTGTGGCGGAACACGCAGGACTACAATTCTGGCGGATCACCGATAACGTCACACGTGTTTCGAATCCCAGCCAACGGCGCAAAGAAGGATTGATTGCGAATGTGCCGATACTTATCGGTACAAACGCCCAGGAAGGGACGGTGTCTACCTACGGCCAGTCTGACATCAATGCATACATACAGGCTACGTTCCCAGGAAACGAGACACTGCAGAAGGAGGTGCAAGCCGCGTATCCGGTAGGGCGGGACGGGTTGTTGACAAATTTCTCAGTGATTGCGCAAATTGAGACAGATTTCATTTTCCATTGCGTAAGTTTTCTTCTGTTTCGTTTCTTGTCATCTTGCAGATCAATGCCTTGATATGCCACTTCTTGGCATCGCGGCATGCCGTCCTTCTTCTCAGCCTCAGCCTCCACCCCCAATCTCACCTACCAACCACGCGACCGCCTATCAGCCGCATCAGCTGAACTCAACCTGCCTTCGCACATTACTAACACCTCTCCGAACACAGCGCGCAGCCACTCTCGCCAATATCAACCTTGCCCACTACCCCACTTTCCGCTACTTCTACAACAGCTCGTTCGCGAACATCCAGCCGTTCCCCGAGCTCGGCGTATACCATTCATCAGAAATAGCTCTCGTCTTCGGGAACTTGCCTCCCAACGCGACGAAGGAAGAACTAGCATTGAGTAAGGTGATGCAGAAAGCGTGGGCGGATTTTGCAAAGCATCCGGTGCAGGGGCCGGGGTGGAGTGAGGATGTGGTTGCCGAGTTCACGGTGCATGGCATCAAGAATGTGACGGCGGGGGAGCTGGATCAAAAATGCGGGCTTTTTCGTTTTGATAGTCCTTAGATGGGTGCTCGAGTTGGGCAGCTGGGAGGTAAACACGGTGTAGTGACTAGCAGCTTGATCAGGGTGTTCTTTCTTTCTTTCCTTTTCCTTCCCGGTATACTGCTATCTGTCTTGGCGTCAAATCTTAGAATTCTCACCTCGGTCCCGACATCGATATCGATATCGATGCTGATCTCACGAAACACAAGATGGGATGACTATAGTAGTCCTCGCAAACAGATCCAGAAAAGGTTATGCAGCATATCGTGTCGTATTCCGTACCGCAAACTTACTTGCATGTTGACTGTACTGTACACTACATCCGGGATGCAGTTATAAATTGTACGAAGTGGATACGAGTATTTTCCAGTAGTCAGATATTGGCACCCTTTCTAGTTCTTACAGTATGCTGTGTTTTTTGTTTTTTTGCTTTTTGATGCTGGGATCAGATTGGCTGTTTGTTTATGGTAGGGCGAGGGACGGAAGGGCAGATATGGTAAGTTACGACGACGTGCAGGAGATTCCCACATGGGATGAGGGGGGGTGGGTAGGGTGGACTTCGGCTCGGTGCTGTGGGTGGGTTTGCGTGTTTTTTTGATCCGGTTGGTGATGTTTGGATTGGTGGAGCGTGGGGCCCCACGCTTGGGGGTGCAGAGTTGGGTCCGAGTTGGTTAGTGAATTAGTCTTTTCTAGAAGAGGGTCACCGGTGGTTGTTGAATAACCGGTGAACAAGTGCCGTACCAGAAGAAAGTCAAGCATCAAGGTAGACAAGTCACCAGGCGATGTGATTTAATGACGGTGATGATGAGATGATGATGATGATATGATTAAATGAAGTTCAAGTTTTCTGACCCACAGCTACAGCTACAGCTACAGTACAGCTTCTGCACAATAGTGGGTACGAGGTAGGGATTAGGGGTAGCTCGTCTAGCTCTTCTAGCTGATGTTACCGTCGAGTCGGCGTCGACACAAGTACTTACTCGTATCTATGTAGAAACAGTAATCACTCATCGCAAGGGCATGGCCTGTAAGCTGTAAAGTCCGATCTGATGTGGGTTATAATTAGAGTTGATCAATCGCATGTCATGTCCAGAAGTACCCTTCTCGTTCAATGAGTCAATAGATAGGATGCCAAGACAGTCCATCCCGTCTATTCTAGAACTACCTATGCAACCAGTTATGGTGTACTCGCCGAGTCCAGTCATATCTAGCAATTAAAACAAATACTTTATTCTCGCTCGTGGAATAACCCTGGCTTCGCTCATGTAAGCAAGGCCAAGGCAAGCCGGCATGTACCCCTCCACGCACAAGCTGTACACCATGACATGAACATCGCATCTCGAACTACTTTGGGTCTTTTCCGTCCCAAGTCGTCCTATCGAAGTTTCTTTTTGGGATGTCTAAATAGAAAAGTCTATCACATCACATAGTCTTCTACTCGTACATGTAGCAGTAACATAGCTATGTAGTATCTCCATCGTATCGAGCGGCAAATCTAGGAGATAGTTTGGGGAACTCCGGAAAGTGCTACACGTCACAGACTACACGTTGCGGGAATATTAGGTCTCGCACTTCGGTCGCCGGAGATAAAAGTTGGTTCATGGCTGCACTGTCTAATTCTCCGAGACAGTTTTTATTGATTAAGTTGGGATAGGACAGAATAGTGTGTGGTGGAAAGGAAAGGGTTACAATATGCAATGCGTGTAGACAGTTAGATTTGCACTACCCGATGTATGGATGTACCCTTGAACTCGGAATAATATGTGCAGTGACAGCACAAAATGTGTATCTTGTGGCCTGATATGCAGAATGTATACACTACCGACGCAACCAATCGTGCATGGCACATAGCAATATATCGTTGTTGCAAAGCATGGGTAACGACCTGCATGGAATTGCATACCATAATCCAACATCAACATCAACATAACCAAAAACCAACAAGTCACACATTACTAGGAAGGGTAAGCATCTGGATGACATCTATCCGCCAACTGCGTCTTCTACAGCCTTATGCAAGATAGGCTAAAATACAGTAAGACCGGGCCCCTCGGCTTACCGAGAGGCGCAAGCGGAACCGGGGAATTTATGTTTCAAGACCGAAAATGTGGTTGAAGACGGTACGGCCGTAGAGAATGAGACAAACAGCCATGACTGAGCTGCATGTCACTTGTACTTTGTGAATAAATATATGTCTTACTAGGATTAGAAGAAGTCTAAATCTTAGAAATAATATCATTTTAATGAACAGTTCAAGTGGACAGTTAGAACGAACAGCTAGAGCTAGTCTAGTTCCCACTAAGAATTCAACGCCCAAGCCCAACCAACTCTAACGAGACAAGTACGACCCAATAAATGCACCTATCCATTGCATGTTCAAGCATGAGTAATACGAGCAAGCAAACGAAAGAACGACACGAATGCGAAGCGATGACTATCCTCCATCGTCAATCGAACTTTCTTCTGCCTGGATCCGGGGTATCTTTACGTACGTACGGTAGAGGAGAATCTCCACGCATAGACTCACCTCAGACCCGTGGCGTGAGCACCGAACATGTAAAAATAGCTTTCGTTTCGTTCTGTGTAACTTAAAGGGTAAGCAGACGCGACGCGAGGGTAAGAAGTAAGACCAGCTGGATAGTACCGTACCGTGCTGCGTCTAAGGCGCAGTCGATCCTTCGGCTTGGGTGGCAGGCTTTCTCCCTGGCGCAGAAGGGCGGGATGGAAGATAAGATGCGTGTGTTGATTACTTACTGTATCTGGATGGAGGGGAATTATCGAAGTTAATTCTTTAGAGGCCGAGAGGTGGATATTTGTCGGCACTAAGGATGGGAGTGACAATTAGAAAGTTTGGATTAGAGGCCGTGTATTTGGAATTTGAGTTCGTAGCCGTGGATGAAGGGTTCATAGCGTGAATACGGGGGCAAATAATGCGTTTGGACGTGCTCATGACCAATCTAAGCGCGATGTTTAATAAGATGATAGTCAGCGGTCAATGCAAGAAGGGGATTTCAATAGCAGTGTACTAACGCTGGCGCCTGGAGTTGAGGTGAAGGGAATGTTACAATGCATTGGTGTTAATCCCAGATGCGCGAAGGAGCCACCCATCAATACGACAGTTGCAGTAGTGAGTAAGCAGTGCATGATTCATGAGTTCGAGAACTTAAAATTGCTTGAATTCATAACGTTATAACTCCATTGAAAGAGATGATCGGAATATTCTATCCATGATAAACCACAATGAAGAAAGTGAAAATAAATGGAAAACCATGACCCAACCCCCAACCCCAACCGATTGCCACCTTCCAACCGAAAACAGAGTAGAATAGGATATCTGTCGCCAAAACACGTAGAGAGAAATCTGGTAGAAGAAATAGAATTAAATGAGAATACCACCAGCCGACTTGCAAGCCGTTGCTACCGAAGATGGAGTGGTAGTCTTGGTGATAGTGATGCTAAGGAAAGGGTTATGGTAGTTAGCAAACATGAGTTCTTGAAAAGGGGGGTTAAAATAGCACGGAGGTTTAACGAAACATACGCATACTTCTTCGTGATCGTCTGGGTCACAGTCGTAACCGTGTACGTCTGAATTGTACGAGTGGTTGTTGGTGTTGGAGCTGTCACCGAGATGGTGGTTATGCCCTTGAGGACTGTGACTGGTGCCGGTGTGCTATTTCCGTGTTAGAGTGTGTTTCATGATAATCAAGGGTATATATCTTACATAGTAGTGGCGAGTGTAGATGTGGCTAAATGATTGGGTCAGCAATCTGTTCATAAAAGCAGGGATTGTCGATTCAATTTGAGCTTACTGGTAGTGAAGAAAGTAGTGGTGGTAGTGGTCGAAGTAAGGGTGGTGGTGATCCAGTCAGAAGTGGTAGTATCAGTGATGGTTATCGTTGGGGCATCTGGAGCACGCTTCTTGAGAAGACGTTCGACTGCACGGCGTCCCAAGATATTGGCAACATTGACAGGGGTATCACGTCGTAGGGCTCCAGGGGCTGGTGTGATAGCGGCGGGGGCAGGTTCAGCAGCTGCAATGCGAGCCCTGACGGCTGGGGCTGCTGATGTAACACTTTGAGCAATGGCGAGGTATTTCTGAGCGGGCCATGGATCTTTGATAGTGGGTCGCGGGGGAACAAGACATGATGCTGTCCTGGTGGTGTAAAGGATTGGCCATGTGTATTTACGCGAAGTGTAAGTTCGCGTGGATGTGGTGGTGACTGTGGATGTGACGGTTGGCGGTGTGATGGTGACTGTTCGCTGTGCCGTACTTGAGGCAGCGGTGACGGTGACACCACGCACTGTAGTCGCATTTGTGATGACTAACGACACAGTTGACGTGATTGATGGAGTCACGATGCTTGTGATGTTTACTAGAATCTATCAGCATCTGGATCGGTCATGGCCAGGCGATGTACTTACCGGTTGGAGTATATGTGGTTGTTTGCTGAACGCCGACAGTGATCTGGAATGTTCTTTGAGAAGCAAAGGATGGATTGTCGCCATTATTATCCAAAGTGATAATGGTCCAAGTGCCGCTATACATTTGACTCTTAAGAATAGGGCTGATTGAGGTCAGTCAACATCCACAAATTTGAGATCAGGAACGTAAGTAGCATACCATGTTGAGAGTTGGTTGGTTCCATCAGGTGTTGTGGAGATGTCAGAGCACAACCACGAATCTTCATCCGGGGCGACGAGAATGACATTGGCGACACCAGTGCAACCCGTAAATTGAGTTACGGTGGTGAAGTTAGAGTTGTCTGCACTGTTGATGAAATAGCTTTGCCCATTTTGAAAGTCAATACCATATGCTGCACAATCTGCTCTAGCATAGGGCAGTAAAGTGGCTAACGCAACGAGCGTGGAAGATAGTGTAACGAAGGAAGACAACATGATGAATGAAGCACGAATGAAAGTGATCGACGAGACTGCTGTTTGAAAGCAGATCACAGCAGGGTTGGCGAGGTCAATATAGCATCTCGAAATCACTTCACTGTCAGGTGAGCTGGACCTCGACAATTCCGCTGATATCGCCGAGCCCGTCCAAAAAAAGAACACGCCGCAGCTGCGCGGAAAGCATTGTGGAATCTCGCAATATCGATGTCAGGCTTTGTCCGACGCCATCAGACTATTGGATGCTCTGACTACTACTCTCGATATCAGATAAGTCATGATAGAGAACCCAAAGAAGTAACAGTGTCCAGCTACTCGGTATACACTAGCGTGGTACGTCCAGCAAGAACGCAGAGTTTTCTGTGCCGCTTGGCAAACAAAACGCACTTCGTATCCAGGCGAAATACCTGATTGGGTTGGACGGTTGCATCCTTTGCGGAGTCACTTTTGTAGATTTGTCAAAGTGGGGTGACGTTTGAGGGAGGGAGGAGGAGATGGTGAGCATAAGGAAGGATGGATACGAAGGAATGGAGGTTTGTGCAGATGTCCAGCGCTGACTTGCTGGGTCACACAGGATACTTCCATGCTACTACTACACTTGCATTGCTAGGTAGCTCCGAAAACCGCTAGATACCCGCGAAGCCAATACCATCATGATCGCCCTTGCAGCGGGGCGGTCTTTGCGGAATGTCCATATAGCTTTGACGTCTGTTCTACCCAGAATGGGTGCGGTAAGCGAATTCTCCGGTGAACGGCTCCGTAAAATCTAAATGTAGTGCAAATGTGCAAATCGGGGCTTGAAACATTTCAGAGAATTTTGAGCCTCGTTAGCTGTGTAAGGAAGGACCGCTACTCTGCTTCACCGAAACTTTGTTTCCCATAAAGATTGGCGCACCAGATGGCTCATTGAGTCTGACTGCTTGGCCCTACGAGCTCTGAGTAATGGGTATTCGACCAAGGCGATGGAGATTGTAGCTGGTACTTCGTAGCTTGCATTGTGGCAGTCTGTGGGCCCCGCGGGAAGAGAGGACGAGCCAGGGCTGAGAGATCGCCCAAGGATATTGCACGTGGAATGGTTCCACTGGACGAGCAATGGAAGCCTGAAGTAACATAATCGTGAAAAATTGAATGCTAAGCCAATAGGTTAGACGAACCGCTGGCTGCGGCTTTCCCTCTTTGCTGTGTCGTAAGATTTTGGGAGGAGGATTTAAGTAATACGAAGCTATCCTGAGCTATCCAAGACTTCCCAATTGTTCCGAAGTTTTCTAAAACAAACGCCGGTTGGTTCCGGTGGGTTTAGCTTAGCATTGGCGCATTTTGTTTTAGGCTTAGCTGCGCGCGCCCAGACTGCCGAATACGCTATAATGCCTGTAATAATCCCTGTAAATGATGCTTGTAATTTAGGAATATTTACCACGTTAGCGCAGCACAGCTACTACTTTAGGTACTTGGGTACTTCCCGATTTCATCCTTGTAAGCCAAGTCAGCCTTTGATCTGAGCTGCACGGTGTGCACCGCATGGTAGAGCTCCATTCCGTGTTGGACTTCGCTCTTTGTCTTCCTTGCGAACAGCTACCTTGTCACTATCTACAGAGCTATACACCTGACCCCCTACACCTAAACCGTACCTACACCTTGCAACATCTGCAGTCATCTGCAGCCTATTCGCAAGATCTTCCACAGGAACGACCGATCCCAGTGTCGTACGACGTTAGCATAGGGATACCTTGTTTATTCCATGAAACCTGTAGAATGCCAGTTGTGCGTATCCCATGATGAAGGATCCCACCTGAAGGCTCTCAACCTCGCAGTGTTCTATCACAAACCCTTACCAACCTTACAGCTTCGGCATAAGACTACATTGGTATGACTGTTCCACCAGTGCCTGAAAATTCTACGTACGCCAATATTTCCATCGCTACACTGTTACTATTGTTATCATACTTTTGCGGAATAATACGCCACACCTTCGGAAACAGATACTCGGGCCAGTCTTGGCATGCCACGGAAGCGACTCAGTATAGGTAATGTAGCTTCAGAACTGTCCGAGGGCTGACCGCCAGGCTAGATGTGCATTACTTAGATTTTGGTGCCTCGACCGTGCCTGACTTCTATAATTCAATGTCGACAACCCTGCAACACACCTGTCATTCTTACTTTAGAGCATCCTGAGATTCCCTGCATGCTTTGACCCAAAGCTTGTGATTTCAGTACTCCCAAGCTTCGGACATTCCTTTCTTTCAGCTCTCAATCAATCTATAAGCAATCATTGGTTAGCCTCTTGCCGAGACGTCGGTCTGTCAGCCATCGAGCGGTGTTTTCGAGGCCGTCCGATAGTGCATCATGCTCCACCGGAAGAGCTCAAGCATGCTCAGACGAGCCTCACCTCGTGTGAGAAGGCGGAAAGTCGCCTGCAAATCAGTAAGATCTAGACGAGAAGTGGCACACCACTTTCGAAGACTCCAGGAAGGGATTTTGAGAAGATAAATTTCGCCGGATCCCATTGCACGGTATCTGATCTCACTTTCTATTCAGAGCACCTCCAGACTTCTCTCTTTCACATCGTTTTTTGCTCGAACTTGCTCATCATGAAGTTCTCCAATCTTTTTCTTCTTTCCGTTTTAAGTCCACTCGTTTTCGGATCTATCATTCCAATTCAAGAGCGTGACGGGGACTTAGTAGTCCGCCAGAGGACGTCGACTTCCAGTACCAAGACGTCAACAAGCAAAACCTCGACTTCTACAAGCAAGACATCGACGTCCACGTCAAAGGCGAGCAGCACCTCGACAAAGGCTTCTTCGACCTCGTCTTCAGTGAGCTCTGGAACGACTACCAAATCTTCCAGCTCCTCAGTCCCACCATCCACGGTCAGCTCAAGCTCAAGCTCGACCTCAGCCATATCGAGCTTGGTCGCAGACCCGGCTTGTACCAACTCGGCTTTCACCAGAGCTTGCTGGGGCAATGGCTTCAGTATCGCCACTGACTTTGACACCAAGCACCCTAACACTGGCGTCACTCGCAAATACAACCTGGAAATTACCAACACTACTTTGGCACCAGATGGATTCGAACGTTTAGTTCTGGCCATCAATGGCCAGTATCCTGGACCAACCCTCTATGCTGATGTAAGTATATGCTCGTCCGCTCTGTCTAGTCCACGTGATGGTTATACTTTGCCACCTCCGCTTCCTACCTAATGTTTCAATATTAACTTTCCTTAGTGGGGTGATATGATCCAAGTCACCGTAAAAAACTCTCTCCAGAACAACGGCACTGGAATTCATTGGCACGGTATTCGTCAGCTGAATACGAACACCGAAGACGGCGTTCCTGGAATCACAGAGTGTCCCCTTGCTCCTGGAGACACTAAGACCTATCTTTTCCAAGCTACCCAGTTCGGCACGACCTGGTATCACAGTCATTTCTCAAGTCAATATGGCGATGGTGTTGTCGGTGCTCTGATCATTAACGGCCCAGCAACCACCAATTACGACATCGACCTCGGAAGCTACACAATCAATGATTGGTATTACAAGACGACATTCGAACTCGAAAGCATCATTGGCGGTTCTACTACTGGCCCACCACCCAGTGATAACATTCTCATCAATGGTAGTATGGTCAGCCCATCCGGCAGCGGTGGGAAGTATACTACCAACACCATCACTGCGGGCAAGAAGTACCGTCTCCGAATTATCAACACTTCAGTCGACAACCACTACCAGGTCTCGCTTGATAACCATCAATTCACCGTGATCACTTCTGATTTCGTTCCTATCAAACCATATAAAGCAAACTGGATCTTCGTTGGAATCGGCCAGAGATACGATGTCGTTTTCACGGCTAACCAGACTGTCGGAAGCTATTGGTTCAGAGCCGAAGCTCAATCAGGCTGCGGTGCAAGCAACAACAATGGCAACGCCAAGAGTATTTTCACCTACAGTGGTGCCGCCAGCACCACCCCATCTTCAACTGCCACTCCCTACACTCAACGCTGCACGGATGAAACCGGACTCATCCCCTTCTGGGACTCTTTCGTACCAAGCGGTCCTCTCTCAGGCAACGTCGATATCCTGGACGTCGCCATCAACATCGGTGTCACTGCTTCCGGACCAGTCGTCACCTGGGGTATCAATCTTACAGCCATCAACGTTCAATGGGAGAAGCCTATCCTTCAATACGTCCTCGAAGGCAACAACTCTTGGCCTCAAAGCGAGAACTTGATCGAGTTAACCAAAGCCGGTGAATGGTACTACTGGATTATCCAAGAGGTACCCGGCTCAGTGAACGGCAACCCGGTCTCCATCGACGTTCCCCATCCCATCCATTTGCACGGCCACGACTTCTATATTCTCGGCACCGGAACCGGACAGTTCAACCAGTCGAAAGATGCACCTGGTCTGGACTATGACAACCCGGCTAGAAGAGACGTCGCCATGTTACCTGCTGGTGGATGGCTTGCGTTGGCTTTCCAGACGGATAACCCGGGTGCTTGGTTGATGCATTGCCACATTGTAAGCTCCCTCCTTACTTGAACACCTCCTTCACATTCATATACTAACACAAAACCTAGGCATGGCACGTAAGCGAAGGTCTCGCCGTCCAATTCCTCGAAACCAAAGAAAAGATCAACAGCGTCAACCCCATCTCGCCCGCACTTACGAACACATGTAAGAACTGGAACGAATATTATCCAGCGAAAGCGTATTATGCCAAAACGGATTCCGGTCTCTGATTGGTTTATTGATTGGGCGGTTCCTCTCGTTTCTTAGGAGTTCATTTGATTTAAGACTGTTGACTATTTTTTCGCTCTCTCTCGCTCATTTTGCGCTCTGTTCATTGGTGTGTACGGAGAAAAGGAGTCGGCTGCCTGGATGTAAAGTAGCATTGGGGTGATATCTGGAGCAATATATTGGGGGAATTTCTTACTGAGTGAATTTTAAAATAAAATTTCTCGTATCGATTTGCGACTCGTTTATTGAATGTGAGACTTTGAATAACCATAGCTGTCGAACGATGTCTGATGATGCAGTATCATATGCTTACCTTCTACTGCAAGTGAGTTCACCTCACCTAGGTGGACCGCGATGCTGAGGTCCATACGTCAAATGATTCGAAGAGTGTCGTCGGAGATATGCTATATGCGGCTCGGAATGATGTGTGATTTCTGGGGCTGACTTCGGATGACGCTCATATGTCTGAAGCGGGTGAATACAAGCCGAGAGTTCGGCGAGCGATTGGTTGATGGCCGGGGAGAGGCGTGCCACGTGATGTAGATTGGGAAATCGATTCCGAAAAATCGTGTCGAAATGTTGAGGGAAACTAACGTATCAATGCAAATGTCAGTTTATAGTATTAGATTATTGGCCAAGTTTCATTTCACTCTATAATGAACTTGAAAGTCAGGTGTGTTTTTAGCACGTGACTTTTGCTAAGCATTTATATCTTCGTGACGAGTGATAGAGGCAGATCGCTATGAGTAAAGGTACACTTATAATGCAAGATGACGCGAGTTCTAGTCAAATCATCAAGTTCAATCCCGAATCTACCTGTCTTGTCGGAACTACCCCTGAGGTTTCTAGTTGATATCTAGAAGATCGACCCCGAGAACAAATATATCCAAGAGCCCCTTCTCGTCACAACCGTATAGATTCTCGTAAATCAGCTTTCATATGTCATACTACTAACTCAACCTGAAATCTAGACCCCTCTCATAACATCAGCGCGCCGAGCGCAGAGGGAGAAGCGAAGCGACGGGTTACGGTCGCGAAGTCGGTCCTGTTTCCGTCTCTGTGGAGATGCCCGAATTATATTAGTCAATAAAGAGGTTGCTTGGATGAAAACCAAATCCGATAAAGGGGCTGCAGTTCTGAGAGATTAGAGATGGCTAGGAGCGCTAAGAAATAAGACATGGACTGTGCTGTCCATATGTATCCTATGTTTCGCTTGTGGATCAGTGACCGGTCTCCTGGGATGTGATGAATGGTGATGTCCGGATTGATAACATGGGAAACTTTCTTCTCATCTGCACCTCGAGGGGAAGTTGCATCGTCATATGCATACAGCATAGTTGACAGGTATCCCATCGGATGACTTAAGCCGAAGTTCCACTTCCCCAAGCTCTCTTGGACTCGCCAGCTAAGGGGTTGCGAAGACAGGCCTGACCTATACGGCGGCCCCGAAGCATTGGGAAATTTCGAACCAACGCAGTGCCACAGCGTAGTACGTAAAAGCGACAGTGCAAAAATATTTCTCCCCGGGTTCAAGAGTAGAAGACTGCAGAGAACAGATGATTGCCGGTAGAACGGATAGTAGGATCAACCAAGGGAGTCTGATTGTACAATCTGAGACTTCTGCGTACATTGATCACTAACACCCGCACTGTAGACTGACCGTCGACGCGATGCACATCAAGGGTCCATTTGTTTGTGTGCATTGTAAATGATGTCTCTGCTTTCGAACCCTGCTGCACGACATCTCCTACTAATTATCTCAATCTCGACCTACCGGCCAACACTCTAGAGCAGCATGTATCGTGCCGGTACAACACAATAATTTGCTTATCTAGCACTTTACTTTCCTTTTGCCTTTTGTGACCCAAGTCAATCTTTGATTATCGCGATCTGAAGGTGAAATACTGACAACGAAAAGGAAATACTCAGGTGTGATAGAGGGCAGCGTTTTCGGGCTGGGAGTTTTGTTTTGGGGACTTCCACTCAAATGAATGCTTCCGTGGGCGTTTTGAGTGTAGTTTTGAGGGATTCAAAAGCTTTGCCACTTTAAAAGTACTTATGTGTGTACCTATCTTCAAAATCGCAGTAAACTCGCTGATTTGTAAGTACTATATTTCTTGCATCTTTCTTGAACGTGGAGTGCGCAGGAACGAACTCGAGTGTTTACTCCTCGTTCGCAAACGAATGATGATCACTTTGACCCACTTTCTCAACTGGCACTAGATGCACGGCGAATTTTCCTTCACTGTGAACTCTCCAGCTGCTGAAAACTACCACTAGGTACTCCCATGAACCTCGAGCTTTAAGACGGCACATGAACGAGACAAACGACCATCAACAAAGACATGAGCATGAGATCACGCAACAACCAAAAAGGTATACATTGGGCAACAGAACCGGAAAATCTATTGCCAATGCTGCCCAGCTCCGAGGTCTCCGCAACCATGCTCCCAGGGAAAGTCATGACATATCCTTCAAAACGGATGCGGACGTACCCGCACCGTTGCCTCAACTCAGCTTGGATATCGTCACTTGACAGCTGTACCTGAACACCAAGTATTTCCATCCATCCATCAACCCAACCGCACAAATAGCATCAGATGAAGATCCCTTTTAACCGCCACTACCTTCCTTGGAAAAAGCTTCGACTTCGAAGCCCCCATCTCCTAAAACAAATCATCACTCCTAACCAACCACTCAAAGCAAGCTCTCACATCTCCCTGTCCCATCCGCACCCAACTCCCCCGAAGCCCTCTCATTTCCCCAACCTTCCTCCGCCGGAGCAAAGGCATTTACCCAAAAGACCATCTCGTGACGCAACGCCAAGCGCACCCACGTCGCCTCTGATTGGTGGATCTGATCTGAAAACCAGGTACCGAAGAACTGTGAAATGCGGGGTGTAATCTATTATGCACAAATGCATTGCGGCATGCGTATAGCTTAGAGTGGTATTTGATTGACGTCGATTATGTGAGTGGTCGGGTTTAATTTGTGGGAGGAAATTTCCACGATGATAATGACGAGGGATTCTTTTCTTCTTTAAGGTTCGCTCGGATAGGGGTGGGGCTTGTTCGCGCGGTTGGCTATTTGGGATTGCGATTGCGATTGAATGATTCTGGAAGTTTTTGAGGTCGTGTATACGATGCTGTACGCTTACGAGTGAAGGCGTGGAGGATGTGTCGAATAAATGAAGGGGAAGAATAGAAGTGGGTGGATAAAACCGTTTCGTTTCGAACGCGGGACACATACTGGCTGGCGCTGTGCAACCCGAAGGTGGGGAGTGAGGAAACACACAATCTGCTCGCTCCGCTCGAGTGTTCATCCGAAAGAAGGAGAATTAAGATTGAAGGGCTATGCTTGGCATCCGTTGCGAGTTTTGCCAGTTCGGTATGATATGTTCCACGACATGTCCGTATAGGATCCGTAGAGGATGTATGGGGAAAATCTTAAAAGAGAGGGATGTATATAAAGAGTCAGGACTCGGCGGTTTGTTGAAACGTGTTTTTGATATCGATATTGCATCTTATGTATCATTGACAACTTACGATCAACTCAAGAAACCAAGCAAAAATGAAGTCCTCGACCTTTTTCTCCCTCTCTGCTCTTGTAGCAAATGTTTGCGCGGTGCCGACTTTATATCTGGCAGGAGATTCGACAATGGCGCCTGGCGGAGGTGGTTCTGGAACACAGGGTAAGAGGAACTTGGCTGGATGATATGCGAAGAGTTGAATGGCTGATTGAAGACATCATAGGGTTCGGTGAATACCTCAAGTACAGCTTCAAGGGTATCAATGTCGTCAACAGTGCCATTGCCGGACGGTCCGCACGATCATATTACAACGAGGGAAGATTCCAGGCTATTGCGGATAAAGTTGTTGCTGGAGATTATGTTCTTTTGTAAGTTATTTGGTTCATCTTGTGTTAGTTCGTTGCATAGGGGGTGTGGAATAATTCATTGACCCTTTACGACCCATCAACAATTCAATATAAGTTTGATTTATGAGATATCTAAACAAGACCTAGCTCATTCGTTTTCTTTTCTTTCTTTTTTCTTATTCAATATACTTGAGAGGGTACATATAAGTGTTGCGAATTAAATATGTTGGAGGAAGGGGGTCAATTCTAAAGCGGTTGATGAAATCTTCTACTCACTGTCTTGCTAACACATCTTTTCCAGTGAGTTTGGACATAACGACGGTGGATCATTATCAACTACTGACAATGGGCGCACTGACTGCCCTGGCGCGGGATCAGAGACGTGCATCTCCCCTACAACAGGAGAGACCGTCTACACATACGTGTTCTACCTCCTCCAAGCCGGGTAAGCAACCAACCACCACAAGTGATCTTGCACCTCCGAGTGGCCTACATTACATCTATTGCAGAGATGCTAACCTCTGCCCATGTAGGAAGTTGATGACAGCCAAAGGCGCACATGTAGTCGTTGCATCCGCTACTCCAAACAACGTGTGGGAAACAGGCACTTGGTCCTACAGCTCCAGTCGTTTCGTTGGCTACGCGCAGACTGTGGCTAGTTCGCTCGGCAGTTTGGCTTCGTTCGTGGACCATGGTCAGTACACGGCTAATATCTACAAGACACTCGGAGCAACTGTTGTGGACGGTTATTATCCGAATGATCACACGCATACGAGTCCTGCTGGGGCAACTACAGTTGCTGGCGCATTCATGAAGGGATTGATGTGTGGTGGTAGTGCATTGAGTGCTTACTCAAAAAACACCACAAGCAGTATTGCTGGAAGTTGTATCTAGGTTGATTGTTGGTTGTTGGTACGACTGGCGAAGCTAAAGGGGGGAGGATTCTATGATCGCGTGATCCGGGCCCCGACTCCCGACGTTAATGTATTCAAATTCTTGTATATAAAGTATCTATAGTCTAGTCTATATGATTGTACATATGGAGGATAAACAATGGTCTCGACAAATTTACAGCTTATATCCGTGTATTGACGGGCAGGAGACCTTTTGCCATGCGTTGAATTTGGCCAGCGTAATACTTACTTTGGTAGCCAGCACCTACTTGCTTTACTGGCACATATTTGATCAATAATGGCACTTTGAGGGGAGCCAAGGTTATAGTTGCCTCCTCGTCGGGAATTTCAGTGTTGAGGATTATCTCCTTGGGGAGTTTAGGGAGGACAGCGGAAGGTCTTGCGATACCGATGAGGTCACAGGCACCGGACTGCAATGCTGCTTCCATTCCAGTGCGAGTCCTGAAGCCACCTGTTACCATCAAGACAACGCTAGGGAACTGCTCTCGGACCGTCTGCGCGAATTGCAAAAAGAAACTCTCTCGCGAATTTGCAGGTTTGGAATCCTTCTGGGGAATTGCGTCGGTGGTGTTCGATTCTTGCATCATTCGAGGATTCTCATAATTACCACCGGAGATTTCAATGAAGTCGATGCCAGCTTCGACGATCAGGCGGATTTGCTCCAGTGTATCGTCAAGGAATTCGTTGCCAGATGCATCCACACTGTTCATCTTGATGCCTATGCAGAACTCCTTGCTAGTCTGTTCTCGGATCTTGTGGATAATTTCCACTACGATCGCTGCTCTCTTGGCGGGAGTGCCTCCGTAGGGATCATTTGCTCCTCTTTGGTTAGAGAGAGGACTTAGGAACTGGGCAAGAAGATACCCATGTCTAGATAAAAAGTCAATAACGAACGACCACGAGGGAACAGGGATTGACTCACGCGCCGTGCAGCTCAACACCCTTGAATCCCGCTTCAAAGCACTGCTTGGCGCCCGACACGAACTGGTCGATGACACCATCTTTTCCAGAAATTTCCTCAATAGTTAGCTCACGCGGTGTTCCAAACACGAGCTTAACTGCGGCACGCTCGAGCCAGCTAGGACCGAAGTTCATGGGAACCGCAGATGGTGCGACCGTCTTATCGAAAAAGCCACGATCTCCTGCGCCAAGGGGAGACTGACGCCCCGCATGGCAGAGCTGAACAACTGTAGCTGCACCTCCCCGTTGGCACGTGGCAGCCCATGTCCGCCAGATCTCCTTGTCAGCATCGCTTGGGGAAGCGGATGTGTGCTGCAGCGTAGTGACATCTCCAGCGCTGCCTAAATACTTTGAGGAGACTTGCACGTTTCCTACGTAAATGTTAGAATTAAAGTGTTCGTACTGGTTGCATGGATTACTCGTATTGGTCGTATATACCTGTGATGATCATGCCCCACCCGCCGTCTGCCCATTGACCATAAGCCTTCAGGAACTTCTCATCCAGTTGATGGGTGGGTGCCATGGCTTCAGCCATTGCTCCCTGTCTTATGTCAGCGTTCCTTCAGAAGTCGACTAAGTCTGGGGTGTATCATCGCTTACTTTGGAGAGACGATTTGGCAGCCGCAAGCCGCATGGCAATGTAAGCTCTTGCGATAACAGCATGATGGTTGGATATGTGAGTCTCTGTGAGCCTTCACTAAATGTCCCCTTGTCTAGAGTAATTAGTCGTCGTCTTTATATTCGCAGCATTTACAGGACATTTACATGACTTTTTGACCGAGGTTCGATTACAAACAAAGTCCGGGCAACTCTGCTCAACTCTTGGTCTGTCGGCCTGAAGATTGCTCCGCTTCCGGTGCCGATCTGCCGACCGATGATAGATATCCTAAATGCTACATTGTATGTCTGCAAAGAAAAAATCCAGTACGGAAAGATGACTGAATGCATGTCTCTAGGTTGGATCTCTAGAATGGAGACAGCAGCCGATTTCGGTAAACATTGTACGAAATACATACGAAGTACACTGTACGGAAGTACAGTACCACCCACTCCGTTCACTCGATGATGGGAGAATAGGGGTTGCACGGACTCTCCTTGCAGCCGCTCGCAGTGACGGTGAGATTTTAGGCTCTACTCGAGGCTCTAGTGCTAAGTTAAACTTCAATGGGAACCACACTTTGTCGATATCGTCAGATATATCCTCATTGATACATCAGCATCACGGAATCCGCAATCAAAACTGGAGCTTTCGCTCCGACTTGCTGTGGCCTGACTGAATGACGGGATGCGATCGTCCCGAATCACACTCACTTTGCTAACCTCGAAGATAGAAATAGCCATACTCCAACCTTACCTCAACCCGATGGTACGATCCTTGCCGACTAGGCAACCACATCTACACATCGTCGACAATGCTATCTTGAGGGTGGAGCGCGATCTTTCTTCTTCGAACTCTGCCGTGCGATATACATCCATCCCTTCGAGGTGGCAGCGGCTGGCGCATTTCCTACACGAGCCGCGGCGGGAATGTGTATGGCACGTATAGCAATATACTTTTAGTTTTACCTCATGATGGGATCATTCTGATGATATGGGCTAGCGACAGCGATACCGCGGATCTCTTTAATTCGACAGGAGATGGCGTTCTCGAGCTAAGATGTTGTTTTCCTGCCTAGAAGCTGAATTGACACCTTTAGCCAGGCTGGGCTGAACTTAGTTGGACCTTGACTACTTGAGATACCAATGGAACAAGTGATAGTATCAATGGCAGGCGGTAGCTCGCACACGACTCCATTGGTCAAACATGAACCGCAATTGAATGACAACCTTTCTATACGCCTTCAATATGTCCAAGTGATGGATGGGGCGCGCAACCTTGATGAACATGAAGATGGTAGCTCAATATTACGGCTCAGGGCGATCTATGCAAGGCGGGAAACATCCACGTTCTTTGAAAATTCGGAATACTTCCTAGTGGTTGTACTCACGTAAAAGTCCTTCCAACAACAGCGCTGAATACCCAGCATTGCTTCGGTTAACTATGCCAAGCTGCTGCACATTTGGAGCATTGACTGTATTTTCAGGAACAGCCGCAATTTACTTTGGTCAGCACTAAGTCATCCTTCATTATGCTATAATACACGAGGTCATTTAAATAGTCTACAGTTTGCACTTCTTGAAAGCCTCTGGCCATACTTGGACTTCTTCTCTTCCGGAGTTCATGTTATTGGAGAACTCATCAAGGAGGATTCATAACTTGACAGTCAATTGTAGGTCTATTGAAAGAGTTCTCAGCATCGGCAAGGATTGTCTTTACATCAATCTCATTCCCTACCTCATTCTGGCGATTTCCAGTCTTTGGTACCTATTTACCTCGGCGGAAAGATCGATACAGATCGGACTTTACATGGCATACACCAGAGATTCAAGTGGTTTCTGCTGCAGAAGTGACATTCAGAGTCTTCGCCATCGTTGTCGAACATTTGAGGCAGTTCGGAGGGCATTCGAATCTTTCCATGTAAGAATCTCCAGATATGTACAATACTACTGGCCAAGAAGATCGACGGCAGTATTACCCGTGGAGGAACGAACTGCAACCCTTCTGAGTCCTCACAAGACGTAAGTGTGCATATCCTGAGTCATTTTGTTATCGCCGTCCCGCAGAAATCATTGGCCGGATCGTGTTGTACCATCCGTCCCGTACTAGGCAGCTACACAATCTATTTTCGGTGTTAGATCCGAAGATTGGCAAGTTAAGCGGGGTTGCTGCTGCGCTCACGCCACGGATGCAGGGGCGCATATGGAAATGTGGACCTTTGGATTCTGTAAGCACTCAATTTTTCGTGCTGCATTGCAACCTTGAAACTTTGTGATTTCAAAGCTACGCAGAGGTCAGGTTCAAGAGCAATTTCTAAGTTTTCTCCGACATTGTCTATGATAAGAGGTTGAAAGCAACTGTCACCTACTGCATTGAGCGAAGCAAGTGCGCCAAGCTCCAGAGAGAGAGCGAGTGCCGTGCGTAACCTTTGCTCCGTCATGAATACCATTGGTTTTCCTAGCCTGAAGTACCGCTGCTGGGCGTTTACGCGGCCTACTCCGAACATGGTTAATACAACACGAGCTCCAAGGTTGTATGCTGAGAGGCACGTGAAATATACGCCTTGCGGCGGGATGGCGCAGACGCTTATGTCCTTCGTATATCGACCTTGGCAAAGTCCTGGGGAGTCATCGCATTGTTCTCAATTCCAATCTATTCTGAAAGGCATTCTCCATGGCTTCTGCGCTGAATTGATCAGACGGCTTACGGCTTTCCGAAGTTCCCCGCTGTCTAAGAATAAAGCTTTTCATGAATGCACCATGCATGCAGCACTCTATCTGCACGGGTAGTAGCTTTCAGCCATAGGCCGTTCGATAGACGATACCTCACATGGATACTGCGTGGGATGAGTTCCAGGGGGTGCCGTGCCACCAACCATTCATTTACTGTTTGAGACTCACACATTATCAAGTTGCGTGCTATTTTGAAAAATTGTATATCGTCGCCCGACCTGTTTAGGCAAGTCATCACATATGAGTGAGTATCGGCTTTGGCGCTGTTCATCACTTCAGAATAATTGCATCGCCGACAATAGATCGGATTTATTACCACATGTCTTAAGACTTCTTTCTTTTTTCACCTCCGGTCTTGGATGCAACTTTCCATTTTGGTCGACGTCGTGAATCGAGATGGTTGAGGATGACTGCAGGCTCCTCGTAAGAAAATCCTCAGAAGGCAGACCTTCGTGTAAGGTCAGGCAAGTAGCTGAATGATATGGCGCCCTCCTCCACATTAGCTTCTTAGGAGCCTGCCATCACGTAGATAAATAGCTGCCATATCTCCTACTTCAACAACATCTCATCATCAAGTCTTTCATCTTCTCATTCATAACTCAGCAGAGCCTGGGGAAACGAAATCTCACAGTCTTCTTAAACTCCTTCTTTAAAACTTTTTGCTCGATCGAACAGCCTGACGTCGCCTCATTCCTTCGAAGAGTCACACACAGTAAAGTGACTCTTACACGATGTTCTCTATGCGGCTTCTAAGCCTCTTGGCATTATTCTCAACCTCAGTTGTGGCCTTGTAAGTATTTTTGATGAATATATCGATTCTAGTGAGCTAACATTTCTACTACCAGAACTCCGAAACAAAAACACTACTGGACACAAAGCCAAACTCGTCGTTCACACGTCGGCAATACACCAACTGAAGTCGATTATATCGTCGTCGGTAGTGGACCTGGTGGTGGCACGTTAGCTTCTCGTCTGGCAATTGCAGGTTACGATGTTCTCTTGATTGATGCTGGAGATGACGAGGGCGAGCAACTCATTCCAGAGATCCCCATCATGCAGTTCAAGTCTACAGAGTATGAAGCTCAACAGTGGAACTTCTTCGTGCATCACTACGCAGACGAAACCCAGCAAAAGAAAGATTCGAAAATGACTTACCGCACCACCGATGGAGAATATTATGTCGGCTTGAATCCTCCAGCAGGCGCCGAACCACTTGGTATCTGGTATCCTCGAGCCGGAACTCTCGGTGGTTGTTCGAATCACAATGCTATGATCTCAATCTATCCTCATGAAAGCGATTGGCAATACATCGCAGATCTCACTGGTGATGCATCCTGGGCTCCTGACCACATGAGAACATATTTCGAGAAAATGGAGCGATGCGACTACCTTCCGGAAGACACTGAAGGACATGGCTTCGATGGCTGGTTCAATATCAATGTCACCAATCCTAGTCTCATTGCCAACGATGAGAAAATCGTTTCGTGGATGATGGCTAGTTCTGCGGCATCTGGTGATCCCCTTGGTTCTGGCTCTAACATGACCGTTGATGGTGTCTCAAACGTTTTGCACCGTGATATCAACAACAACTCTCCTGGACGAGACAACACCACCGGAATATTTCAAATGCCATACGCTATTGATGGTAGAACAAGACACGGAGCGAGAAATTTCATCGTCGATACTGTCAATGCAGTCAAACCAAACGGCAAGCAAAAATATTCATTGACACTCAAGTTAAACACACTGGTTACAAAAGTCCGTTTCTCAAACGATAGCATCCCTCAAGCCATCGGCGTGGATTTCATCGAAGGCAAAGGTCTCTACCGAGCTGATCCCCGCTCTGGTAACAACACCGCCGGAACTTTCGGAAGCGTCAACGCCAGAAAAGAAGTAATCATTGCCGGCGGCGCATACAATACGCCTCAAATCCTCAAACTCAGCGGTATCGGTCCCAAAGACGAGCTCAAATCCTTCAACATCCCCGTCGTAGTTGACCTCCCAGGCGTCGGGACAAACTTGCAAGATCGCTACGAAACAGCCACGATCTCCAAGACTGAGGATGCGTTTACTGTTGCAAATGGCTGCACATTCATGTCTACACCTGATGATCCGTGTCTCGATCAATGGGAACACAATACTACAGATGCGGGACTATACGCTACTCCCGGTCTTATGATCGCTATGGTTGCGAAATCAAGCGTTGCGGTGGCCGATCCTGATCTGATTATCTCAGGCGGACCTGCGAATTTCAAGGGCTACTATCCGGGGTATTCGGATTACACTGCTGCGGATGCGTTGCATTGGGTTTGGCTTACATTGAAAGCGCACACGCGGAACAGAGCAGGCACAGTGAAATTGAAGTCGGCGGATCCGAGGGATACCCCGGTTATTACGATGAATTACTTTGAGAGCGGGAATGCGGGATGGGAACAAGATCTACAGGCTGTGTACGAGGGAATGGAGATATCGAGGACGGTGCTAAAAGATATGATTCCGCTAAATGGGACGTTTACGGAGGTGTGGCCGGGGGCGGATATCAATACGGAGGAGAAGATGAAGGATTTTATTGTAGATGAGGCTTGGGGTCATCATGCGAGTTGTAGTTGTCCGATTGGGGCGGATGGGGATAGCATGGCGGTGCTGGATTCCAAGTTTAGGGTGAGGGGGACGAAGGGGTTGAGGGTGGTGGATGCGTCGGTTTTCCCGAAGATTCCGGGTTTTTTTGTGGCGGTGCCGACGTATATGATTTCGGAGAAGGCGGCGGATGTTATTCTTCAGGATGCAAAGGGGAACGGGAATGGGAAGGGCAATGGAAATGGAAATGGAAATGGCAACGGGGGGCATCATTGAAGTGAAGAGAGGAAGGAAATGGAAGGGAGTAAAGCTGGGTTGTGAGCTTGTGAGAAGAAGTGAGCGAGGAGTGAGGGGTCCAGTCGTGCACTGATGAGGGGAAACTCGAAGTGATAAATTATTGATGGGTGGAGAGGTGGCTGAACGGCGGAGAGACAGGGTTTGTTTGTTTTGTTCCATGGCTGCTGAACTGGTTTTCGGATTTCTTTCGAGTTTAGTTTGATGTATCAAAGGAGAGATAGAGTGGTGTTGATAGAGGGCTGATTTGTTTCGTCCGATGGCTGCTTAACTGTTTGGATTTCTTTCGAGTTGGATTTGATATTGTACAGGAGAGACGGAGACAATGGGAAGAGAAATCTAGACCCGAGTAGAGTAGATCCCGTATTGAAAGCTTATCTTCTTAGCCCTATTGTCCTCAATCATGTCAGTGCTGTGCGTTAGAAAACACAGCCAACCACAGTACAATCGCTGAGCTTTGGCGTCCCCTAATGCCGGGACCACCCAATATTTCATAGCTCATAGCATCTTGGCGGACCTGCTCGGTGAGCACCGGAGCTGATATTTTGAGATCAAGATATTAGGGTTGTATGCCAAGTTGCCAACAGTCCAATATTGGTACTCGAGAGGGAGGAGACCATTGTTCGGAAGGGAATCTGAAATGGCGGCGGAAGCAATGTGTCCGCCAACGGAGAGATAGACTTGAGAAGGCGGTAGAGGTCAGAGAGAATCTAGATGCGAGTAGCGTACAGACTGGCGTGTTAAACGCTTAGCCATATTCCTTTTCACTATGCTAATGCTGCGTTAAAAACACAAGACCAACCATAGCACAGGTTCAAGCCTCAGTGAACTACTATCTCCTTACTACAGAGGTAGAATTGGTGTACACGAATCTGTGGCTGAGATGTCGATCGCACAATCCACCAATTACGTTCATTTAATTTTGCGAGGGCGGTGAGTGGATGGGACTGAAAGAGGAACTCCCGTGCTCTGAGACAGGGGTCTCCTACTACTGTAATTCGCTAGTACACTTTCGACAACGATTGAGAATTTTTACTCACCGACCGACTCGACTTTGCATCCAGATACAGAAAAGAAACACAGTTACAATATCCCATTGGAATAGCAATGCAGCAAACCATTCTGAGCAGTTCTCAGGATGTATGATAATTCCGAAGATTCCAAAGAAAAATACAACCTCAACCCCTCCAGTCCAGTAAAACTAGTATTGGGCTTTGGTAAAGGAGTTTGATTACGGAGGCAGGGTCCGAGACTATTCTTGCTCGTCGAATTTCTGATAGCGGCGATCACTAGAACTTTCGGTCAATGATCTGCATAATGACAGCTTCCGGAAATAAAGCTTCACCCGATTTGGGCAACTCATTGGCCTATCGACACTTCCTGCTCCTTGAAATTCTCCGTAGTTCGCGCAATTCAAGTGAACGCATGTCGCAAGCCGGGTTGGATGTGGGGAAATGTCAAGGGAGCTGTGATGTTCACCGTCGATGGAAAAGGGCGGCTGAACTGAATCTTATGGGGCCTGTCAGTCTCACTTGCTTGCAACTGCGAGGAATCTACCGCAGTCATGAATCAAGCTTCTCTGGACCCCAGTCATTGTTGCGATCAACATTGGTCTATGCTTGCTGCCATACTCCTTTCAGACCTTCTAGTGCAATTCCAATGTTCTGTGGGCCATGGTGTTTGAAACTCGTCGACGATCAGTATTCGCTTTGTTGGATCTATTGCTGTTCGCAGTCAAGGCTGATTCAAAGTTCCCCATCGTCGAGTCTTGCGCTATGCACTAGCATCATGAATCTCCTGGACCAGCCGCCAAGTTGCATCTCCTATTCAATCTCTGTTGTCTAGAGATCGTCGTCGGTGTGGAATTGGCAGTTGTCATATTCTTATATATACCATCCTTTGTCCTCACTCCTCTACCTTTTTTTCATCATCAGCTCTCATCTCATTCACTATCCAACACTTTCTTTAAAGCCTTACGCTCTTTGCAGCCTATCTTTACCTTAATACTTTAATACTTTAATAACCTAATAATCTCCGTCTTCAGACACCCTCAAACCACTCTCAAAATGCGTTACTCAACCATCGCCGCTATCCTTAGCTTCACTGCCACTGCTTTCGCAAGTGCTCAAGTTGCTCCAAATGTGGCTCCAAATGTGGCTCCAAAAGTAGATGCTGAAAACTTCAAAGCTGGCAACGACGCAACTGCTGCGAACGACGCAAACGCCGTCGCCAAGGGAGTTGACGCTTCAAAGGCTGCACAAAACCTCAATGCTGGAAACTTTGCCAACGACAACAAAGCTGGCAATTTCGTCCGCGATGCCTACACAATCTACTCCACATCCGTCTCAAGCTTCGCTACTACCCTCACCACTGCCTACACTTCCACCTCTACTTTGACCAACATGGTTACCGCCACCATCCCAACCACATCTTGCACCGAGACTGCCGCTCTCGCCACTGGTATCCCCACCACTGGTGATATTAGCATCACCGCCGTGGTGAGTGTCATCAAGACTGTCCGCGCCACAGTCTCCGCCCAACTCGACCTCATCACCGATATCACTGCCTCAGTCAATGTCGGCAACGTTATCAGCGCCTCTCTCAGCGTCGGCGTCCAACCAAGCATTGTCGCCAAGGTCGTTGCTGACATCAAGGCGATCACTGCCTGCCTCCAAGCCAACGTTAACGCTGTTGTTGGTCTTGCTATCCCTACCGTTCTCGAGCTCGATGTCGCTGTTGTTGCCAACGTCTGGGTTGTTGTTAAGGATCTCGAGTTCGTCGTCCTTGAGCTCGTCACAATCTTGAAGAACCTCCTCGTCAGCGTCAACCTTTACGTCAACGTTACTGTCAAGACCGAAATCAACACTGTCATCGAGCTCCTCAGCACCCTTGTCACTCCTATCGTCAAGCTCCTTGGTGTTGCCAAGTGCGAGGAGGCCGGTGTCCTTTCCTTGATCAAGGCTGATGTCAACATCATCCTCGGCATGCTCAACCCTTGCCTCAAGGAGCAAGGAAAGCCAATCATCGCCCTTTTGTTGTAAACGATGTTCACAAATGGTCAAACACGCGGAGGAAGTTGCGGGGGAGGATAATGGTAATATGATGTGACGGAAAAGATTGAATAGACTGGACTGTGGCGGTATGGACAAGAATGTTGAGAACGGGTTAGAAGGGAATGGTTGGGGTCGAAGACGGCAGGGGATTGAAGGACATAGTTGTATATTAATATCACGAAGCGCACTAGGCAACAAATATTTGATTCTAGAAAAAAATCTGCTGATCATCAAAAACTCTCTCTTCTTCTGGTCCAATGTGATTGAAAATTGACTTGCTTATATGACTGGCATTTCTCGTCTTCACTAATTCTATGGTTAATAACTCCCTCGAACGTCTCTGAAAAGTTATTTTGTCTACTTTTGAGCTCGCTTTTCCAGATCTTATACATGAGACTTCTCCTGTTGGAGTTCTCTGAACCACTGGTCATGTAATGAAAGTCCCCATATAGAAACCCATCAACGGCTGGACATTCTCCCAAAATACCTGGCAGATATGGTTATTGCTCTTTTACAAAGCGGATCATTTTTGCCCAGTTAGAACGATAACAATGTTTAAGCAGATGTCTTAGACTTCTTGTTGCGTTCAGATGCGTGAACCGCCAAAATAATTCTGTCTCTCATCACTCAAAATAGAAATCCTACTGTCTTTTCAATCCACCAACAGTCGCACACAGCACAGAGCTAAGCGACGGCGGGGGTGGCGCTGTAAATGTGGCTTTCTCACTTCTCACGTGCGATAGGAAGACACTGCAGCCTTAATCCACAGGCATGAAATCGCGAACGCGAAAAAAGTTGAACCTCAATTATCAAATTGAAGGTAGCCAGGATAGCTCCGAGAATTTCTTCCATACCCCGCCACACCGCTCGAGTAATCCAGCAGTGCGAGTAGTCTAGATATTGACATATTTTCTGTTTTATACCCTTCCAGCAAGCTCCTGCAAAAATGTCATTCGGCGGGCAGACTCCCACCATTATTGTGCTGAAAGAGGGTCAGTTCTGGAAAGTGTCCTACAGTTAGGCAACATGCTAATATGGATTTAAAATATAGGCACAGATTCTTCTCAAGGAAAGGGCCAGGTTATCAGCAATATTAATGCTTGTTTGGCAGTTCAAGCAACGATAAGAAGTACTTTAGGTCCATATGGTGGGGATTTATTACTCGTTGATGAAAATGGACGACAGACGATTACCAATGACGGTGCAACTGTTATGAAGGCAAGGCTACTCTACTCATTTGCCGTGAGAAGCAGGAGCAAAAGCTGACTTCTGTACAGCTTCTTGATATCGTCCATCCAGCAGCACGAATCCTTACCGATATTGCTCGATCACAAGATGCGGAAGTAGGAGACGGAACAACGTCTGTGGTTGTGCTTGCAGGAGAGATTCTGAAGGAGATCAAGGACCATGTTGAGCAAGGCGTAAGCTCGCAGACCATCATTAAGGGTTTGAGACGAGCTTCATCGATGGCTGTAAACAAGATCCAGGAAATCGCTGTTAACACAAGTGAGGGGAACAAGAGGGAAACCTTGAGCAAATTAGCTGGAACGGCCATGAGCAGTAAACTGATCAAGAGAAATACTGGTTTCTTTACAAAAAGTATGGTTTGTAAATTTCCTATGGAGGGGTAAATGCTAATACTGTGCAGTGGTTGTCGATGCGGTTCTATCTTTAGACCAGGAGGACTTGAATGAGAAGCTCATCGGCATCAAGAAAATCCCCGGTGGATCGCTCACAGACTCCCTATTCGTTAACGGTGTGGCATTCAAAAAGACCTTCTCCTACGCCGGTTTCGAACAACAACCAAAATCATTTACGAACCCTAAGATTGTCTGCCTGAATGTCGAGCTCGAGCTCAAATCCGAGAAAGACAATGCGGAAGTTCGTGTAGAACAGGTTTCGGAATACCAAGCCATCGTCGATGCGGAATGGCAGATTATTTACAACAAGATGGAAGCTCTATACAAGACAGGAGCAAAGGTTGTTCTCTCCAAGTTACCAATCGGTGATCTTGCTACACAATATTTCGCAGACCGAGATATCTTCTGCGCTGGTCGTGTGTCATCAGACGATCTTGAACGCGTCATTCAGGCTACAGGAGGATCTATACAATCCACCTGTTCCGATATCCACCCCGAGCATTTGGGAACATGCGGTAAATTCGAAGAGCGTCAAATTGGTGGTGAACGATTCAACTTCTTCGAAGATTGTCCCGCAGCCAAGACTTGCACACTGGTTCTCCGTGGAGGAGCCGAGCAATTCATTGCCGAAGTCGAACGTTCTTTACATGATGCTATCATGATTGTCAAGCGTGCCATTAAAAACAACACAATTGTTGCTGGAGGTGGAGCCTGCGAAATGGAAGTATCCGCCTATCTCCATCGCTATGCCGACAAGAACGTTCCTCACAAACAACAAGCCATCATCAAATCCTTTGCCAAGGCACTCGAAGTAATTCCTCGACAGTTGTGCGACAATGCCGGTTTCGACGCTACCGATATTCTAAATAAACTCCGTGTCGAGCACAGGAAAGGAAATGTATGGGCCGGTGTTGATTTCATTGGAGAGGGAATCAGAGATAACATGGAGGCTTTCGTGTGGGAACCGGCGCTGGTGAAGATTAATGCCATTCAAGCCGCCACTGAAGCCAGTTGCTTGATTTTGAGTGTTGATGAGACGATCAAGAACGAAGAGAGTGCGCAACCTCAAGCGCCTCAGAGAGGTCTACCTCCGGGAGCCGCTCAGAGAGTAATGAGAGGAAGAGGTAGAGGTATGCCAAGACGGTAGATGATGAAATGAATGATTCATGACTTGTTGACGGTTGGGGGAGGGACACAATGGATGAATACAGTGGATTATTTTCTGCATGCTTTTGTAGATGATTTGACCTTTCTGGCTGGGAGATCAACAGAAGAGTCTGATGTATGTATCTGTGGAAAAAGTACATCGTTCCTTGTAGCTGTTTAGAATTCCAAAAATCCACCCCTGAATTCTATGATATTGAGGATTATGTGCGTGTTAGTAGTGCCTTGGACTTTTACAGTTGAGAGGTAGTAACCCTCTGGATATTGCTCATTGTTACAAAGATAGGTTGCCGATTCCTGAAATTTTTTGATCATGATGAGGATATAGTTATTCTTGACATGTTTCTTTCAATTTCCTTCACTTGGTCGTTGAGAAGTGATATCCAAGTGGACCTCAATTTAAGTAGAGCAAAGCTCCCTTCCCTACCTGATCAATCCCTACATGCCGACCCAATCATACTCGTACCTTCCTTCCTAATTTAGTATGTAATCTTACCAAGCTTACACGCCGCATCCACTTCCTCACTAAAGGACCCTCAAATACTCCCCAAGACAATCATCTCGCAACCCCCGACGACTCCCACCATTCACAACAACCCTTCCAACCTCGAACAAACAATCACCATGCACCCCCCTCTCCTCACAACCACATTCCTCCTCTCCCTCTCCCTCCTCCTCCCCCTCACAACCTCCACTACCACCACCCCCGCAATCCACCTCCCCCTCTCCCGCCGCAACGGATCCTTCCTCTCCTCTTCCTCCATCGCGAACCTCACATCCCTCACCCAAACCCTCCACGAAACCAGCACCCGCTTCCTCGCTACCGAGCGTAGAGTTGCGGATAGCCACGTTATACGTATCCCGCGCAGACACTACTCGAATATTTTGTACCCCCCGGGCACTACGCCGCTGGAACCGAGTGCATTTCTGCTGGGTGAGGTGGGGAGGGAGGGGGGTTGGTTTGTGAGCATGCAGCTGGGGGAGGGGGAGAGGGAGGTGGAGATGGATTTGGGGTTTTTGAGTGGGGATTTTGTTTTTGTCGATACCGGGGGGGAGGGGAGTACGGGTTTTATAGAGGGGAAAATACTGGGGTTGAGGGGGTGTAGGAGGGTGGAGGATATATTAAGGATAGGGGAGAGGGGAATAGGAGTAGAAGTGGAGTTTGCGGTTTGTAGGCCGAGTAGGAGTTGGGTTGGGGGGTTGGGGAGGAGTGGAGGGTTAATTGGATTAGCGGGAGGAGAAGGGTTGAGGCAGGTTGGGGGGAAGGGGAATGGGTTTTTGGGGGAGTTGCAGAGGGCGGGGGTGCTGGATGAGAGGGGGGGTGCTGGATGAGAGGGGGGGGTGGGGTGTGGTCTGTTGTGTTGATTAATGGGAGGGAAGGGGTTTGGAGTATTGGTGGGACGGCGGAGGAGATCGTTAGGGAGATTGAGGAGGAGATTGAAGGGGAATTGGAGAGGTTGGAAGGAGATGATGGGTTGAAGAGGGAGGAGAAAGCGGTAAGTGATGGGGATAGATGGGAGTGGGTGAGAGTACAGGGTACAGATGGATGGTGGCAGATTATGATGAAGTCGATCTATGTGTCTGGGACCAAAGTTCTCCAGAATCAACAGGTCATACTAGATGTACGTTTAAACCTACTTTTCCTTAACCCTCACCTTCTTCCCCTTCTCCATCAACCCCCCTCTATCCCCACACCCCAGCTAACATCCTCCAGCTCAACACCCCCTTCATAATCGGCCCCCCCTCCGCCGTCCGCACCCTCTACGCATCCATATCCGGCGCGCGCGCTCTCCCTCCCCCTTACTCCCACTTCTACACATACCCCTGTTTCAACCCCTCAGAAATCCATTTCGAGTTCGGCAGCTTCCGGACAGCGGTTATGAAGGGTGCGGGGGATAAAGGGGCGTTTAGTCCAGGCGGAAGGTTTAGTTTGGGGAGAGCCGAGAGGGGCAGTGGGTTTTGTGTTGGGATGGTGGTGGAGGGTGTGTTTGCGGAGTTGGGGGAGGGGAATGGGATGCAGGATGTTTGGGTTTTGGGGGAGCCGTTTTTTAGGGATGTGCAGGTTGCTTTTGATGTGAGTTTGCTGTGCTTTCTTTGAGCTTTTTTCGTGGTGATACATACTCCACGCAGGTGTGCTCGTTTGTGTATGGTTGGCTGATTCTGGTGTCTGACGATCTAGTGGAAGGAGAAGAAAGTCGGAATGCAGAAAGCTTGACGTTATAACCACATCATTAATTAAGTATGTAGTCGGACGAGAATATAGTATAATGGGGAATTGAGTCGCATCACATCAAAGCCCATGAGAAGCCGGATCGAATTGTTGCAGCAATCAGACTTGTCAATCTTGTTCTCATTCTCTTTCCTTGTCAGCCTGAAGGTGTAGAATGGTTTCTAGGAGTCGGTAGATAAGCGGATTTATAGATTAGAATGTATATAGAATTTATGAGCTTTTGTGGTGATCAATCGAAAAGGAAACATAAATGAAGTATAATGATGCTACTTCTCTGGCCTACAAATTTCTCCACCAGTTTGAAAAATATCGCATCTAAATGTCGAACACGACAAGACTGGGAGGTTCCGCAACGTGAAAAACTTGCTTGCACTTGTCATATTCTATGCTTGAATTTTCTTTTTCAAATGCGTCTCCAGGAAAAACCCACATGCCGATTGTTGTCGTTCCGTTTTCGAGTGACTGCGCATGGTCGTCTACTTTTTTATTGAAACGTCGACCGAGGGAAGAAGGATCATTCCAGTCAAGGGAGTCTAAGCCCCAGAACTTAAGCACGCGCGGCCACGCTTCCGCTTCGTTTTCATGGTTGCGCTCGATCATCTGGTGAACTCCCAACTTTGTCGATATGTGGTCCTCAAGGTGGTCCTCCTCCCACTCGTTGAGTGGGTGCATCTCGGTGGTTATGCAGATATTGTAAGAGAAAGCGCCTGTACGTTTCACACCCAGACTCTTTTCGAGAGTGCACCACTCACGGTAGAATCGACGGGGGTCGTTCATGAAGAACAAAGATTTCAAATCCTCCTGCACGAATCTGGGGTCGCTCTCGAGGTAGTCGAAACCTATGTAGGATCTGCCAATCTTGTTCAAAGGAGGTACAAGAGGACAGGCCGTCAATATATGAGGGAGCCCTTTTGCTCCGAACCTAAAGTCTGTGGGACTAGGACCGTAGAATCTTGATTTGCCTAGAAGCTGCTCAAGACACCATAGCGACCGAAGCTTCGTGCTGAGAATGTCGACAAAGGATGCTTTGGCTATGGGATGATAACTAGGAAGGAAACGTTGGCTTAAAGAGCTGTTTGGTTTGTTATTGCTTATTTCATCACTACTTGTGGATGGGGACAAGGGAGGTTCGTACTATGGTAGAATTCCTGAAATTTGAGATTGGTAGCCACTACTGAAGTATGAGAAAGAAGTCCCTGCGAGGGCGAGATGCATGACACCCTCGTCTTTAGGATCATACGCTCTCATATCATGAAGTATGTCGGCGAAAACATCCTTCAACCCCTGTTGATGTATATGCCGACTATGTATAAACACGACATCATATTCGGGGCTGATACGAATCTGGCCTCGAACAAGAGGCAGACGAAGACGATAGAAATCTAGCGCTGCGAATCTCGATTCCCTTGTAGTAGAGAAAAGAGGGCTGGCTATAAATGATTCGGGTGCATTGATTGAGAGCTCATAGTGACTGCCGCTCACGATCTTTCCTAACTCATTTCGACTAGAGTATGGCGGCAATTGATCGTCGTAGTTTGTTTTCTTGCCGCGGATCGGAACGAAACGACGTTGTATGAGAGACAGAGACCAGATGCATAGACGGATCTCGCGCGGAAGGCCAGAAAACAGATGGAATTGTAACGATGACTGCTTTCTGGATGGTGCAAAATGCTCGTCGTTGAACAGTGCAATCATCGTTGCGCGATATGGCGCTGATTATATATAACTCAAGGACCTACGGGGGAAGAATGTAGTTGGGAGAGAAGAACTTACTACCAGAAAGAGAACAACCTGATGAATCAACCTTGCGATAGCAGGAATTCTACTTACGTAGAAGCATTCCGCATCTCTCACATTACCAACTGTTTGCTGTCAGCCTGTGCCGCTGCAGAAAAACCTGCCCTGAACAATGTCACCGATTACTTATCGCGCCAATCGATACACGAGTACGGCGTTGCAATTTGCCTGACTATATCGTGATAACAGTAAGAGTAGAATTCTGGTGGTACTTTTCGTCCGTGAAGCCTCTCAAGGTTGACTACCGAGGTTTCTATCTTATCCACTACTCAAGCAAATATTTACCTATAAAATTCTAAACAACACCTCTCTTTCTATCAAACTGTCCCAGCGACTCCCTGCCTCAACAGTAGAGTCCGCCGCTCTCTCGTGAGCGTCGATTCGACAATTCTAGTTGAGCCCGGGCGGGCATTTTGCGGGCACGAGGTGGTTGCAGAGAACAGTGATTCTGCGGAAGTTCATTGGGGCGATGAAAAGCGCAGCCCTCAGCTCGTTCTTGAGCTTTTGACTTTTTGGATATTTTTTTTGGATTTTTTGGTCGATGTGGATGCTGGATGGAAGCAAGCCGGTGAATGTCGAGAGGAAGTCTGTCATATAACTGTTGAGCCCCCGTGAATTTATATTTGAGCCAGTCACATTTAAGGCGCGTTTAAGCCACATTCTAAGTATACTGTGGCTGTATTCTACAAGAATCGGACCACATGCAAATTGCCAGAGACTGCAAACATCCAAACACGCTTGAATACTATTCAGACAGCTCGTCCTGACTCGGCGAGATGTCCATATTTCCATACCATAGTATCTGCAGAGCCACACAAAGGCAGCCCAGAATCTACAAGACATAGGAACAGGAGAAAGAAACCAGAAAGCAACCCACCATCTGCTTTAATCCTCCAGCATAAACCCATCAATGCCTGTGCCTCTTCTCGTCACCTCCCTCAGATTTATTTAACCATAGACGGAGAGTATGGCAAAACAGCTGCACTGCTGTAAACGCTGCCCCAAACACCCGATAGCCACTTGACCAGTCGATATACATTCTAGACCTGATATACCGGTGTTGAATCCAGTTGACCCAGCTAATGCCGGCAAGTCTAAGTCTCAGTGATGTACACACGTTCTCCAGCAACCAACTTCTCGATCGAATTGGTATATGAGAGCTGTACATAGCATCACTCGACCTCATCAACAAACTCACCATCACCATCACCATCACCACAATCTTCAGATTCACAAGTACCCATACGAATGGATGCAATCACAAACTTTTTGATACCCACTCCAGCCCTCCCACCCACCATCTTTACCCCGCCCTTCCCCATCCAAGCGACGAAAAAAAGCAAAATTAAATACCGGGTAAGTACAGCACAGTATTGTAAACATCCCGATTCCAGATCTCCCATGCACAACAAAGAAGGGGTAGGTAGGAGTGGAAAATCCAAAAAGGAAAAAAAGGTGAGGATATCGACCGAAGAAGTGAAAAAAAGAGCAATATTATACACGTTTTTGAAGATTTCCATACACTTTTTTCATCATTCGTGAAGTAATGTAATTTAAAGTTCTCCGGATGAAAAGAGATGCTTGCCCCGATTCCTCATTATCTCCTGCTTACGACTACATTCAGACATTCTAATACCTATAAGATGGTTTGTTAGTACGCTAAAACTATAATCTAAGAGTAGAAGAACTTACCCCCTCTCCAATAACGCCTTGGTTGTAAAGATGCTTGCTGATTCCTTTGACCAGCTCCATTTGCTCATCTGGGGTTAAGCCAGTAATAGCTGTTTCGATAACACCTCCTAGTGAGACCTTGTAGATAGCAATGAAGCTGTGATAGTATACGTAGGCGAAGAATCCCATGATGAATTGACAATCCATGCGGTCAGTCATTCCACCATGTCCGGGAATGGAGTCACCAAAGTCCTTGATCTTGAAGGTTCGTTTGAGTCCTGAAGCGAAGAAACCTCCGAAGGGTGCGATGAGTGATGCGAAGGTTGCAAATACAAGGATGTGGCCTTGCATTGGTGCCATGGAGAATGATTTGAGTAAGGGGAACCAAATTGGGAGTTGGTAAAGGTGAGGGCTGAAAACGGGGTTCGGTGTGCACTCTAGACCGGTATAGAGATTGGCGCCAAGGTCCTGCCAGTTATTAGTACCTATACTTTAGTAAATTTCTCCAGAAGTTGACTTACATTGACAGGGCAAATGAAGTATTTGTAACGCATCAAAACATTGGTCATGCCAATACCGAAGATAACAGTAAGGACCCAAGCCCCAACAAATCCTTCGACGGTCTTTTTGGGGGAGAGTTTGATGAGCTGAGTGCGACCAAATGTGATTCCACAGATATATGCAAAGATATCATTGCAAATGACCAAAGAGACAGGTAAGAAGAACCAGATCATGCCTTCAAAGACATTGTTCATGATGAAATGTGCTTGAACAACAATCAAGTACAAAGCCATGTGAGTCCAAGCAAATTGAGTGAATTGGAATCTGTAGTGTCCTGCTTGCAGAGAAGCAACGAAGAAAACAAATCCTAGAAGCTGTTAATTCTGTGTTCTGGAGAGTATGGGCAATCCGTGCTTACCAATAACGTAAAGCATGAAACTTATGAATCTGTGATGTGTCGCGAATGGCAATAAAACTTTGTCGACCAGCACAATATGCTTGAAGTAGTATATCACACTTTCTCCGTACAAAAAGTACATGGTCGTCGCCAGCCAATACCAATTAAGAGCCTTGGTAAACCGCAGTCGTCGAGCTCGGCTCGGAACGTTCGCAATAGCAATGACTTCCTTGAACGATATGACCTGTACCGCAGTGACGATCGCGATGATATAAATGTGCCCCATGAACATAGAAGCAAAGAATCCCCCAATCATCACAAAGGTCCATATCGATCGGGTAATGAAAGTTTGCTTCTTTTTTTCGTATTCTGAGGGTACGACATCTTGCTTCTGTCGCGCTGTGTATTAGCCATAGATCCTCCAAAGGAAATTTTCTTTGGTTCAGTCGGCCAAGCTCACCTCTTGCTTCTCATCACTTGCGCCATCCATTTTTGCGGGAGAGCTTGGCTCGGAGGCTGCTTCGCTGATATCTGAGAAGCTGCTCCTCCGACCATCACTGTGCCCATTTCGGTGGTTGAACTTGATTCCTCTGCGCGGTTTCGCCATGTTGCCGATTTTAATTTATGATCTTCACAGAGTTGAAGAGGTTGGTTGCTGGTTGTTCCGGAATTCCAGCTGTCCTTTGACCTGTGGTGCTTTCTTTTGCAAAAGCCGGTTGCGTTCGAAAGTTGACTCAGCTCCTGCGCCTAGGGTTCGTAATTCACGACGTCGACCAGTGAATGGGAAGTTCTGCGCACGGAATTTTATGAGGGGAAAGCAGTTTTCGCACTCGTTAAATGGTTGAGGTTGAGTGTGGTATAAGTGGGTGTGGGTTCGGAGTAAGGTAATTGTGCAGTGATGCGAAGTTGTTTGGGCCCGGCTCCTACGTCAGCCAAAAATCCCTGGAAACCCGCAGAGTTTGCTTGTGAAAGTAAGTTAACCGCGAACAAGTTATTTTCGTCGTTCTCAGCACGTTGATGACAGTTTTTTATTTTTACTCTTATTTTGTTGTGATTTTATGCAAATTACAAGAGTATCTCGAATTATACTACATTATCCTGTAACAAGCTTCTATCATATTGCTTCTCTTAAGTAAGATATTGGCTTTCCTACGCAGCTTGTTTGAAGTCCGGCTGGGCAATTATTTCTCTTCTCGGGTTATCAGGACATTGCAGTACGGATTATTTTTATCCCGAACTCCGTGTCATACGCGGTGTCGGGCGGCACTTCTCTCGAGCTTCAGCTGGTCGGCGGGATATTATGGAAATAATTCTAAAATGTTAATTGGAAAGTTGTTGCCTGTGTTTACATTGCTGCCAATTCGCATCGTGCCAAACATCACTCAATGACTACGGAAATGGAATGGCACCCAACGAATATGGAGAAAACAATTTCTCTGATGATGATTTCCTCGACGACTTACCACCGGATGCCTTGACTGAACTAGAGAACAATGCCATTACTTTTACCCAAAAAGCAAATTTTAAGCCGTCTCCCTCTTCCGATTATGGGGATGATTTCGATGACGAGGACTTGGATGACACCGTAGTAGTGGATGAGGCAAGGAGCGCGCCTGCTGTGGTTCCTCCTGCGCACAGAAAGAACCCTAATCCAGTCGTCCAACGAGAACAATTCCGCCAGCAACGGTATGGAGACTCGGGAATTGCGAATAGGACTCGCAATGATGCTGCTGTTGAATTGGCTGGGCAGCCAGATCATCTACTGCAAACAATCCCTCTTCCACGCGAAGACTCGAGCGTTTCGCGCCAGCAATCTCAGTCTGTAGCAGATGGCGATGCAGAAGCGTTGAGGAAATTAGTCCAAGAGGTGCGCTTTGTTCTTCAGTTTACCTGAGAAATTGCTGACCGGCCTAGTTGCAAGAGAAGAATAAAGCGCTCGAACAGGAAGCTCTCATGAAAAATGGCGAAATATCGATCCTGCGCGGGAAGATGGAGAAATCAGACAAAGAACACGAACGAACACAAGCCGCGAAAGAGAAACTACATGCAGAGCAGTTAGCCAAAATCCAGAAGGAGAGGGAAGCGGCGGAAATCGCTGCCAGAAGAGCTGCAACTGAGAGGGACTTCACAAAGCAGGATTTGTTCGAGGAAAGCAGAGTTAGGAGGCTCAATGCGCAGGCCACAAAAGATGCGCCAAACACTCCTTCGAAAAAGAAACCGCCTATGCCTTTCAGAGACGGGTTTGATGATGATGAGATTGAGGTGCTGTCACCTAGCAAAGTATCGCCGTCCAAGTTTCGAGGAAGATCCGGCACGCCCTCTCGAGCTGCGAAGCGAAAGCGCAAAGTACAGGATAGTCCCTCTGCTGGTGCTTTAGACATGGTTCATATCGAGGAGCCAACATTGGAAGCCCTAGTCCCCAAGGCATCGATTATCGACGAAACCATTCTGGAAAAGCTCGTGCTACAAGACGACCGTTCGGATGTAAGTAGTGTTTATCAATAGACGTTGAACGTGATACTGACGAAACAAGTTCATTACCGCAATGCTACAACATCGTCCCCAACTTACTGAGCCAAGAACAATGGAAGCTTTCAGCAAGTTTTTTCTACCAACTAGGTCTGGGGAATCATTTTCATCCCAGATTTTGGGAGAACTACCTAGAATAGGCTCTAAAAAGCCCGTTTCGGAAGTACCTGCAGAATTCTGTCTGTATATAATACAGCTATGGTCGAAATGCTTAGAGGATGAATATGTACGTGTGTCGTTCGTATGTAACACATGCAAAATTTACTAACCATTCCAAGTATACACCAATCTACCTAATTCTCGATCTCCTCCAATTTGCGCTAGAACTCAAAACCACTGCCATTGCCCCCCTAATAATCGACCAACTCGTCCCCATCGCCCAAAAAACCGCCGACCTCGTCGCCATCCCCCGCTTCAACCGCGAATCCCCCTCCCCTTTCGACAAAGACATCAACGTCTCCTCCTGTCTCGCCCTCATGCATCTCGCCGCCCTCGGCTCCATCCCCGAAAACCACGACATCACACGTTTCTGGAAACAAATGCGCTGGGACTTCGTCCTCCTCATGCTCAGCCCCAACCAAAACGTCGCCGACTTCGAATGGATGATCAGGATCCTGTCCACCGGCATCCTGAAAGATAGTTTCGGGGGCATCCTCCCTGAAAACGCGGTCATGACCCCCGCGACTAATGTCGGGCATATTATTGACCGGCTCACGTATCCGCTCTTCGAGGTCCCGTGTCTTCCGAAGAGTACGGTGAAGGTGGATCCGGATGTGGTGGGGAAGTTGAGGTTGCAGATTATTTTGCTCTTGACGAATATGACGAGGTCGGCATATGTGGGGAAGGCGCTGGCTGTGCATCCGAGCGCTATAGGGAGAATCGTGAGTTTAATCAGTGACGAACTCGACACCCTGTATGACTACCGCTCTGGGCGCGAAGACAGGTAAGCAACCAATATCCTCCTCCTCCCTCCTACTCCCCCTCCTCCTCACCATCCACCCATAAGACTAACCCTCCCCCTCCCCGCAGCGCCCGTCTAATCTCCCACTCCACCCGGCTCCTCTTCCACCTAATCACAACCCACGAACAGGAAATCGACATCCAGAAAAAACTCGCCGTCATCAGAGGCGGCTCGCAAAAATACTTGCTCTGTCTCTCAAGACTACATTTCTTGGAGGAGGAGGGCGTGTTAGAAGCGGGGATCGATCAGGATGTTCCGGGGTATGCGCTCGAGTTGCTGGAGATGGTCGTTACGCCGGAGGAGGGGGAGGAGATTATGGGGGTTTTGGGGGGTGGGTAGGTTGGGGTGGGGGGGAAAAGAGGGAGAGGGGGGAGAGGTGGGAGAAGGGCGGCGGGGTAGATAAATGGGTATATGGGTATTGAAAGAGAAGGGGGAAGTGAGAAAGTGTTTCGGATAATTTTTGGCGCTTTTTTTGAGATATTTATCGGGTGTTATGTAGGAATAGGAATAGGAATAGGAATAGGAATAGGGGGGCGGGTCGAGGCGGGATATACCAATCAACCAATTGATATTATTTTTCTTTCTTTCTTCACTTTCCGCATATTTTAATTCTCTAAGGTTACGTATAGTAGAGTGGAGTGCAGTAAGTTGTTTAGGTATGTATCTGGGTCTAAGATATACTCAACTTACTCTATTACTCTATTAGAAAGAGAGAATTCCCCGTTGATTACTCTACCCCACCCCTTGGACTCATTGCTCGGGTTTCTGGTTTTGGTATACATACCATAAGGACATTTGAACTGTTCTTTGTAGGCAAGAAATTGTAAGGGTAAAAGTAAGATTACATTCAGGGTGGGAGCTCAGCAAGGCACTATGATGAGGGAGGGGTTGTTGGGGTTATTTTTAGGACGTTGATGAATGAGAAATTATTAGGTAGTGGTGGTCGATTTAAGTACCAGTTTGAAGTCTACACGAACAGGAAAGAGGACAACGAGTGATGTGATATAGGATGTTTCATGGTATTTATTACCAACTCTCATCGCAAGTTACGTAGAGCTAAGTAGCTAACTAACGAGTAAATATATATCCAAACGACCCTTTTCAAATCTCTCATCACACATAAATCATCCCATTCCCCATTCCCATTCCCCATCCCACATCCCCCCCACAACACCTACCTACCCCCCAACAACCTCACTCCCGTTCCCATTATCCACCACCGACTTCATCTTCTCTTGTGCATCACCTAACCTAATCCCCCCAATATCCAGCCCCCCAACCCCCTTAATCAAATCCGCGGCCTTCTCTGCAATCGCATAAGCCGGCATCTGCGTATGCCCCTGATTAAGCAGCGGCATCACGCTTGTATCCGCTACTCTGAGACCTTTGACACCTCGTACGCGCAACTCTGCGTCTAGGACTGCTAGAGGATCGGTGGGTTTGCCCATTTTGCAGGTGCCGCCTGGGTGGTAGCCTGGTGGGGAGGGAGTTAGATTGAGATGGGAGAGAATAGGGGGGATGACTTACAGGTTGTAGCGTTATCTTTAACATACGGAACCCATTCTTCTCTACTAGTATACGCATGATGTGTCAAACCCTTCGGCCAACTACCCTCGACAATATCCTTCGTGCCCTTCCCTTTCACAATAATCTCATTCGCAAACCTACACGCCTCGCTCAGCACCACGATATCCAATTCCTCGCTCAGATAATTATGATCCACAACAGGATTCTCCTTCGGATCCTTAGACTTTAATTTCACGGTCCCTCTACTCTTCGGGGAGAACAATTCCGCGATTAGCGAGAATGCATGAGTGGTTTCGCCGTCGGGGAATTGATCGTATTGTTTGGGACCACCGTAGCATTCGGTGCTGAAGAATTCGATATTGGGTTGGGATTTGGTGAGGCCCATGGGATCGCGGCCGGGGAGACGGGGGGCGGAGTTCCAGATGGGATCGGATGCGAGGCGTTCGTCGAGACGGGCGTAGGCAAATGCACCGAAGGGGAAGGTGGAGAGGGGGCCGCGCTTTTCTTCTTTCCATTGGCGGTAGGCTTCACCGAGGGCGTTAGGACGGTACAGGAGGTAGTCGTTTGTGATGTTGGGCTTGGTGGTTAGATAGAATATGAAGACAATCTGGAATCTGGTTAGAAAGTGAAGATAGGGGCGTGAGAGGACATACTAAATGATCCATTAGGTTCTTTCCTACGCCCGGAAGGTCTACTTGGCAATCGATTCCGTGCTCTTCGAGTTCAGACTTTGCACCGATACCTGATCGCATAAGAATAGTAGGCGAACAGTAAGCTCCTCCACTTATGATGATTTCCTTGTTGGCTCTGATTTCCTTTTCTGTTCCATCTTTTTCAATAACTTTTACTGCTACTGCTCTTTTATCTGACCCTTGACCTTCCAGTATTACTTTATCAACGGTTGTGTCTGTCTTGATACCCAAGTTTGACCCCTTGTTCCTGAAATAGTTCGCCGAAGTAGTTCTGTCTCCTTTATATACCGTTCTTGGCGCATGTCCGCATCCGTTGGGTGTCTCACCTGTTGAGAACATGTCTGGGTGAAGTGGTAGACCTTGATCTGCCATTGAATCGAGGATCATGTTTGAAATTGGAGCCTAGTATGATTAGTTCTCCGTGCAACTATGGAGATATTGCGTATTTACCAAATCATGAGGCTCGACATCAAGAAGGCCATCCTTGCCGTGAACTTCATCATTGGCTTTAAACCAATCCTTCCCATGGAAGTTTTCTGCCTACATTGTTGTTAGTTTGATTGAAAGTTCAATGTGGACTTTCGAGTGATCCAAGCAATCGAATTGCACAGATATTCCAACATGATCGAAAAATTCCAATATGCAGTCCTCACCTTCTTCATATACCCAAACACCTCCTCACCACTCCAGCCCGGCATATCCCAATCATCATAATCCTGCTTCACTCCCCTTACACATAGCGTACCGTTGACACCACTCGATCCTCCGAGAAACTTCCCTCTGCTGACCTTTACTTGTCGATTATTCGCACCAGGGTTCGGTTCAGTGGTGATATTCCAGTCCGCTTCTGTGTCGAAGTTCTGAGACCTGTGTATGCGAATGTGAGCAGAAGTCCTGAGTCTGCGGAGGAGGGGGAGGGAGAATCACCATCCTCCTACCATTACGGTGTTCTCGAGAAGGGAGTTGTGCTGGCCGGCTTCGATCACTAGGACGCTGGTGTTGGGGTCTTCGGCTAGTCGAGCTGCGACTACGGATCCTGCTGTGCCGCCTCTGTGGTGTAGAATTAGATAGGGTTCGTTTCGCAGGGGGGTTGAGGATTACTTACCCGCATACGATGTAATCATATACAGTCTCTTCGGGCTCTAAAGTGATAGCCATGGTGTGATATATGATATGATATAGATAGATTGTAGGAAGAAGATAGAAAAGAAGGCAGAACAGAACACAGAGAAGGAGGGGGAAGAAGAATAAAGAAGATTAATAAAGATAGGAGAAAAAGGAAAGTTGCCAGGAAGTAATCGGCCAAGATGTTCTGATATTGGTATCCTAAGCCGAAAAAGAAAGTCACTTACTTGTCCAAGGGTCAGTGCGAGTGCGAATGCGGATGCGGGGTAATCATTCTGCAGCAGTGAGTGAGTTACTCCAAATGCAATCAATGTTAGTAATCTACAGTGCAAAAGGCGATTGAAGAAGACTAATCATTGTCCAACCCCAAATCATCTACTACCCTCACCACCCTTACCACCCTCATCTCCGCGCAACCCTTCCGTCCTCAAAATCAGGAAAAGCTGTCAGCAATTGTGGTTCCTTCCCGTACCCCGTGGAGAAAGCTGGGTCCCGAGCTGACTTGATGAAAGTAAGTTTCGTTAGAGGGAGATCAACTTTTGTTAGAGGGAGATCATTGCAGAGAGATCTGTAGGTTGGGACACGTCGAGACACACGGACTTGGAAATGCAAAATGAAGGGATGAAGCAAGCTATCGCGGAATTTGCCCGCTTGTATTGGGGCACGGAATTGGGCCGCAGCTACTGTAGACAACTACAAACGACGGTGATAACGACGACTACATATTACATATGGACGATTATCGGAGAAGAGAACTACATAAAATTAACTAATTATCAGCCCGAAACTGCAAAAAAGCCTCGGCAGGCGGAGAGGATGAAAGGGGAACAATAACTAGCCTCTTTGTTTGTTCTTCCCCTTCTACAGTAAACGGACCATGAGTACAAAGGGAACGGCTCACATTCATTTGTTGAGATATGTTAGAGACACATACTAAGTTATACTGTATATATATATTTGTATTATAATACTAATCCTCGCAGCGCTATTTACAGCAAGCAAGTAATTCTTCAATTAACGCCACACACAGAACTGTTTGACAAAAGAAATATGCGAACAGCCGGAATAGACACAAAACTCGCTCTCACCCTCTCGGAGGCACCATCGTCCCAATCTCCTGACACAAATCCGCAAACCGATACTGAAATACCCGTCTCGCCACCCACCTCCTCAAAAAATGCCTCACATAATCCGTATGCCTTGTATGCGCCCAAACCACCACATCCTTAACAAAACTAACCCACCTCCACACCTCCTCGAAATCCGTGGTCCCCTTATGCTGTCTAAACTCCACCGTCCTCTTCGTATGCTCATGAAACGGGAACGGTTCCTTGAGAAACCCCACCTCGTACGACATTTTGCAGATATTGTATTCCAGATGCGCACCCGGCGCGTACGCGGTTACGAGGTCGTTTACGGAGGCGAAGGCGAACAGGCGGTTGAGCGTTTCTTCGGGTGACCAGTTCTGCAGCCGGGCTTCGCGTGCGATGGGGGAGAGCCGGCGGAGGGAGGAGCTGAAGGGGTTGTCATGGCGGGAGGGGCCGTGGATGGCGGAGATGTGGGGTTCGAAGGTCCAGAGGGTGGCCATTAGGTTGCGGAGGGGAGCGATGTCGAAACCGGCGAGGGCGCGGCCGACGTGTACGTGGAAGGCGCAGGTGTGGTTGGTGACGACGTCGAAATTGGTGTTGAGGACTTTCAGGACGTTGTGGACTTGGCCGTTGAGTAAGTCTATATCTTGGTATCTGATGACCGGGCTTTTGAGTTCGAAACAGAAATGGGGGATCTGTGTTTGTGCTTGTTCGGCGTAGAAATTGATCGTGGCGTCACTTGCTAGGACCCATTCTGTGTCCAAAGGTACTGACTCTCCATGTCTAAGGGGGGGATGCGCGGCACAGTGCTGCCGAAAGGAGAGGACTGTAGCGTTAGTGACTCGTTCGTTTATGAAACTGGCGACATAATCCTGGGCATCGTACTCTGAGGTATGGGAAATATTGATGTGAGGGTGTCTAGTATTTGCGTTTGGAAGGGGAAACTTGATGCCGAATCCGAACTCCAGTCCGAATGTTAGTTCGGCGGGGTCGAAGAAATACTGTTCTCCGTGTCTCGACATAGTAGGGTATATTCTCTAATTTAACGAGGCACTGTTGGTTTAATAATGGCCGCTGAAAACATGGAATAATGCTTGTTTCGTGGGAAACAAGGAAGCTCGATCTTTTTGATGTTGCAAATTTGCATTGTTCGTGGAAGGCGTGTTGCACTGAACAGCATTTATCAAAAGGTTAACAACGTCGTTGAAGAACGTTTTGGCTCATGATTTATTCAGCACAAGAAAACAGTATACTCTGCGTTAAAGTAGGGAAGATATGCATATAGGGGTGATTCACACTACTATGGTGTCTATCTTGCCTGTATGTCTGTACTCTTACATGACTTGTAAGATGTAAGAAGAGATGATTATTCTCAGATAAGTACGAGAATTTAAGAACCTTTATAGACTATTACCAGTCTGTTTGAGTGGCGAAATTACATGCAAACACCGACCTTCTGTACATTTATAAATAGAACTGGACAAACGGAAATGAGGGCATTCGCAAGTAAATATTCCGTACAGGCGTCTCACATAACTCTTTAAAAGAAGACCCTTCATTTTACGGCTTTATACCCCTGATCAACGAACTCCGTTATATCCTCGTATGCTTGTAGTACGAGGTAAAGACCCCAGACATACTAGCAATTTCGTTCATCCTCCCTCACTTCGTCGAATATACGTGATGGAGTTAACTCGATATGCAACATAAGTTCTTGATGCCAGTTTGGCCTCTCCAGGTACTCCGTAACCCATCCCGTCTGCAAATTTTCACTCAATCCCGAAATCTAAACCTTACCCTCAATGCCAACCCGCATCAAAGCCACCTGAACTCCCAAGCACAAGTCGAAGAAAATAAATCCTCTCCCGACCAAAATCCCCCCTTACCCGCCTTCCCCAACTCCCGTCTTATCACAGCCATCAAGCCCACCACCACCACCCCATCATCACCTATTCCCTCCACCCATTCCCCTCTCCCTTTCCATTTCTTCCCATCCTCCTTATCTTTCTCCAACTTCGCCGCCGCCGTTGTATCCTCTCTACCCTCTCGCTCCTCCTTCTCCCTATCCTCCCTGTCCTTCTCCGCCTTAATCCTCTCCCCCATCGTCCACCCAAACCCTCCATTCCCACCATTCTCAAACCAACCGCCCCTCCTCAAACACGCACTCAGCCGTCCCCCATCGGCCGCAAAACCAAAACTCGCAGTTCGGCCGACCACTTCCTTGCCGTTTTTCCGGTTCCACGTGCCCCATTTATCATTCATCATTTTCTGAATATACTCCTCGTGAACATCGTCTGTGCTCTTCGATAGATCGTTGAAGTGAACAATTTTCATAAAAGGCTGAAAGTGGCAATGCCGGACAAACCAATACCAGTCCGTAACCGCCAGTCCTAGGTTGTGGAAAATCAAATGTCGGTTCTCCTTCGACGTTTTGGACCACTTCCCTTGTTTCACTATCGCAACCGTACTAATGTTGATTTGCGGGAGGGAATATGAGGCATAAGCGATACCTACAAATCTTGATCCTGATGCTGAAGCCCTCTTCCGTATCCTTGAGCTCCTGCTTCTATTCTGTAATCCATCCCCTGAGATATTGGCATTGGGATCTTCGTGACCTTTATATAAAGTTGTGTTTTCGTCATACACATAATCAAAAGCCAGCAGCCTCCACTCTCGATTTTGCAAATCATAATCGACGGCCAAGGAATGATTTCCTTCATATGAACTTTTCCCTTCGATTCTGTAATATTTCTCGAAAGCACCATCATCAGCACTATCAGTGTTATTCCTGTCTAACCAAATATCATCAATCCCATGCCTCAAAGTTATATCCCAATCTTCCAATTCCCCTCTCATTTTCATCTTGTCGAACCAATTACCCCCTGTGGCCTCCGAAACTGTGCTTGCGCTCGGAATAGGCACGGCACCGGTATCATTGCGGAATCTGAAAACGAAGGGATCTTGGCTGGAGATGTAGCTCGTGTGGTCGCTGAAGGTGACGCGTGTATCAAAGTTGTTGCACGTTCCTGACATCTTGTTTTCCAAGATGGAGTGGGGACCGATGCAGAGTCTGTGGCTGAGTTAATTGTTTTCCAATCAAGCAAGATTTGGGAGGAAAGGAGAGAAGAAAAACAAGGCTCATCGAAACTCACAACATGGGTATCACAAGCACAGGCCCGAAAAACATAAGCCCCCAAGTGGCCACATAACTCAAGATATGAATCAGATTCCCCACCCCCCTCACAACTGAATAGTCATCTGGTCCAACTCTCTCCCTCACCCAGTCTTTTATTAGTTTCCTCGAGCGCATCGCACACGCCAGGCCAAAAACTCCATTAAATGGCGTCACCAAAATACAGACTACAATTACAAGTCCGATTTCGTGGTTGCGAAACTTGGATTGAACGAACTTGGTATGGGACAGCGGGGACGCCCAGCGGGCGATGCGGTCTGAAATCCAGTAGAGAAGGAGGCCATTAACTAGGATTAGGATCCCAAGTAGAAAATAGGTTTTTTCAGCGAGGTGGCGACGTTCAGAGTGGATGTTGAGGAGGTGGGAAAAGAAGCCGGTAAATTTCCGGAAAGCAGATGGATTTCCCGAGACATTTGGGGCCGAGTCAGTCGTGCTGTTATCCTGTGTTCGGGCTGGTTCGACCTCTCTAGGTAGAGCATTCAATTTCACCTTTGCCGCCTGCTTCTGCTCTTTCCGACATATCTTCCCACATTTAGATGGTGGACAAGGACCGGGATGACACCTATACATACACAACTCCGACTGAGGATTTCTGTTATGTTTACAATTAACAACACGTCGACAAAACTGGGCGCAACTATTCGTGCCCACTGATAATGTGGGATATCCTGATTTTCCACACCAGCAATCCTGGGCTGGAAAATATATGTTCGGATTTTTGCATGTAGGGCAGTCCCAAATGTCAGTATCGGAACTCGTGGTAGCGTTGGTTGTCGCCCAATCTCCTACGCATTGGTAATGGTAGACTTGATAACAGTTCTTGCAGCTCCAAAGCGGGAGGCTTTCAGAAATAGTTTCAGCGCAAACCGGGCACTCGTAACTAGGGAAATTAGATTCGGAGTTCTTTGACAGATTGGTGCAACAATTGAACTTACACTCCTCTCTCTATATCCTCTTCAATCCTTCTACACATATGAGGTGCAGTTGAACGGTGTGATACATCGAGTATAGCGAGTTCAATGGATCTCCTCACAGGAGTCTTCGACTCCGTCTGTGCCGGGGGTTTGCCGAATGAAAAGACATTCTTGTAGGATACCATAATGTAACCGAGAATCTTGAGGTCGTTCTCTGATTATTAGAAGCTGAGTATCGCTTGTGTTTTGGTAGAACATAAGACAAGTATTCATTACGAAGACTCGGAATGAGTCAAGCCTTTGTGAACCAAGCGCTGGTTTCCAGAAGAGATGGACGAAGTTCCATTGTGGGGAAGGACATGACTATATATCGTATCCATCTAAGCAACTTGACCTAAGAATGCGAATGGAAAGTCTGGAACGTCATATATCGGGCGAACCACCAGCAAAGAAGCATGAATGGCGCTGATTAAACGACTTGGTACAAGGCGGACCTCAAGCTTCGTGATGTTGAGGCTACTAAGGGCTGAGAATAGGGCTTAACCAGGCACTAGCTGACGGTAGAGGATGTGTTAGCGAACTCTTGATTGGGCTGATCACGATCTAACCTTAACAATAAGTTAACCAACACCTCCAAGATAGGATGCGATCTTTGATGGCACCCCTTCCGCAGAGCAGACACCAAGGATAATTAAAAGATGAAAGTAGCAGAGAATCGAGGAGTCCGTTCTCCAGGGACGTCGCTCAGTATTTCACGACCACAATGGCCAAGCAGCCTCATCAGCTGGTAGAGATGGTATCATGAGTACCAATGCCATGTATTGTCGATTCTTAATCGGCAACCAAAAGAAAGCAGAAAGGTCCTCGAGCGATATCTCGGACAGCGATAAGAGTAGAATAGCTCGTCAAAAGTGGTCACTTGACCTCGACTGGTCGCGCATCCTTGGGACTTAAATCCACAACTCCGTAGACTAAGCCAGAAAAAACGCATGCTTCTATTCCCAATTCCATCCTATAAAAGTCTATCAATCAGAATCAATATTAGTACCACGTCGAGATTGTCTCGCAGAGGTTCCCAACTTTCATAAGGGCATCTCTCGCAGCTGTGTGAGCAGAATGTAGTATGGTAGGTAGTAATGGTTGTCGTGAAAATCATACTGATTTCTTGATATCCGCCTCGCAGTTGTATAAACTGCAAGGGACATATGGGTGGAACGAAACGATATATGGAGAATGTTTTACACATTGAAATCCCTAAGACGATAGCCTGGAAATCGTCGATGGCTATGAACCGAAAAGGATTGAAGAAGGGAAGAAACCAAACTCAATAGTAGATTGGCTGTAGCACGCTAGTCCAAATTGAGCCAGTGTCGGTCACATGACTTGATATGAAGATATCTTCTTGGAATTTTGATTACTTTCTTATTCTAGGTACCCAAAAAGTTATCTGCGACTGCTCAGATAGCCCATTGTATCTAATTATCTTTTAATTGTTCTTCAGAACCTCTTCCAACGCCGTCTCAATCATCCTCACAGTTTCCCTCTCTGTGATTAAACTGCCCATCACATAAATCACGTTTCCTAACACTCTCGCATGGATATTCCAATCCCTCCTCCCTTCACTCATGGCTAGTAATCTTTCTCTTACCGTCTCTGTGGCTCTAGACTTATATCCTCCACCTGTCGCATCTTTCAACGTCACCGCCAATACACTACCAAGAGCTACCACGCCCTCCACCTGTTCTTTATAGGAAATACGATGTATAAAGTCCTTACTCCAAATACTCCAGACGTTCTCCTCTTCTTTCTCCTTTACTGCATTTTCGTCTTCATTCCAGTCTCTTTGAAATCCTCTCCATTTCCCGTCCTTAGCCATCTTCCCCATACTTTCCAAGCTCACCCTAGCTACTTCACATCCCACGGCATGACCGGTATAACTATGTCCATGGAGTAACGCCTCGCTTTTCTCATCCCCGAGGAATGCTTCATAGATACTTTCGCTTGCCACAGTAGTGCACAGAGGAAGTAGACCGCCGGTAAGAAGTTTTGCATGTACTGAAATGTCGGGGGTGGAATGAAGGAGGGAGGAAGATGAGAAGTGACCGAGACGGTAGAGGCCGGTAAAAACTTCGTCAGCTAGAATGGGTAGACCACTCCAGGTCCTTTCGTCTTTGGGAGGAGTCGATGTAGGAGTACCGAAAAGCAGAGGATTGTTGCGGACGACGTTGATGAGGGTGCGTTGGAAGAGCGGATCGCTTGATTATGGGTCAGTATCTGTCTCATTAAATAAGAGATGGGCGTACAGACCAGAATATCATTCCGCCAGCACCAAGGATGACAGGTTCTAGCACCAAGGCGCCGAAGCTCATACCTTGCATCCTTAACTCTTCCAGCTTCCCGAAAATTATCTCCTCATATTTTAGTTTCAGTGCGCTCTCATCCCTCTTCTTATCAAAAACCTCTTTGAGGCTCTCGAACGCCTCTTCCACACTGTCTTCTGTCGCAGATTGAACAGCCCACGATCCATTCTTACAAATGACTCTCGGCACATCGAACCAGTACCCCCTCCCTTTGTACCAGTGGACTTTCTCGTTGTATATGCTTTCTTCGCTCATGTCCATGGCACCTATCGTGTCTCCATGGTAGCTCCCCTTCAGGCCCAGCACACCAAGCTCTCTCGCCTTGTCTCTTTCAATACCGTAGCGTTTGGCAGTGGCGGTTAGAGCCATCTTAATTCCTACTTCCATTCCTGTACTTCCATTGTCGGAAAAGAACACTCGAGATGCACGAGGGTTATTCAAATGGGACAAGAGGTGTGACGAGAGGCTTAATGCAGGAGAATGAATGGTAGATGCGAATATCGTGTGGCCGTAACGACCCGCAGCGTAAGCTGCAGCTAAGGAGAGTTTTGGTGAGCCATGGCCCAAACCTTGCGTCCACCAAGACGCAGACGCATCAAACGTGGGAGCGAGAAGATTTTCATGAGATGCACTACTATTGCTTGATTCTTGGGTCGACAAGGTGGAAGAAGGGAGTGTTTGGTAATGATCGCCGTAGGCCGAATCAATGGAGAGGATACTATTTGACGAGAGTTGTTGCATCTGGGTGAAAGGATACCAAATTAGTTTGTGAGCTTTCTCAGACATCGACTCGAGTTCTTCGATACGTAGTTTATTTCGTTTCTGTGACTCCTCAATCATTCTGGTTATTTCTCCGGACTTAGTAATTTCAGAATAATACAAAGACATTGACTCAAAATCAGCATTCTCGTCTGGAAGTGGACTGGGTGGTCGCGGTATAGAGGTTACTGAGATGCCCCTTTCGTTGAAATATTTTGTTAAGTATGTGTAGTTTTTGTACTTTTCATCTTGGAAAATGAGGACGGAGTCGGTGTCATAGCCACGAATGTGTAAGCCTGACACAATGTGAGCAAGTGCATCATCTATAGCATGTCTGACGAGTGGAAATTTTTGAATTGATAATGAGCAGCTTGTACTCACTCTCCCATGCACTTATCGTTCCGGAAATTCCCCCTAGATTAGAATCTCCAACCAAGAAGACAGGCAAACGAAGCGGTCGTAGTGCGTCCAGTTGACTTGTTCCGGATGGTGTAGGGGAATGCACACCTCCAGCACCTTCGACGATGATCATGCCCTGCTGTCGCTGGTCATGGCTTTCGGTCCATTCATTGACTTGCACCGAGATGGCTGATGCGATTTCATGATCGCTTGGGGGCTGTTCAACGGCTCAGTAATGGAATTTAGTGTATTGTCCTGTCCTTTTCATTCGTGAATTTGAACGATTTCATGGCAGCTTATATGTATGCGAATTGTGAAATTCACGTTGGGTAGAATATAGAATAGAAATGGACTATTGACTTACAACAGCTTCCCCAGTTGCAGCAGCCAAGTGTGGGCTAACAGGCTCTTTGTACCTGAACAAACATTTTCTTTTCGTCCCCCCAGCATATCGTTCAATGTGTCGGTCGTCGGCTTCCGTTAGGGGGCCTGTAGAAACAGGTTTTAGATAATATGGTATTTGGGATCTCCCCAGGAGGTTTCGACATAGCAACGTTGAAAAGATTGTTTTCCCGAGTGAAGTATTGGAAGCGGTTAAATGGTAGGCTGGTAGATTTGGATGCAGGAGAGAGGCGATGGGCCTGTAGGGCATTGGCATTTTTAGGTGAGGGGGAAGGTTTTGATCCGGGGAAAAGATGACATGGAGACGACGAGGAGGATGACGATGACGATGGCGACGACGAGATTGGTATTGATGGAATAGGGTCTATGAGAGACTCGGAGAGAGTGAGGGAATGAGTCAATTGAACGTGAACCTTGATGGCCACAATGGCCACAATGGCCTCGGGATTGGAAAATTAATAGTTGCAAGTGGAGTAAGTATTTGGTGGGGGTTGGAGGGGTGGTGGGCGTGGTGGGGTAAATTGACAGGGTTAGCTACTGTATGTACAGGAGGCTGGAGCACACGAAGCTGCAGGGTATTTAAGATTTTCCCCTGGTTAGCTGAATTGTAAACGGACGACACATGCTCCGAGTGCACATTCTCCACTCAACACCTTCAACAAATTCCCTCATCTCATCTCGTCCAATTGAGCCTCGTCTGACTCATCCATGTGATGGGCTCACCAGCTTGTAAGCATGGGCGGACACTCATATCATGATTTCATTCCACCAAGGCGTTGTTGACTCGATTTCACGCAACTGAAAGAGAAAATGCCCACACTGGAGGAGTCGATGAGCTCAGCTCTTCAACGGCGAGCTCAGAAATCATCACTGCGTAGTCTTACTCTGCCTACTCATACAACTACTTCAACTCCTCTCGTAGACTTCTCTTCCAATGACTTTCTTTCCCTCAGTACCTCCCCTCTTCTTCACAAGGAATACCTTTCTCTTCTTGAATCTCACCTCAATCCTCATGCATTCAAGTCATCTTCAACTCCACCAACTCTAGGCAGTACAGGCTCACGTCTTCTCACCGGAAATTCATCTCTTGCTCTCACTCTCGAACACGATATTGCAAAATTCCACAATGCTCCAGCTGGTTTACTTTTCAACAGCGGGTTCGATGCCAATTCGGCCTTCTTTTCCTGCGTACCACAGACTGGGGATGTTATTGTTTTCGACCAGGAAATTCATGCTAGTGTACATGAAGGAATGAGGACTTCACGCGCCGAAAAGCGTATCGCCTTTACGCACAATGATGTTGGGTCATTGCGGAGTGTATTGGAAGCATTACTAGCGGAGGAGGAGTCCAAGGGAGAGGCAAAGAAAAACGTCTTTATAGCTGTGGAAAGTCTCTACAGTATGGATGGTGATATCTGTCAATTGAGATCGATTGTCGAAGCGGTAGAAGACATTCTAGGTTTAGGTGGAGAAGGTAGATATGGTCGAGGGTATATTATTATAGATGAAGCACACTCGACTGGTATTTACGGCGAGCAAGGAAGAGGACTGGTCTGCGAGCTGGGACTGGAGAGAAAGATATTTGCAAGACTACATACTTTCGGAAAGGCATTAGCTGGCAATGGTGGTAAGTCGGCAGTTGATGTCACAGTTTCATTACGCCCCTTCTTGTATATTTTGAACATGGACTAAATTTCCAAGCAATTATTCTTACTACACCCCTCGTCCGTCACTACCTCCTTAATTACGCTCGGCCTCTAATCTACAGCACATCGCTGTCAACGCCTTCGCTGCTTCTTATAAAGGCATCCTACTCCATTCTCTCATCACCGAGCATCTCATCCCTGGCCAAGCAGCTCCACTCTCTGTCTCGCTACCTGCACATCCTTCTTTCGAATCTCCCATCATCCTCTTATATCACATATCTCAACCAAGATGCTCCATCTCCTATCTTCAGCATTCAGACTCCATATCCAAAAGAACTTGCGAAGGAGTGTCAAGATCAAGGGTTCAATGTGAGAGGCATCATGAGCCCTACCGTGAAAAAGGGAACGGAAAGAGTAAGAGTTTGCCTGCATGCGGGAAACACAAGATATGAGGTAGAAGGGCTGGTCCGAGTCATCCAGGAGTGGATTGTGGATATGGAGAAGAAAGATAATACTGGAGCCATTACATCAAGCCACTTTAGTCAAAGTAACCAGAGAAAAAGTAGTGGTGATAGTGTTCCAGAGCTCCGGAGTGAGCAGCCTGGCATTCTGGCAGGCTCCTTAGGCTCAGGGTTGATTGAACGCGCGAAGTTATAATGACACATAAGTTCTGAGGCACAAAATTCTTCACAAAACTCAGAAAACGCAGCACAGAACTCACAATTTCCACGTGTCGTTCTTGTTTGTAACACAATCCGACGGTATTCCATTCATCCGTGCCGTCCCACGACTCCCACGACTCCCACCACCTTCCCTGTTGGCCCAAGCTTCATTCTCCCTGCATGCACCATGTATCCCTGCACGGCCCGCTCCATAAAACTACACGCGGGGTCATTTACTATACGTGCCGTGCAGCCAATGAGAAGCTCGAATTAGTAAAGTGTATTACAGTATTACAGCTTGGGATATTTCCGTGGAGGGTCAATTTGTTGAGAAGCTGAGAAGGTGAGAATGTGATTGCCCCACTAGATCCTCATGCAAGTATGATACAGAAAACCCCTCATTTAGCCTGCTTCCTTTGCTGGGATATTCGACCGAAGGAACTTAGTTCTTCCTTGCTGGACTGGAAGTTCGCTCAGCTTACCTCGGGGCAAGCTCGCTTTCATTGTCTGTTTGTTCTCCTACTGAGATATTGCCGTTCAACCTATACATCCCTCTCAGAACGACACGCACATACTCACACCATCTACCATGGCGACGACGACACGACTTCCACGAGCTCTCACTCGTTTCCAGCCAACGCTTACAGCATACCAACGAAGTCTCGCTAGTCGGTCCTACGGAACCGTATCCTCCATTCCTCTCACCAATCCAGAAACCCCTGCGAAAAGAAATGTCTTTCAAGAAGCATTACAAGCAGCTGAACCACGCACAAACTGGACCAAAGAAGAAATAAAAGAGATCTATGACACGCCGCTCATGGAATTATGTTGGGGCGCTGGATCAGTTCATAGGAAGTTTCATATCCCGGGAGCTATTCAGGTGTGTACGCTGTTGAATATCAAGACTGGTGGGTGTTCGGAGGATTGTTCTTAGTGAGTCATCTCTTCTCTTTCCTATCTTGCATTCACCACCAAATCCAGCGTCACCTATATACCCCCTTCCTCAAACCCAACCAAACTAACCTCCCCCCAGCTGCGCCCAATCCTCCCGCTACTCCACCGGCCTCCAAGCCTCCAAAATTCTCACCATTGATGCCGTCCTCTCCGCCGCCCGCACCGCCAAAGCCAACGGCTCCACACGCTTCTGCATGGGTGCCGCCTGGCGGGACATGCGCGGCCGGCGCACCAACCTCTCCAACATCAAAACGATGATCACCTCCATTCGGGCCATGGGCATGGAAGTCTGCGTCACCCTCGGCATGATCGATTCCGCACAGGCAGAAGAGCTAAAAGCCGCTGGTCTCACTGCGTATAATCATAACGTCGACACATCAAGGGAGTTTTACCCCAAGGTGATCACCACCAGAAGTTACGACGAGAGATTGCAGACTATTGAGAATGTCCGCGAAGCCGGGATCAAAGTCTGCACAGGAGGAATCCTGGGCCTGGGAGAACAAAAACAAGATCATATCGGGCTGCTGCACACCGTGTCCACACTACCCTCGCATCCGGAATCCTTCCCGGTGAATATGCTCGTACCGATTAAAGGCACGCCGTTGCAAGATAACAAGAAGATCGAATTTGAGAAAATGCTGCGGATGATTGCCGCGGCGCGGATCGTGATGCCGAGGACGATAGTGCGGCTGGCGGCGGGGAGAACGGGGCTCAGTGAGGAGCAGCAGGTGTTGTGCTTTATGGCGGGGGCGAATGCCGTGTTTACGGGGGAGAAGATGTTGACGACGCCGGGGGTGGAGTGGAAGGAGGATGAGGTGGTGTGGGGGAGGTGGGGATTGAGGGCTATGGAGAGCTTTGAGGTGGAGGGTTTGAGGGAGGAGGTGAAGTTCGCTGCGGGGAGGGGGGAGGAGATGAAGGGGGATGAGAAGGTGGTGTGAGGGAAACGCTGGGATGGATGAATGGTATGAAAATGATAAGCATATATGGAGGCTGTGCGCAACACCGAAGTACTTACCTGGGACATGCTCATACATGTGGACTGGAATCAACAAAGAAGTAGCTTACTGTCTAGCTTTGCTTCAACATAACGTAACATGAAATGATCAATTAAGTGCCCGCACTTGAGCACCTACTCAAAATCCAGAAAATTATCATCAACAACAAACAAAGTTCAAAACAGAAACCTCCATCTAATCAGCCATACACACTCCCTTCTCCTCCACCAATTAATCAACTTCGCCCTCTCTACTGTTCACTCCCGGTAGCAGTAGCACTCCCACTCCCCGCATCTCCATATCTCTTCACCAAACCCTCCCCCACCAGACCATCTTTCCCCTTCTCCCTCTCCCCCTCCCTCTCCCCCTCCCTCCCCATCACAGCCCCCTCACTCTCACCCAACACATCATCCACCTTCCTCAAGACCCGGACCTTCCTCCCCACAAGATTCATACTCATCCACGGCAGCGCCCCACTCAAGATTCCCATGACGATAGCGCCCCATCCAGCAACGACACCCGCTGCAGGCGTGATGCACACGAGTCCACAGATCATGCCGTTGACGGCGCCGATGATGGAGGGTTTGTGGTAGTAGAGACGGTCGCAGAGGGTCCAGACGAGGAAGGAGGTCGCGGTGCAGATGTTGGTGTTGAGGACGGCGACGCCGGCGTCCGGGGAGACTGTGTATGGTCCGCCGCCATTGAAGCCGTTCCAGCCGATCCAGAGGAGGCCGGCGCCGACGAGGACGGAGAGGATGTTGTGGGAGCGAGTGGAGGCAAGGTCAGAAGGGTGGCGGGGGCCGAGGAACTGGAGGGGTTAGGATGTTGTGGTTTGAAGGGAGAGGGATATGAAGGTGAATGGGAAATGGTGATTGGAGAAAAGGGGTTGAGAATAAGGGAAGAGAAGGAAAAATCTATCTTACAATTGCACCAACCCATCCTGATATCCCTGATGATAGATGAATAATAAAGCCACCTGAGAAATCAATCACCCCCAACTTATACAGAAACCCACTACCCCAGATACTATACGCCCAATGGTATAACAAAACGTAATCCGAAGCGGGACAAAAACCATCCAAGCAGTGAAATTCATACGTCCAAGTAACGCACCCGCCATGATAATAACCGTGATAGCTGCAAAAACGAATTGGAAGTATATCATAGTACTAAGGGGAAAAGCTTGCGTCAGACCCGTAGAAGGAAGATTGGATTGGCGGAGTTCCTGTGAGATTTAAACGACGGGACCGGGACGTCCGACAAATGGGAGCATGTAGACGCCAAAGGCGAGTTTGTAGGCCCAGAGAACTCAGACGAGGAGGGTTATTGCGAAGGCGTAGAGGGCCATGAAGGCGCTGTTGGTGGCCCATTTGCTGTGGGGTATGCCGGCGTAGCTGGTATGAAGTGTGAGTTTGGGCAAGGAAATGAGGATAGGGTTGGGACTTACAGGACGACGAGTCCGGGAACGCTTTGAAGGGCTCCAAGGGATGCGGCTGTGAGTCTGGTTGTGGTCAGAGAGTAAAATTGACTTGCAAAAATACAGTTATACATACTGCCAGGCGTTGTCTCCGCTGTTCAGCCAATCCGGCGCGATTGGGTTTGGAGCAGTCGTGTTATTCGCCATGTTATCTGCCTGTTTCCAAAACTTGGAGAGCGGTTTTAACGATACTTAGATGAAATTAGGAGCTAGAATATCTCAATTCGAGGACACAATATGATTTCCAGCAAGTCTCAAGCTATCTAGCGGTTAGGAAGTTCTCTGGCATGTGTAACCTGTTGGATATATTGATCGAACATCTTCTAGGATCAGGGGTGCCGAGGTGCTCTTGAATGTTCCAGAACAAAGGATAACTATCTATCAACTCAACCGTTCACAGGGAGATCTCTTATCAGGAGCTTCAATGGACCAATGAGGAGACTTCTGATAAGTTTTCGATACTGTAAACAGAGCAGCCAAGTAAATGACATATCGACATAGAGATAGACATAGGGATGATCCCGGGAAACAATTAGCTAGGGAACAACTAGCTACGGCAACTAATGCAAGGGGAATGTGCCACGAAAGTGACGAAACGTTGTCGATTTCTCTAACCCATAATATGTACTTCTAGCAGGCTTTCATTACCACTCATGGAGATTATAATCCTACAGTACTCAAGCTCTGAGGAATTATCCTTATCTGTGAACTTAATATCCTTTATTGTAAAAAACGTTTCCATCCTCACAAAAGGTAAATACCACTTGGTGTATGCGCCGCCTTCATCACATGCAAAAAGGCAGAACACTACATTCTGTCAAAGAAAGCTTATCATCAACACACAAATCTCCAATGAAACTGTTCAACTGAGTATCAAGATAGAATGCCTAGACGACCAATGTCTTTCTAGAAGCTTATCAGCGGCTTTCTGAGCCAGAAACATCCTCCTTCTGAGATTGTATTCCATGAGCCACGCGCCTCCGAATGGGAAGCCATTGACGCGCACATAGTATTTGCTTGAGAAGATTGAAACAACATGGACCTCAGTAAGGACATGGTTAGCGCGCATAAGAAGGGCATTGAAAAGTAAAGCTTCAAGTAAAGCCTCCATGTTAGATGAGGAAGAAGATGCGTTGAAGTGTGGAAAAGGAGTTCACGCGCAATTTTAGTACAAATCCATGCTTACATAAGCTGCCCGTCGAATTTGGGCATTGCATTCCCAGCACCTTTGATCTTCTGGGTTGTGATCCTCGTTATGACCCATTAAGTAATAGAAGGGTAAATAATGGCCCGCCAAAATCCTACCTACTGCCGTCGCCTATCCACTCTAGTGTTATACAGAAGAATATATACACGCGCTATATATTCATAAATACGCTGCCCATGCCTAACTAACTCCCCACAAACGCCAGGCTAGCCCATTTACATAGCCGTCGACTTTTGATACGCTACACTGCGCCGAGTCATCCCCCTCAAACCGGTAGTGTCTTCTTGTTGTTGGCCTCCTGCTGTTTGTGTTCCAGCCAATGTCCCAGAATCCCACCGGAGCATCCTATTATAATGGATGAAACGCTCTCCAGGGTGATTGGATGTGAGAATATGTACATGCCCAATAACGCTATCCCCATCTGACTCGAAGCTTCCAGTAAGGAGAGGAAGGCGGACGAGGTTTGCCGGACGATTCTTCCTGAATAGAATAATATTGGAAAGCCCCCAATGCAGGTGTACATTATGGCCATGATGGTTGATTTTCGGGTCGCAGATGGAAAGCAATCGTTCATATTTTCGTCTGAAAAGTCTTCGATGAGGAAGGATATGGTTGAGGCGAGTGCAAAAATAAGGATATGGTTGTACATAAATACTAGGTTTCGTCAATAATGTGCTCATGGTCGTAGGAAGGAGAGGGAGAACATACCGTCCCATTCACCAAATTGTAGCTTCTTTACGACTTTGGTCTTCCATGCTTCATATGTACTATACATCAACAGATGTAAAATCATAAAAATATATCCAAAAAATAGTGCCAGCACAGGATCTTGAGGCTCAAGCGTTTGCTCAAGCCGTCTATCTCCATAGCTTTTCTCCGCATGTGCATTCTCCGTTATCACTGATATGCATATGCCAGAAAATATCAGTACGTAAGACGGCAGGGCGAAAGAAGGAATAGGCGTCCCGAATAGTATATTATCGACATATGGAACCGTGAAGATTGTTGTGGTCGAAAGGAGAATGTATGTTGGCAGTGAAAGAAATTGGAGCGCCTTATAAGATATGTAATTCGATACGAGAAGCAAAATAGAGAGAGGAACCCCTGTAGAAGTCTAGTCAGAGTTCTGCCATCCAATATAAAGGTTGCTGAGCTGTGCGAGGATACATACAAGATCCAGCTTTCTCCATGTCGAATTTGGCCAAATCCTTAAAATACCCATTCCTCTTCAACAGCCATATTGCCGCCACCGCAGATCCCGACTAGATGCCCAGGTCAGTCGTGCGTTCTCCTCAGAGCCATCCACTGCGATCCAGTGATCCCATAAGCTTACCTGCAGCGCCAGCAAAAAAAAGTTCAGATTCCAATATCGACCCGAGACGGCATATTTCAGCACGCAGGCCATCAAGGCACTAAATCCTCCATACGCTGCTACATTCGTCCATTTCTCCGATTCGCCTCGCCGTCTTGCAGGCTGGTATCGTCCCTTCTCCTTGCCTTTCCCATTCGAATATCCATTCATTGCTATCGCTTCACCGCGGCGTATATTCTGCTTCGATTGAGGTTCGGAAGCGCATGCATAGTACACCTTTTGCGTGGTACTAGTCTATCCGCCGCCGAGCGCTCGTTAATCGATTGTAGAAAGCTTGCTTGGTATGGAGTCGAAAGGGATTTATTTATAAGGCTAGGTGTTGTTAGGTGGATGCCGTGCCAAGAGGTAAGCTACAACAGTTGGCTGCAAGGTCTAATCGTACTGTAGCGGCGATCCACCCACTCACTGAATTTCTGGCTACCCTGACGATCAATTCTCCCAACGTCCTTACCGCAATTATTCGGAGATAGGAGTAAAGAGTTCTTGCAACGTAATGCAACCTACTGCAACATACATAAAATGCTCGCGGCACTTCGAGTTGAAAATTTTGAGACAGAGACAACAAAGAACGTTTGTGAATTGTAAGTTATGATCTTCCATCAAAATAGGGGGGTTCAATGGACGGCTCCGCAGCGATGGTCATGAGTCGATGTTCGTCTGAATTCTTGAAAAGGGGCTCCTTCGTTAGCAGAGTATATCGTTCTGTAGGGTATTTCTTTGAAGCTACTATATTTTCTCTACATTTAAATACCTGGTCAGAAGCCACAAGCTTTCGATTCATAATATGAGTCCTCCGTAGAGGTTGTGGTAAATCAATGACCCGTCTGAGTACAATCCTATGCGGTCAAAATTGGTGCCGCTGGGAAAGGCTGCTTGTACGCATCTACTCTCTTGGGTCATGATCATTCACGAATAAACACCCTTCAAATATCTGTTTATCTTTTGGGTGTTGGATAGTCTTGTTATCACCATCTTCAAGAAGTCCCTAGCTTTGTGCAAGAACGCCAATTCATAGCGATATCTTTCGAGACTACTAATAGTCATCATGACTCTTATGGGATACTTGTTCTGTACAGCTGGTTTTATACTTGATAGCATACTTAGATACATGATATTGTCCCTATTTAGTTTGCCGGATGCACAATGACAAGACGAAGCCTGGGACATAGCAGCGCCATTTCGTCCTCTAGGTTAGCAGTTGGACCAGAGTTCCCATATACACCTTGGCTCATTAACTACGGGACAAAGAACGGCAAACATGGAATCCTATACAAGGCAAACAACCAAATAAAAGCTTTTTAATTATCTCATACAACTTCTTCCATGGTCCTCAAACTGTCACATCTAATTTGGAAGCTACCGGCTTTCTCTACGTGCACTTCCCCTGCGAGAGCTGTTCTATCTCGACACTAGCATATATGAATGGTCCAGCACCCTTCATATCGTTCTCATCAATCGCGATGGAAGTGTAGTACTGAAATTTTGTCAGTAAATCCCGACATTCGAGTAACAAGAGCGACTTACCTCAAAGGTAGCATTGGAGCCCAAACTGCCTACCAAGACTGTACCCTCCCAATTGACCGTTCCATTTGTCCCATTATACGCAACAAACGTCTCGGCAACATATTTATATCCTTTTTGCATCGGCGCCACATACTCGCACCCTAGATAGCCCTTTCTCACACCCTTCAAAATCGCATATAGAAACATGGCGCTGCCACTAGACTCGATATAGTTCCTAGGCTTTCCCGGATACGGCGTATTCATAACGAGCCACCATCCACCAGTGGAGTCTTGAGCAGCAGTCACACCGGCTGACGCAGTCACAAACCAGTTCAGCAGCTTTGCATAACCTGGGTGGGATTTCGGAAAGTAGTCGAGCACGTCGACGAGCGCCATCATGTACCATCCCAAGGCGCGATCCCAGACGTTGGGTGATGCGCCTGTCACGGGATCAGCCCAAACAGCAACTTTGCTTTCGTCGTAGCCGTGAACGATGAGGTTTGTGGTGTGGTTGCGGCAATGCTGTTCGATTAATGTATACTGAAGGAGAATGTCATTCCAGGCAGTTGTATTGGTGGCATCAAAATACGAAGTCCATTGAGCGTAGAAAACGTCACCCATGTAGATTCCATCTAGCCACATCTGGTTTGGATATGTCGGTGCACGATGCCAGAATCCCCCAGATGCTGTTCGAGGATGGTAGTTGAATTGTTTGCGAAGGGTGTCAGCAGCGACTTTATACTTGGCGATCTTTGTTCGAGCCCATGTATCGAGGATAACAGTTCCTATCCGGACGTCGTCAAGTGAGGCAGGATATGTAGGGTACGCAAGGAGCGTTCCATTGTCTGATACAATGGCGGTCATCTGCGAGTCCACCCAATCGATGTAGGTCTTGTTTCCAGTGAGATTATATGCCATTTCAATTCCACGGTACAATACTGCTTGAGGATATTGGGCTGTCTTGGGTACACCGCGCTTTACAAATGAGTCCGACACTAAAGTTGAGTATTTGATGGCAGCATTTTCGGCCCTCAACTGAATTGCAGTTGCTGTTGCGGCAGTGGCCCAAGCGAGTAAAGAAAACCGTACCATTTCGTAAAGTGACAACAGAACCTTCAATTGATGGTAGTAAAGAATGCTAACAGAAGAAGAAGGCGTTGCAGCTTCACCAGGTCTCGATTCAACGTAGACTTATATATACTACTCAAATCCCACCCCGCAATATCGACAACTTTGCCAAGACAGAGACTATGCTGACCCGCAGGTACTGTAATCAAGAGATACGTTGCTTATGAGGGGTATGGAGAATTACTGATGAGGCCAAGAACTTGGCTTTCGCGTTGCCACTTTCAGTTCCATTGCTTACAATAGTTTTTCCGTCGGCTCAGGGCTACACCGAAGCCAATCAGGGGGTGGAAGAGAGCCTACACGATCAGGATATCTTGAAGAAAAATGGATGTCACTAACGTACGGATTTGCAGAAAGGTAACCCAATTGAAGCACACCGGTAGAGATCAGGGTGAAGTCTTCCGGGGGGACGCGGGGGTAGCGCGGGGGGACCCGTTCTTCGAAAACAAGAAGCGAGCCCGAGCTGGTGCAATTTCAGCACCAGGGAGAAGATATATTCGCGCGGAAGCGGTACGTATTTAGCTTCATCTGTATGATATTTTCTCACTTGAGCTGTAAGAGTGTGACTAAGCAAGGGCAATGCAGGGCAGGGTTTCTTCTTTATCACGCCGGTGTGCATGCATCTAAACCTTGCAAATGCTGTCAGATCTGGGAAATAAATTGTCCAGAGCATCATATGCTTGCTAGGAGCAACATTTTTGGTACATGATTCTGACTTCAACGAGACGGGATACGTACTTTACTCCTGGGTGTCCAAAACAACTGCTCTGACTATCAAAGTTGTCGGTGTTTCGGTTTGATGGTGGTGTTGCTCGTACATCTAGAATTTCGAAGGCTCTCATATATGACACCAAGGGCGAAGTTGATCTCTTTTGTACACCGTCTAATATCCAATATCAAATTCCAACGCCGTACTCCAATTCTCCCAGAATATCAACCCCATCCAACGCAGAACCCAAACGACCCATCAAAGGCGTCGTATTCTCCTTCCATCGCTCTGAGACAGCCTAGCCGGGGAACTTCGTTTGGCGCATAAAATTTCAGCAATGTTTCCATATCTTTCTCGGTCATTTCGCAAAGATCTTCCAAGCTATAGGCATCGCTGACTTTTATCATCCTATGATACGTGAGCAGGACATCAATCGACTCCGATGTTCAAGATCACTCACCATGCCATTCTCTTGGGTCCCTCTTCGGGACCAGGGGCAACTTTCCTCAGCATCTGCCGCAGCTTTCCAACCTTGGTAATTGCTTCGCCAATGTTGTCTGGCAGATTCGCTGCAATCGAACGCCTCACGATGTTCGCTAGTCGAGGACCTTTTCCGTTTGTGCTAACCATAATTTGCAGCGGGCCATCCCGGTGTACACTTCCAAAATAAAAGTCACACTCGGGTGGGACATCTGCAATGTTCGCAGCTATTTTTCTCTCTTTGCATAGTTTCCATATCTGCGTGGACGCTTCCGGGTCGTCCACCGCCGTCAGGACCATGTCAACATTATCAAGGTCCGACGGTTCGAACTTTCTGTCAACATAGTCCACCTGTCCCTTTTCGATTCGATAGGCCACTTCCGGGTTTAGACCTTCTCGAGGTGATACAACTGTGACTTTTGCGTCCGCGTTCAAGACATTGAGGATTCGCCCTGCTGCAACCTTTTGTACTGTTAGCTGTGATAGAATGCGGTAAATGAATTGTTGGAGTAATTGTACCTCTCCGCCTCCTACAACAAGCACCCTTTTCCCCCTAATCTGCCATGCCAATATCAATGAACCGCCTCCCTCGACTTCTGGAAATTTTGCGTCACTCATGGTTGATCGATATTTGAGTTTGATGCTTGAGAAAAGTTTCCTGAGTATTAAGTTATATCGGAAGTACTATCGGAGATATGCTTTATCGCGTAGCCTTATGGTGACATCCTCGATAAGGAGTTCTTTGGTACCGACCGATAAGGTTCACTCGTTCAGTAGAGAGGTGCCTCGCTTACTCCTACACTCAAAACCGTCACAACTTGGGGCGGAAGCGGCGTGGAATTCCAAAGACAGAGAAACCTCGAATGGACAAATGTCTTAAGTTGGCAGTCGCTGAGAGGTCATATTCCTCACCACCTTATATTCTACGGTCATGTCTGGGCGAAAGCTGGGAGGAGGGAGGATTTTGGGTAGTGGAAAGTCCTTGGCGCCTCCAGCCCCTCCATCGCATCAACGGAGTTCCAGTTTGATATCTCATTCGGAAAGCACCTTGTCACTAAGCTCAAGCCATTCTACCTCCCCTCTAGCGGCATCTCCATTGCGAAACGATAATCAGGATATAAGTTCGAGGGTTTCTTTGGAAAATGGCGGGCCAAACGTTACCGCTGCGAGCTCGAAGATCTTCTGCCCGATATGTGCTGAGGAGATGGTATGATAATGATACTGTATCAGTTTAACAGAAAGTCGCTGATGTTTGCAGATGACATTACTTCAATTGAATCGGTTTGTTGCCAGGATGCATAAGCCAAGAGCGCAGCTCACTATTTACTAGACACATCGACGATAATCACCAAGAGCTCCCCGAAGTCGAACAAGATGAAGTGAAGAATTGGTTTAACAAGCAAGTTTTGAAAGCGAAGAAATTCCAGCCACTAGCTGTTATAAATCAGAAGCTCAAGGGCTTAGACGTATTCGAGTCGAACGACGAGCCGGCAGCATTAAGCCCCCTGCCAAACGTCATTCCTGGAAATCGATCATCAACCCCTGAGCCTTCGAGACCAGACCCCGACGAAGTAATTACGAGAACGCATTGGCAGAAATCGGGCTTTAACGATGTGTGCACGGAGCCAATATGTGGGAAAAGACTAGGGGCCGTCAATGGAAGTGTAAATTGCAGGAAGTGCGGGCGACTATTCTGTGAGGTACATACGATGTACCAAATGAAACTCTCTCGGTCGGCGCAACATGAGCCGGTTCGGGGTATGTGGTGCAGAGTCTGTGAGACCTGCTATAAGTCAAGGGAGGGATATAATGATCATAATGGATACTTGAGGGACCACACGAAGGATTTCATGGCTATTCGAAGGAAACATGTGGACAAAGCATATTTGGAGATTTCAAGGCTGGAAAAACGTCTCACGAAATTGACCCAATTGCTTGCAAACAATCCAGAAGATACCTCAGTAAATGGCACGATGTTGTCACTTGCAGGTCAGAAGAATCAGCGCAAAATACTCGAACAGTCAGTAGTCACATGGGAAGAAGATGCAAAAGTCCAGAAATGTCCTTTTTGCCAGCAAGAATTCGGCTCATGGTCGTTTAGACGGCATCATTGTCGATTGTGTGGTCGTGTAGTTTGTTCGGATCCCAGGACTGGATGCTCTTCGGAGATTGGCTTTAATGTTGCCGCCAGTAAGTCTGATCATTTCCACTTAGCAAGTGTCATTCATTGACATGTACCAGTGACTGACGTTCAGTCAGAGAAATCCACAGAAAACGTCAGCCTCGACATCAGGATATGTCGTGATTGTAAGACAACCGTCTTTTCGAAGAAAGACTTTGCTGCAGAAATCATGCAAAAGCCACCATCACAACGTGCATACGAGAATCTCCTTCAGTTCGAAAAAGGCATTCGACTACTACTACCTAATTTTCAACGTCTTCTAGTTGCACTTCAAGATCCAGAAAAGCCACCTTCACATGTTCAACTTGCAGAAGCAGCCAAAGTCCGAAAACGTTTAATTGATAGTTTTGGAAAGTATGATCAAGCTGCAAGACGCATACGTGACTTGCCAACCGACTCCCCAACTCAACAGAAACTTCAAAAGGCCATTTATCAACAATCATCTAATTTCCTACACCTTCACATGCTTCCATTGAAATCCCTCCCAAAGGTTCTTAAGCACGCGGCGCCCACGGCCTCGTCAAGCCAGTCATCTCTGCTTCCGCAAAACGGTCGCTCGGCCCTTTCTAGCATCAAATTTAATGATAACGCAACTGAGACTTCCTCTCAAATCTCCGACATCAGTATTATGGAGCAGGAAGAGAAGGAACTTAGAGAACGTCTGATAGTGCTTGAGGAACAACGGTTTTTCGTAGAGGGAATGGTAAGGGATGCGGGAAAGAGGAGGAAATTTGATGAAGTGGAGGCCCTGAGGGGTAATCTGGAAGAAGTGAGAGTTGAAATTGATAGGGTAAATGGGATGATTGCGCAGTTGGATTTCGAGGGTGTTTATAGGAGGGGAATGGAGAACGGTGCTGGAGCTGGACCTGGTGTTGGCGGAGGAGATATTTTAGGGTTACAGAGTTAATATTGATATAAAGGAATTTCTATTATTACGTCTATTCTTCAAACTAAAAGGTGAGAGAAGTCTATTACTACCGCCGCCGGTTGAATAGTTCCGTGGGCACAGTCAACATAACATCAACCAACATATACGCCGCGCGCTGCTTTACAGTTACCAGATGGATTACAAGCCTATTTGTGGCGGTATGGTAAGATCTCCCAATACATATACAAAGTACATTGCTGACCTGGACCGTTTATACAAAGCAGCATTTGCCTGCAATCGAAAATGACTTCACCAAATAATATCGTTACGCTTGCAACGACCATTTCCAAGACAACTGCAACTATCAACGCATACCTCACTGCTCATGGCCTACCGATCCCTTCCTTCGATGTTTCTGGCCCGTCTAGATTCTCAATTCCGCCGGAAGAAAAAGAAGTCGTAAAAGCGCATGCTGAGCTTCTTCGTGCCACAATGGAACTACACAACCTAATGCTAGGACCGACCGCTATGTTAATGGGTATTTCGGTCTATATTTCATGTGTTTTCTCGCTTTATACTTCCAAGTGAGCAGAAGAGAAGCTGATACGGCACGGTAGCCAATGGACAACCTCAGCCTCCACTGCATTTATGCTTTTAAAATGGCTCATACTTTTCCAGTGGCTAGTGAAGCAAGCTTCGAGGATATATCCGCGGCCTGCGGATTGAATGTTATTGATACTCGTAGAATACTACGACATGCAATGACCAACCATATCTTTCAAGAGGTCCGACCAGGAACAGTAGTCCATACTGCTGCCTCCAAGCTTTTGGCCACTGATCCATTGGTCTCAGACTTCGTAGGTATCGGCTGTGAAGAACGGTTTCAGGCGGCGACTTATGTATGTGAAAGTGCTCTTCTCGAAGTATGCGTAGGTATGCGTGAAGATTGCATTTACTGACTTCAGTCTTATATATAGACTGTCGAGGCGTTGAAAAGGTTTGGATACGCCGAAGAACCCAATCAATCGGTAGGGACATGATTGTATACGAATTGACAGACAAGGACTTACAAGGTAACTACTCAGGGTTTCAGCCTCGGCCATCAGACCACAAGAGGTCTTTATGATGAACTCCGTGCGAACCCGACTCGCGGAGAGCGTTGGGCGAATGCCATGAGCATCTACGCGTCCAGAATCCCCCTTTCACCATTGATTGACAGCTACGACTGGGCAAATCTAAGCTCCGCAAAAATCCTAGATGTTGGCGGTGGTTACGGTCCTGTTAGCATTGGCCTTGCGAAGGCGTTTCCATCTCTTGCCTTCGTCGTGCAGGATTTCGCAGATGTTATTGAAGATGGCCCATCACATGTTCCTGCTGAGACATCGAGTCGAATAACCTTCATGGCATATGATATGCTGACACCTCAAACAGTGCGGGACGCTGATGTGGTGTTCTTTCGAGCCGTGCTTCATAACTGGACGGACCACTACTGCCTCAAGATTCTACGAAACCAGATTCCTGCGTTAAAGAAAGGATCGCGCTTGGTCATCGTTGAACCACAATTGCCGGAACCAGGAAAGCTTTCTTGGCATGCCGAGAAACGGCTCAGGTTAGTGGAACACCAGATGTCCTCGTGGAGAAGCATGTTGACTTTTGAACACAAGAACCATGGATCTTAATATGCTCTCGTATTTTGGCTCACGTGAACGATCTGTAGCAGACTGGGAGGACATATTCAAGAGAGCGGATGAGCGATTCGTATTAAAGAAGGCAGTCGATTTGGCGGATGGATTGAACTGTATTATGGAGGTGTTATGGAATGAAGAATAACTGTTGCCCGAGTTTCCATCTAGAGTCTTACATATGAATACACCTGTCGAATAAATCGATGCAATAGCATCGCAATCTCCGACTCAGAGGTAGATAATATACTCCTTGGCCCACCGGAGACCCTGCGCCACCTGATCACCAATACCTGTGGATGAAAATAGTGGCAATGGGAAGTTGATTAGATGTTGAGCTAAAATATTTGATTATCACTAGCTACATGTGCAGACTTCTGTGTAATCAACACCTTGATTCACGTGCCACTTGACTCTCGTTCTTTGGCACTATATAGGTGTCCGGCCTTCAAAATTAAGACAGTATCAACACCTAAGCCTGAGAATATCGAGCCACGGTGGTACAGCTGCTGTACGGCAATCAAGAAGATGGAAGCAAGGCTTTTGCAACAGGTGTATGAGGTGTAAGCACTGCCTGCCATATAGAAAAAAAGCAAGACATATTCGTCTTTCGTGAGTGGGAAGGCATTCCAGACGAGGAGAGTATGTTGGTTGAAAAGATGGCATCGACCGAGAGCTCATCAAAGAGTTTGAGATGATCTATCAAGGAAACTAATTGAGCCTACGACTACTCAAGAAGCTAAGACGGGGAAGAAAGGCTGAATGTCTGATTGAGTGCAAGCGTCGGCGTTGCACGATGCCCAATCCCAGGTAGGAAATGATCCATGACAATCACAGCAGCCCCTGAGCAATAGCAATTCGCGTATCAAGTGGCTGATCCAATGTCTGGCCTTGTCCTACGAAAGACGGACTTGAACTGTTTCGCCATAGTAGACATCACGGGTAACCTGTCTTCGGCCCGACTCAAATCTCTTTTCGTGAACTCTTTGCTAGAGTCCGACCTCACGGAGTAGTTCTTCATCCTCGATGCCATTGGCAAGTCACAGAGCTCTTCAACCGTATCCGTCCTGAAGATATATTTTGAAGTGCAGCTAGCACACATGACTATGTATAGCTATACATAACCTAAATGCCCCTTCCTCAGTCCAAATAGAGCAAGTCCATACATTTTGAGGATATAAGGTAGAGAAAGTAGCGAAGGTTCAAATATTGTTATCCGCATCAAAAATATCACAACTATAGTTCAATAGAGTGGTGAAATATATATCCTTTCTTAGATGGTATTCCTCAACACCCATTTAGATCCTGTCCTGACATATCTAATGCAAATATTCGCTATGCAATTCGCCTTGATTTTGTTAAATTTGCTTACGTCTCCACAAGACGCTGCCCCACCAAGATCTGAGAAGACCTGCTCACAATCCTTCTCTAATTGTAAGTCGATCTCCAACACCCACAATATGAAGGCAGCCAATTGCTCTTCAAGGCCGCCTGGAACTTCGCTACTAGGTTTGGCGAACCGAACTCTAGAACTCGAATGATCCGCTCGGGACTTATCTAGGGGATATAGTTAGCAGTGCTTGACTAATCTCGAGGGGAAACGGGGAGACAAGAAATCGCTCACGGGAAGTAAGACCGCTAGGACCAGTAACATTCTTAAGAATACCTAATGGCGTGGGGTCGGAAGATATCTTGCTGTATTTGCGCTTCCGCTCTAAATGCAATTCTTCATCGCTTTCGGTATCCACAAGCTCTTGGTCGAGATCATAGGAAGATAGATCTCTGCCAGAGACTCCACTAGATTCATATGGTCGATCACTATCTTCATTGTTAGGATGTCAGCATTATCGCTCACTATCAAGTCAATTGTCGAATCACCTTTCTGTTCCGTTCCAGCACCCCGATGTCCACTGGCGTATAGCGGCGGGGGATCCGAGTTATGCTTTACCCCATGAGAAGTGCTCTGACGTTTCGCCGGATTCTCCTGTCTCACAAATTTATTGAAATTCGTCCATTTGTCGCATACCATACCATGTTTATATACGCTCTGGGTTGTAAAGTCGCCTGTAAAAGTTCCCTTCCGTATGCGATCGATCCTTTTCCAAAGATTCGCAAGAAGCGACCCTTCGAGGGATGTATAGACCCAGAATTGCTTGGCCTGGGAAAGGGATTGCATGCTAACCAATAGTTGCAAGACGTTATCCGACGCAGGGGTGAAGGCATGCTTCTCAATAGACGGCATGAACACTGTGCCATGATCGTGGAGCTGAAAGCATATACGGGAAACAGAGGTAGACTCGGAACATATACCAGCCTCTCGTATAGCAGCGCTCGTGTCGAGAGAACAGTCAGAGTTTGGAGTCTCTAAGGAGAGGTATGTATCATTCCCATTATAACCAAGCAAACTAGCTTGGATAACAAAGTAGAGCAACTTTGTACGTATCATGGAGGACTCGGGGCTCGCTGTAACTCCAACTGTCACGCTAAACCAAAATAGCAACTTTGGACTTGTCTGAGTGCCAAGGTGTATATTCATTCGGAGATTTTGAATTCGTGTGCCAATATAGTTGTATTGTTCATTATCGCCCCATTTAATTACTACAGGTACATCTGTACAGCCGAACGTCGGAGAAGCCATAACGGCCTAGTATTATATGGATCAAAGATAGGCCACCTAGAAAGACAATTGTTAGCGCCATTCTGCTATATAATAAGATAATATCAATAAGGAGCAGAATTAAAGCCTTAAGATACTATCCTCAACAGTGCATTCATCGGAAGACCAAACTCGTTGGAGGAAGAAGATACTCGGGAGTCTCCCTACTACAGGTAACATTTGACCAGCCTGCAAGAGGTGATACCTAGCCAGCCTAGAAGAGGAGACTCAAGATCCGCCTACTACAGGTGACATTTGACCGCCTACAAGAGGTGGTACCTAGCCAGCCTAGTAGAGGAGATTCAAAGTCTACCTACTACAGGTGACATTTGACCAGCCTACAAGAGGTGATACTTAGCCAGCCCAGTAGTAGAGGAGACTCCAAGTCTGCTTACTAGAGGTGCTGAAGAACATCAACACCGCCAGGGTGATCTGCTCGTATAGTCGTAAGCGATTCTGTGCGATAGAGATAGATGACTGGTGATGGTGATGGAACGACTATGTTAATATGGTCGAAATAGATGTTGCACGATAGAATTAATGGTCGCGGTTCCGGTACTCTTTACGGAAGACGGAGAAACCTGAGGCCGGACTATCACTAGAGGGTATACTTATTTATCAACCAACTCCAACTTTCGATATTCTCAATATCTAAATTTTATTTAAATGTTCAAATATATAATTATTAATAATTTATTATTTTGTTTATTATTATTCTATTTATTTATATATTTATTATAATATCGATTATTTATTATATAAAAACTATATATAATATTTAAATAAAAATTCTTTAATATAATATAGAATTTTATTATTATATAATAATAATAAGAATATTAATTTCTAAATAATAATAATTATTTATTATAAATATAAATTTTAAAGATTATAAATTTAAATATTTTTAAAAAATTTAATAAAAATTTAAATAATTAAATAAATTTTTATATATATAAATTTTTATATTTAATTTAAATTTTTATTATATTAAAATTAATTATTAGAAATAGAGATTTAAAATTAATATTTTTCTAAAAAATATATTTTAATTGTTTTTTAATTTTTTCAATTTCTTTATTAAATTTATTTATTTATAAATAAAAATTAGAAAGTTGAATTTAAAAAGATTAATTAATTATTATTTAATAAATAATTCTTTATTATTATTATTATTATTATTATTATTATTATTATTATTATTATTATTATTATTATTATTATTATTATTATTATTATTATTATTATTATTATTATTATTATTATTATTATTATTATTATTATTATTATTATTATTATTATTATTATTATTATTATTATTATTATTATTATTATTATTATTATTATTATTATTATTAT